>CM040405.1:48807076-49154576 GCA_022702515.1 Ilyophis sp. 1 JC-2022 | reverse complement strand
AAGTGCACCCAATCATGTAAAATAGTCTAACTTTGGGTATGCCCGATACTACTGCTGCTTCCTTCTTAAATCAAAAAAAGAAAAAAGCCCCTTCCGCAGCACAGCAATAAAATAACTCATTCAGCCACTTTTCCCCAAAGCATTGCTAGAGCAGTGTTTGTGTGTCAGCCTCCTGTTACCCCCACTCCCCAATTCTCTCCCTCTGCACCTGCTACCGAGTATTTCTCAGTCCTGGAGCCTCAGTGCACCGCTCCGTACATTCAACGCTTCTGAGATCCAGCTTCACACCCGATAGTTTCACAATCTTTAATTGTGACATTATAATGAAAAATGTGGGCTATTCCGGGTCATTCTGGTATTAATGATGGATCGGGCACTACATGTATCAAAGGTCTGATATATAATGAGATGTCTTCACATTTAATTTGCTCATGTAAAGCCATTCTTCACTGAACCAGGGGGAAATGGGAGTAGCAGAGTCACCGGGACAGGGTGTATTTTTGTGACCGGCCTCTTTACTGCAACTCCTTTTCAGAAAGACACACAATATTCAATATCTTTCCCTTTCATTTCCACAGCTCTGGAGACAGTTTGAAGCCTGCGTAGTCCATCGGTCTCCGAGTTTTATACTGTGCGCTCTCCTGGCGGTTATATCCCGTTGTGATGTTGGAAACCAAAGAACAATCACAGGGCGTTATAGAAAAAAGACGTTCTTTCAAATGCATATCCTTCCCATCTCTGCCGAGAGAGCGCTACAGCAGTAGAGAGGGGCTCCAGAGGCCGGGAGGCCCCACGGTGGATAAAGATGGAATTTAACACAATGCAAAAGAGCGGCGGATTCCCGGCTCCCAGTGGTACAAGGTTTCACTCTTGGGGTTCACAGAGATCGACCATTCTGTTTTCATATTTTCTCACGTCCATAAATAACGCTCGTACCCCGGCGTCACATCCTAAAACTGCTGAAACGTGTTCTGCCCCCCCCCCCCTCGGGCTGTGCTTGACATGGTCCAGCGCGTTTGGGGTGGGTTCGTGTGGCCCTCCGTATCCTGGGTGCTGGTGCTGGCTGATATATGACTGGGCCCATTGATGTCTGCCTAATCCTCCCTCCTGACAGCCTCTCTCCAGCCACAGATGGAGTCCTAGGCCCTTGATCTTTGTGTAAACCAAGCCCGCGCCCGTCTGAAAAGGTCACAGGCCTCGGCTCCCCTTTAAACAGATGTCTGTCACGCCCCCCCTCCCGTACCCCGCAGTTCACTCTGGTCCCCGATCACGCGAGCACACACGCACATGCACGCACAGATCCCACACACTCCCTCCAAAGTGCAGCCTGTTCTCTTTTAGTGTCTTTCTTTGTGTTGGCAAGATCTCTGTGTACAGATAATGGGGGGCGTGTGGGAATACCGCAATAGTTTCTTGAACTGACAGGCTTATATTTGGATGTTAGACCAATGTTCTCTCACATTCTTTGGTGGTGATTGAAAACTTTAGCTACCCTTTCAGAAAAAAAAAAAAAAGATTCTCCTTGGAATTGTTCACCACAACCACTTACTATGACCTCTCATTTTGGCCCCTGTAGCCTTACATGCTCTATATCTCACAGATGAGCCTACCATGGCTCAAAAATCATCCATTTCATCTTTCTTCTGCCCCTAGCTCTGTAATGTTCCTATGCCACTTATCACTATCTGTCCCACCTTTAAATGTCCTTTCTTTTCCTACATCCTAATTTGGGGACAGCCCAGTTTGTCTCCTCTCTCCTTTATCCTACTCCATCTGTGAACCCCCCTCCTGCCCAACCAAACCCACCCACTGTCACAGCCAGAGAGACTCTTTTTTTCTTTTGAAGGAAACAGCCGACCGCTGAGCTTGCTGTGTTAGCCAGCATTCTGTGTAGAGTGAGAAAGGGAGAGAGAGAGAGAGAGAGAGAAAGAGAGAGAGAGACAGAGTGACAGGATGAGGGTTGATCAGACCACAGCTCAGAGAGACCTGTGTTTACCTGTGTTTACTCATTAAAACAGAGGGCCCGATTGGGATCTCAGAGGAGAGAAGTATCAAAGACCACTGAAAAAGTATGCTCTTGATGAGAAACAAAATGGCACCCTGATGGATGTGTCAGACGTATGCAGCCAGCCCGGCTTCCTCGTTCACGGCTCGCAGAAACCCACACAGGTTTGTTAAAGGTGAGCATACTCAGTGCTAAGCCTCAACCCATATTAGCACTAAACTCAACCCTTCAGCCTCGTGTGCACAAATTAAACAACAGAAATAACAGAGCGAAAGCCACAGTCTCCTCTTTTATTTAATCTTGAAAGAAAACAATTTTGCCTATTATCCTCGCAGCGGGCATCTACATTCCCCTAATAGTTCTTAGCGACGTTTCATGTGAAAAATATTTTCCTCCAAACACCTTGTTTCCTGGAAATATCAACCAGAATGAAAGGAGACATTTACATACACTTTGCGTTTCATGTGTGGAGAGTTAAGACAGAAACAGCCTTTTTAACATGAAAGAATACTGATTTGGCTTCATGAACCATGCAAAGATCAGGGGTTGAAAAAAAGAGAGATAACGAATCAAATTGACAAGACCGGTACTCACTTTACAGTGCCTGACGCAATTTGCAATATATTGTAATATCCTCTCCACCCCCCTTACCCATCTTAAAGGGCATGCCACTTTTTGGAAAAAAAGTAGATAATATTACAGTTACAGTGCCTTCACAAAGTTTTCAACCCCCATTGATAATAAAAAATAAAAATAAAAATTCTTAAATTTAAATATATTTAAAAGGTATTTTTACCCCTACTCCTATAAAAGTGATCTATAATGTCAAAATGAATAAACTACTTATATGTCTGCAGAACGCAAAACAAAAACTTGAAAATGACTTAATTGGTATTAAGTATTGGTGTTAGGTATTCAGCCTCTATTAACAGCGTAAATTGGACTCCATAAGGTGTACTCCATTTTCTTGAGAGGTCACACTGAATTCATTAATGAGGTTCACCTGTGTTGATTTTGAATCCAGATCGCAACAAAAAGTGGATACGGAGGTTGCTTTGCAAACGGCAAAGAGGTATATAGAGGAAAAAAAATAGGAGAGCAACCTATTTGGGGTACCGTCTGTTTAATAAGCTGAAGGTGCTGGGCATACATAAAATGAACCCACATAAAGCGCTGAAATACAGACAGGTAAGACAAACAATATAAGGCTATGGCTATTTGCACTCAGCATATGGATGTAAGACAAACAATATAAGGCTATGGCTATTTGCACTCAGCATATGGATGTAAGACAAACAATATAAGGCTATGGCTACTTGCACTCAGCATACGGCAACAACGCGTTTCGACCAGGTGCGGTCTTCTTCAGGCAACAATGACTGTCTGAGCTGCGTGTCTGCCTTTTAAAGGTCCAACAGGTTGATTGACAGGCAGCATCACCATAGGGAGAAAAAACAGCATAGGGAGAAAGAGCAGTACATGCAAGAAAAAATGAACAACATCAGCAAAAACATCACTGACAGGTTATAATATTATCAGAATGTGATCAACAATGATGGCAGCACAATTATCTTAGTAGCACATATGAAAACAACATGGTATATAGTAGCAATACACAAAGGTTATGGAGACAGATTTTTTTTTAAACTGCTAGATCGAGTTCATCATTGAGACCGTGCGGAGAGATAGTGTTCAGGTTGTAAATCCAGCGGGCCTCTGTTTGCAGTAAGATGCGATTGATTTTGAATCCACCCGTGATTTGTTGCATGATTGCCGAATGAATATCAGCAGCTTTGTGAGGCACCACAGCTGAAGCAGCAGATCAGGTCAGTCCTGCTGCCATGACGATCACGGAGAAGCTGTTAGGCGGGAAAAAGCAACAAAGGACGGCGTTGAATGTCAATCTTTTTTGCATCATAAACTTGTTGAATTTACTGCGTTAGTAGAAAGAATGAAAAACATTTCAATGCATTCAAAGGTGTAACAGGACAAAATGTGAAAAGTTCAAGACGGGTGAATACTTTCTGAAGGCACTCTCTACCTACCAGCTGGAATCTACTCCGACCAGCTGGAATTAGAATTTGTTTACATCAATGCAATGTAAAAGTCAGTCTCAATCTTCTTTTCTTTTGATAGTCACTCACAGATCTTGACACCTCACAAACTAACGTGGCCTCTGATATAGTCTGCCACATTCTCGCCTCAGCCGTCCAATAAAGAGCCACTTTTGAGCTGCAGCGATTGCGGAATGTCCATCCGCTCTTGAGTGAGAGCCCTTTGAAGGTGTACCCCGGACATCCCCTGTGCTGTAAACTGCTGCCAGTCACAGGTGTGATAGCACTGATTGCACACAGGCAGTCGGGCCCAATGACTGCACTGTTTGCACTCCGGAGGACTTTTGTGGGTCATTTATGAGCTGATGTGCAGATTTCCCATATGGAGAGGGGTCTGTGTACATTGTCGTGGAAATTTTCCCTTTTTCACACAGTGAGCAAGTCCAAACAGAAACACAACAAAATCGTATAATAAGACTTAGTTTATTTGCAGATAAATCAGAATGAGAGAATTCTTACCAGATCTCTCTGTCGAACAGAAAGCATCATCCCCCATACCGAACCCATCGCCACGCTGTCGTCCTTCAAGACTCTGGAGGAGGCAGATGTGCTCCAACTCATGACGCACCAGCGCGCAACCACCTGTGCGCTGGACCCCATCCCGTTGGCAGTCCTCCAGTCAATATCCGCTGAGCTTGTTCCATATCTGTCTTCTATTATCAACACCTCCCTAACCTGTGGCCATGTTCCTGCTGTTTTTAAGACTGCCCGTGTAACCCCACTCTTAAAAAAACCTAGCTTGGACCCCTCTGATGTCAGGAACTACCGTCCTGTATCTCTCTTGCCCTTCCTGTCCAAAACCCTTGAACGAGTTGTCCATAACCAACTGTCTGTTTTTCTCCACCAGAATAACCTGCTTGACCCCCATCAGTCCGGCTTCAGAACCGGACATTCCACTGAAACTGCTCTCCTGGCCGTGACCAAGGCGCTCTCCAATGCTAGAGCCTCATCCCTCTCCTCTGTCCTGATTCTACTTGACCTGTCTGCAGCATTCGACACGGTCAACCACAAACTCCTGATCTCTACACTCTCTGAGATGGGCATTTCTGGGACTGCCCTCTCCTGGTTTGTATCGTACCTCACTGATAGATCCTACCAAGTCTCTTGGAAGGGTTCTGTTTCTGCACCCCATCCCCTGTCTACAGGAGTCCCGCAGGGATCTGTACTTGGTCCTCTGCTGTTCTCCATTTATACAAAGTCTCTTGGTTCAGTAATCAATTCACATGGCTTCTCATACCATAGTTATGCTGACGATACTCAACTCTTCCTTTCTTTCCCTCCCTCTACCCAACAGGTGAAGGAGAGGATATCTGCTTGTCTGGCCGATATCTCTGAGTGGATGACTACCCATCACCTGAAGCTCAACCTCGACAAGACAGAGCTCCTCTTCATGCCATACAAAACCTCCCCGCTACTTGACCTCTCCATCACCGTTGACGGGACCGTGGTGGCTGCCTCCCGCTCTGCAAAGAACCTGGGGGTGGTCCTAGACGACCAGCTGGACTTCAAAGACCACATCAGGGCGACGGCATGGTCCTGCAGGTTCCTCCTGTACAACATCAGGAGGATTCGACCGTACCTGACCACCTACTCCACCCAGCTTCTGGTCCAGACTATGGTCACCTCACGCCTGGACTACTGCAACTCCCTGCTCGCAAGCTTACCAGCCTGCGCCATACTCCCTCTTCAACTGATCCAGAACGCAGCTGCCCGGCTTGTGTTTAACCTCCCGAAATTTTCACACGTCACCCCCCTGTTGAGGTCACTCCACTGGCTGCCAGTTGCAGCTAGGATCAGGTTCAAAGTTCTGACCCTGGCCCACACTGCAGCTAATAGGACAGGCCCCGTCTACCTGCAGGACCTGATCCAGACCTATGCTCCTGCTCGACCACTTCGCTCATCTACAGCAGGGCGCCTCGCACTTCCCCCCCTCCGTGTCAATGGCACTCGCTCCTCCCGACTGCGGAGCTTTTCCACCCTAGCTCCCCAGTGGTGGAACGAACTTCCCATTCCCCTACGCTCAATACCAACCCTGCCTGCTTTCCGTCGTGGCCTGAAAACACACCTTTTCAGGCTCCACCTGGACTAATACTTATCTAGGACCTCATGGTATGTCTTCTTGTCTAACTGTGTACTCAAATTTATACTATTTAGAACAGAATTGTAGTAGAGCTGATTTACCCAGTTCACTGTGAACTGCACTGTGTTCGTTACTAGGGATAGCTGATACTGTATGGGAAGAATGTGCTTTCTTATCTGTTCTGTAGTTACTTCGATGACCTTTCTATATGCACTTACTGTACGTCGCTTTGGATAAAAGCGTCTGCTAAATGACTGTAATGTAATGTAATGTAATGTAATGTAAAGACATTTATAGACAATCCTTACTGAATTGCCACAAGGGGCGGACTCTATGTATAATATCACAGTACAAAAAAAGAAATTTAGCTGACAACCTAATTTTAATAGTATTGAGTCTCCAGGTAACTTCTGACCTTGCCATAAGATCAGAATGTTCAAGCAGACTCTCACTAACAATAACATAGCCGTTTATCTTCTAGGCTGCCTGTTTTCTTCTAAGACTTACAGACACAGAAATATATTTGGTTGGTATGAATACAAGCACATTTATACTGCATTAGGGTAATAAGGATTATATATGAAAGTTATGTTTAATGGAGTGATTGTCTCCATGTTAATACACACATATTGTAAAACAAAAAATTTCTTCACAATGGATGAATGTGTGCTCTGACAATCTGTCAGGAATCTGTAAATTCACTCCATGGTTTAATAACCAGCCGTTTTCTAGCCTTCAAGCCCTCCAAAAAAACAAAACAAAACAAAAACTAAACAAAAACAGGATGCTCTCTGATGCCGCCACACCCATGCAAAGTCACACGTATCAGATTGAATTTGAAACATTTGAACAGAATTCATTTAGCTTTTGTCTCAGGCCCCTTCACAGTCAGGGCTCCACCCTCTCAAGTAAAAGACCATGTTTTGGTAGAAACTTTTTAGGACATATGGATGTAATCATTTGTGATGTCACAAACATGTGACCTTGTCTTTGAGTGGTTGCTGGAGAGAGAGATGCAGCTTCTTTGAAGTGCTGGCCACTCTGGAGATACTGTACAGCAATTAATTTTTCTTCTCTTTCATTGTTTTCCTTTTATCCCACACTAATAAAGATCTCAAGACAGATCCCATATAATCATCACGTTGAAACAGCTCTGCTGCTGCGTTTCTGTTGTGTCTTGCGGTCTGATGCTGTGTTTTCTTTTTTATGGGGGTTTTCAGAGTCAAATCATTTTAAGGCAGAAAAGAAACTCAATATAGAATGAGTGATCAAATGGTCAGGTCAAAACTCATATTGACCCACTCAATTATCTCAATGCAGTAAAAGCCATTGCACACTGGAACAAAGGATAGAAAGAAACACACACACACACACACACACACACACGCACACACACACACACACACACACACACACACACACACACACACACACACACACACACACACACACACACACTATATGTGTGAACGGTGGTTTGTGTACACTATTGAGTCTTTTTCTTCTCATCCTAAAGCACACCTGATCTCATATTCAATGTAATGAAGTATGACACAAGCTTGTGCAAACAACGGCCTGCTGAACTATTTGCATGATCCCCCCCACATACCTCCCTCCCCCTCCTAAATGAAGATAAAGAGGTGATTTGAAGTTCTCTGTATTTAGTGTGAGTTACCAGAAGAGTACCAGGGCCCCAGCGGGGAATAACGGGCGCTTTGTTGAGTGCAGGTGTGTGCTTGTGCCGGTCGCCCTCAGTACAGGATATGGGAACAATGAGTTCCTGTAAGGAGACACCTGAGTCAGCGCATGGAGGTGAGAGACGCTGATCAGGATGAGATTACACCAGTTAAGCGTAGCAGAGGAGAAATGAGAAACGACAAAACACATCACTGGGAACAGGCCAGTGGACATCAGATCAGCATAGGCCCTGAGTCCTCTCTGATGTGTGTGTGTGTGTGTGTGTGTGTGTGTGTGTGTGTGTGTGTTTATGTGTATGCGTGTTTAATGAAGGAGTACTACTCACAGCTCATTAGGGTGGTCTCAAACAGGTAGGACTGGTTTTCTTGGAAAGGCAGCTAGGTGAATTAGTGTAAAGGGGTCCCACACCGGATGCAGCTTTTGCCCATTCTGCCAGCAGTTCATTAGATACCCTGTAGGTACCCACAAAAATTGGGGAGGAGCAGCGTTATTCCGGCAAAGCATGGAAGGAAAAGAGATTGTGGAGTGGAGTAAAGGTGTTTTTTTTGTGTGTGTTGTTGCTGAAATCCAGTAAATCTGGCCCTGGGGGAAGATGTGTGCTCGGCGTGGAGATGTGACACTCACGTCACCTGGATAAACAGGTCTGCAGACAGCGGTGTGTAATTAAAGTGTTGGGTGTCAGGGAGTGTGGCTTGTTTACTGCACACTTTCCACCAAACGCTATCGCAAACAAAGCGCATCTCCGGGTGACGGCTCGGCTTCCCGGCACCACTTGTGCAGTCGCGGCAGGGTGACAGTGTCTCAAATCCTTCCGGGGTGAAACTTTACTTTTAATTGTAAAGTGATGCGTGAAATGTGTAGAGCCATGCCCGCAGCTGTTCAGAGGCGCTGCTCCTGAATTACGCACATGCATGCTACTGGCTAAATGCTATCTATGGAGAAGAACAGAAGGTTATGGCGATTATGATTATGCTCCTCTCACGTTATGGCGTGTGAATGTTCTAAATAGGGACACTGTTTTAGACTCTGGCCTCAGTTATATTTTAATCGTAAAAGCGCCAATGCTGTTGACTATTGCGTCACATAAATTACAGCAATACGTTGATGTGGTAGCCTGGCTGTATGAATGAGTAAATAACAACAGCAACAACAAAAACAACAGCAAAAATAATAATCACCATCATCATCATCATAAAATATATATTTTCTCCATAATAGGTGAAATATATAAATATAAAAATATATTTTAAAAAATTCCTGAAAAACTATTAGGCCAAAATACCTGCCATGACCATGATCTTGAAACATGGTATAAATAATGCACATTTAGGACTGAGACAGCAGAGTGATCAAGCAGCATGACCCTGTTATAATTGCCTTTGATACATCAGACACTCTCACTGATTTTCTCCTGGCTCATACCAGGAGAGGCCTGGCACATCAACCTACCAGTCTGCCAGGTAGATGTACCAACCTCACCACAAAAGCTCCAGATGAATCAGAGTCCAGATGAATCATTAAACTGACGCAGGACTAAAGGACTGCAGTCTGGAGGTGGTACACGTTTGGCCAGGGTAGCTCCTGGAGGTACAGTATATTGGCCAGGGTAGCTCCTGGAGGTACAGTATATTGGCCAGGGTAGCTCCTGGAGGTACAGTATATTGGCCAGGGTAGCTCCTAGAGGTACAGTATATTGGCCAGGGTAGCCCCTGGAGGTACAGTATATTGGGTAGCTCCTGGAGGTACAGTATATTGGCCAGGGTAGCTAATGGAGGTACAGTATATTGGTCAGGGTAGCTCCTGGAGGTACAGTATATTGGCCAGGGTAGCTCCTGGAGGTACAGTATATTGGCCAGGGTAGCTCCTGGAGGGACAGTATATTGGCCCGGGTAGCTTTTGGAGGTACAGTATATTGGCCAGGATAGCTCCTGGAGGTACAGTATATTGGCCAGGGTAGCCCCTGGAGGTACAGTATATTGGGTAGCTCCTGGAGGTACAGTATATTGGCCAGGGTAGCTAATGGAGGTACAGTATATTGGTCAGGGTAGCTCCTGGAGGTACAGTATATTGGCCAGGGTAGCTCCTGGAGGTACAGTATATTGGCCAGGGTAGCTCCTGGAGGTACAGTATATTGGCCAGGGTAGCTCCTGGAGGGACAGTATATTGGCAAGGGTAGCTCCTGGAGGTACAGTATATTGGCCAGGGTAGCTCCTGGAGGTACAGTATATTGGCCAGGGTAGCTAATGGAGGTACAGTATATTGGTCAGGGTAGCTCCTGGAGGTACAGTATATTGGCCAGGGTAGCTCCTGGAGGGACAGTATATTGGCCAGGGTAGCTCCTGGAGGGACAGTATATTGGCCAGGGTAGCTCCTGGAGGTACAGTATATTGGCCAGGGTAGCTCCTGGAGGTACAGTATATTGGCCAGGGTAGCTCCTGGAGGGACAGTATATTGGCCCGGGTAGCTGTTGGAGGTACAGTATATTGGCCAGGGTAGCTCCTGGAGGTACAGTATATTGGCCAGGGTAGCCCCTGGAGGTACAGTATATTGGGTAGCTCCTGGAGGTACAGTATATTGGTCAGGGTAGCTAATGGAGGTACAGTATATTGGTCAGGGTAGCTCCTGGAGGTACAGTATATTGGCCAGGGTAGCTCCTGGAGGTACAGTATATTGGCCAGGGTAGCTCCTGGAGGTACAGTATATTGGCCAGGGTAGCTCCTGGAGGGACAGTATATTGGCAAGGGTAGCTCCTGGAGGTACAGTATATTGGCCAGGGTAGCTCCTGGAGGTACAGTATATTGGCCAGGGTAGCTCCTGGAGGGACAGTATATTGGCCAGGGTAGCTCCTGGAGGTACAGTATATTGGCCAGGGTAGCTCCTGGAGGTACAGTATATTGGCCATGGTAGCTTCTGGAGGTACAGTATATTGGCCAGGGTAGCTCCTGGAGGTACAGTATATTGGTCAGGGTAGCTCCTGGAGGTACAGTATATTGGCCAGGGTAGCTCCTGGAGGGACAGTATATTGGCCAGGGTAGCTCCTGGAGGTACAGTATATTGGCCAGGGTAGCTTCTGGAGGTACAGTATATTGGCCAGGGTAGCTCCTGGAGGGACAGTATATTGGCCCGGGTAGCTTTTGGAGGTACAGTATATTGGCCAGGGTAGCTCTTGGAGGTACAGTATATTGGCCAGGGTAGCTTTTGGAGGTACAGTATATTGGCCAGGGTAGCTCCTGGAGGGACGGTATATTGGCCAGGGTAGCTCCTGGAGGTACAGTATATTGGCCAGGGTAGCCCCTGGAGGTACAGTATATTGGCCAGGGTAGCTCCTGGAGGTACAGTATATTGGCCAGGGTAGCTCCTGGAGGGACGGTATATTGGCCAGGGTAGCTCCTGGAGGGACAGTATATTGGCCAGGGTAGCTCCTGGAGGTACAGTATATTGGCCAGGGTAGCTCCTGGAGGTACAGTATATTGGCCAGGGTAGCCCCTGGAGGTACAGTATATTGGCCAGGGTAGCTCCTGGAGGGACAGTATATTGGCCAGGGTAGCTCCTGGAGGTACAGTATATTGGCCAGGGTAGCTCCTGGAGGTACAGTATATTGGCCAGGGTAGCTCCTGGAGGGACAGTATATTGGCCAGGGTAGCTTTTGGAGGTACAGTGTATTGGCCAGGGTAGCTCTTGGAGGTACAGTATATTGGCCAGGGTAGCTTTTGGAGGTACAGTATATTGGCCAGGGTAGCTCTTGGAGGTACAGTATATTGGCCAGGGTAGCTCCTGGAGGTACAGTATATTGGCCAGGGTAGCTCCTGGAGGTACAGTATATTGGCCAGGGTAGCTCCTGGAGGGACAGTATATTGGCCAGGGTAGCTCCTGGAGGTACAGTATATTGGCCAGGGTAGCTCCTGGAGGTACAGTATATTGGCCAGGGTAGCTCCTGGAGGTACAGTATATTGGCCAGGGTAGCTCCTGGAGGGACAGTATATTGGCCCGGGTAGCTTTTGGAGGTACAGTATATTAGCCAGGGTAGCTCTTGGAGGTACAGTATATTGGCCAGGGTAGCTTTTGGAGGTACAGTATATTGGCCAGGGTAGCTCCTGGAGGTACAGTATATTGGCCAGGGTAGCTCCTGGAGGTACAGTATATTGGCCAGGGTAGCTCCTGGAGGTACAGTATATTGGCCAGGGTAGCTCCTGGAGGTACAGTATATTGGCCAGGGTAGCTCCTGGAGGTACAGTATATTGGCCAGGGTAGCTAATGGAGGTACAGTATATTGGTCAGGGTAGCTCCTGGAGGTACAGTATATTGGCCAGGGTAGCTCCTGGAGGTACAGTATATAATGATTTCTTCTCCAGCTCGTTCATTCACACTGCAGCCCTCGTTTGAAGCGCGCCTTTTTTCAGAAAAAAAGAACTGGACAGATGAAATGGCTAGCAGGTTGCTTGAAGCCAGCTGACAGCCCTCTCCCGCCATCCCCCCCTGCCCCTCTCCCAAACTCCCCCATAAAAAGCAACAATTTAAAAAGAAATTGGCCGCAAACTAACGCAAACCTCAAGTGCTTGGCACTGTCGATACTAATTATGAATATTTCTTTTATTCATCGTTGGGGACTCGTGAACGTGAATGCAACAAACTAACTTAAAATAATTTAAGTGGGTTACGTTCCAAACTGGCAGAACGCAAGAGACAGGGAGAGCTTTTGTAATTTCACATGTGTGACGGGAGTGACGGCTCAAAATAGATCAATGCAGAAGTACAGCACTTCTGAGGAGGAGTCACACAAAGCCTTCCAGCTCTCAGATTGTTTAAAGCCTTCCTGCTTTTTTTTTTTGTTCTTCTCAGTGGAATTTTTTCTTTAAGGCGTTGCTCCGCGCAGCTCAACGTAGAAGTGCAGAGGTGTGACTGCGGGGACCCTTTCAAAACTGAGCTCACAACTGGATCAAAAACCCTGCCATGGTATGACAAGATAAACTGTGGTAAACCCAGGTAAACATGGTGAAAGCACATCCCCAGAATGCCGCAGAGCCTCGTTTCACTGGAGCGTAATGTGGCTCTGAACAGGAAAGGCTTGTGTGGTTGCCAGTTCTAGAAAATTCATAAGATTCACAAGCTGCCTGTGAATTGATTGCATTACCAATTAAAACAAATGTTCCTGTCCTGAGCCTGGTGTTCACCAACTATCAGACCGCAATTTTAGGTAATGGAATAATTAGGCTAACGCTGCGTTTTCACAGCGAGCAACTTGGTCGCTGAGTCGATCAATTCTACTAGGCTGGGGGTGGGGCAAGAGCTTCCCGTTGTGTCAGCCAAGTCAGCTCGTGCAGCTACAATTTTTTGATGGAGAGAAACAACGGCAGTAGCCTACATATAACAAAGACATATTTGCGATGCATCCTATTTTTTATAGTTATGTCATGACACTGATAATTATGTGTTCTTGCTAGCCAGCGATAGGCTAGCCTATATCTATCTTCGTCGCGAGCTAGCGATCTTTATCTATCTATATAGATACATAGATATATTTATGTATAAAACTCAACAAGTAGTTTGGGCTCAATGTGATATTGGTAGAACAGCCACATATATCCTTTAAGGTTATATATATATATTATATATCCTTTATGTTATACATTGAGCATGTTATACATGGGGTAGGCTTGGACCATTATTATTAGCTGCTCCTCCATTGCTGCCATTTGAGTGAAATCGGGCGGAACAATTATTCACAAAATGGTTTCGTGTCGGTTGGAAAAATATGAAGCGTAGAACACTGATTGGCTGTTACGGCCGATGGTCACTCAAAAGTTATATTACGTTCAGTTGCCTAGTTGCTCAGGTCGCTGACCGCCGCTCAGGTTCATAGAGAATGAATGGACTTCCGGCGACTGGGCGACCGAAGTTGCTCGATGTGAGAACGCAGCTTAAGATCACAACATCCCATGTCACTCTTCTATTCCCCTGGTCCTATTATTTGTTGGACAGACACATGCAGTTTCAATTTTCTTTCAACAATGAATCGAGTGCAAACGTTTTCCAAAGACAGTTGTTGTGACAGTCTGTAAATGACAATGCCTTTAGAAATTAATTATTTTAAATGTCTTCATTGAATTTCTGAAAAATAATAAGTAAAGTAAAATTAATTCTAGATGTCTACTTGCTATTTACTGTTGATTTCAATATCAGTTTCATAAAACTTGAGGACACTAATGCATTTTACTGCAACTACACAATCATTTTCATTCATTTCCTGTTCTTTTTTAACATGCAGTATTACTGGAAGTTGTAACTTGGGGAAGTTGGACTAACTGATATAACTTCTGGGGCACATATTTTATTCGCTGTTGTTTCTCATTCTTGTATTATCTTGATTGTGGCATATACGAATCTCTGACATGCTCAGCAAACAGTATACCTCCCTGAAACCTCCAAGTGGGGATTAACAGGGCTTTCAAAACATGATGTCAGTCAACTTCAAAATAACGCCAGCGTCTTTCAAAATATTTCCCCATTGCCAGTGACCCATAATAGAAAAAGAAAAGAACACAAACTCTGAAAAGAACAGCCAACACAGTGTGAATTTGCCTTTCTCAACAATAAAACGCACGTTCACTATTTTCTCAACATCTACAACTTATTGTCGTGGCCAAACTTCCACGTACAGTGCCTTGTCTTTGTTTTATACCACTGAAAGGAAATGTTGGAGCGCGCGCGTGTCTGTGGGAGCATATGCGCATGTGTGTGTGTGTGTGTGTGTGTGTGTGTGTGTGCCTGCACTGTTTTTGATGAGTGTACTCCATTGTCTGATCTGGGCTGTGGTCCTTTCTCTTCTGTGGCTTGCCTGAGCTGTGGATGTGTACATTGCCGGCATAGAGGCGAGCTAATTAAAGTGCACAGGCTCGGCAGGGGGCCACGCGGACCCACGGCGCACCCTGACATGATTGATTTGGACTGTCACGCCGCTCAGCTGGGTGTCACTGCGCGGCGACAAATAAAGGATTACATCGTCTCGCGGTAACCTTCCCCGGCATTGTTTGCCAGACATCAAAGCACAATGGGACATTTAGCATTTTTAATCAGCTGCTGGGCCTTGCATGGGTTCAGGGTGCTGGCTTACTTTCATCTGCAGAGGCCCCTTCACCTCATTAACTACCACCCTCCCTCACCCTACCACCCTCCCTCACCCGACCCGTCCAAAAAAAAAAGCATAAATTAAAAACAAAAACAAAAAAATAGAGGTTGCGAAGTGACCTGTTTGCGGATATTAAGGAGACCCCCACGGCTCCCGGCCTCCGAATCGCACTGCTCTGTTTTTCACCTCATTCACCCACCAGCTCTCTCTTCTTCTTTTCATCACAGTGTTATGTGCTGAAGGAGGGAATATATAAATAGGGCTCAACCTCTTATACCTTCCCTTTCGAGATCCAGGAGGACAAAGATGATGCTAATTCCATTCATACAAAAAGATCTCGTGCTAATTAAATACGAGGCACTCCAAAAGGCTAGTCACATCATAAGACACCCTTAGGTGAACAGATTCAGGTTGAGAGTTTGAAACATGCCGTAATCAAACAGGATTAGCAATGATTGTTGTCTCCTCAACCCTCTTGAAGGTCATTGGTGAAATGAAACACCTGAATCTCTCCTTCTTTGACAGGGTGAGAGTGAAACCAGTCTCGGCTTTACAATAGCTCAGCTAAGTAAAGCCGTGCAAAGTAACCTTTGCTTTACCTCGCCGTCAGCGACACACAGGCAATGATTCAAAACTGCACTGCAGACTTGGCAGACCTGACTCAAAATACATAAAGAGCAACGCTCCAAAGACAAAGACATTAAAGAAAACAAAACAAAATGTGATCGCGGCAGAATGCTAGGGCAATCCTGAAAAACAGGTTCAGTTCTGAGGGACTGAGAGCTCCCGCCTCATATCTGTAATGCCTGGATGCGCTTAGCTCGACCACTGCTCGAAATGCCCTGACGGCTATAGAACAAAATCCAGAAAAGTTTTGTGGGTTTGTGGGATTGAGACTGTGAGACGGATCAGCGATGTGTGGATGAGGGGCTCAGCGGGTGAGCGGGCCGGATCATTTGGCTTTCTACTCCTCACCTTTCTGATCGCCGGTGGCAATGCCTGCCCCTCCTGCCTCCCGGTGCTCTACCCATTCAAGTGGCATGTGTCACTGTCTCCGCCAGTCTTTCATCTCAGAAACACGGGGCCGCAAGCCTCTGGGCCCTCCCTCCGCCCAACCTGACCTCTGAGGTTTCAGCCCACCTCCTGCACACACACACACACACAAACACAAACGCACATTCATGTAAACCACAAGTTCACATAAGCAGGACGGCATCTTGGGGCCGGTCCAAAATTTACATGGGACAGCAACACAACTTTGCACGTTACTTAGCAAGTGTGCGACACTGGGAGAGAACCAAAAGCCCCTCAAAATGTTCTGGGAAATGTACAGTGGATGCGTAGGTGCACAATGTACTCAAAAGCACAGTTGTAAACAAGTTGAAAACAATTAAAATAATTATTATGGTTATGACACCTGCCATTATTATTGTGATTGTGATTATTACTACAATACGTATTGTTAATGACAAAAATAATCATCAAATACAGATAATAAATAAATGAGTGTATCAAAACATTTGGTAACACTTTATAATAATGTCTTGTAATATATAATTAGTAAGGCATTTGATGATTATTTACTTGATTATTTATTTACTCAATTTGTTGATTTAATTTATAAATCATTATTCCTATTCCATAGGCTATTTTTTTTCAGCATATATCTGGATTATCCTTTCCACAAGCAATGTAATAGACACATAAAAAGACTTTTAAAAAACTCTTAACTTTACGATATGAAAATGGAGGACAGAAGGCTCTGGTGAAGTGGCTACAATCACGCATTGATTGGTGTTTAGAGTGGTGTGAAACACCCACTCAGTCACACAAACCCTGGTTTCTGTGAGGGAAAGACCTTCCCCATGCCATGAGGCAGAGCTATAAAGCACTATAGAGGCAGGATGCTACTTGTCATAGCTGTGATAACCGACTGACATGGAGCCCTATTACAGGGACGAATACAGGAGGGTAAATATCTGTCACTCTCGCCATAACCTGAGAGTGCAAAAAGGGGGTGAGGGGGATTACTCCAAAGGAGTTGTTCTGAACTTCATATGAATACAGTGAAAAAAGAAAACATGAAAAAAAGATGTTGAAACCGCTGGCATTTTTGCGCAGGAATGTATGATAATTACAGCCATATGGTAGGGGTTCTCTTGTTAAAAGTGCGATGGAATGAGCTTCTCAGCTCACAACAATGCTGTTGTTCTCCGCTCACATTTCCCATGGGCTGACTGGGTGGGGGGGTGCTGGGTTAAAGCCCCCTCCCTCACTTTGCCACTGGGGTCCCTGCAGACAGAGAAAGGACTGGATTTCCACCAGATCACCATGGACTCCCCTTTCAGCAGTGTCAGTGGTTGGTGGAAACCCTAGCGCTTAAGAATTTCCCCCAGTAATTAAAAATGTGTGAAACCCATATGATCATAAATACTTTTTCTGAGAACATTTATTATTCTTACACAAGACAAGAATACAAGGTAGAATAAGCCTGTTTTTAAGTTTCAAAACAGTTTAATTATGAATTTAGTTAAATTAATGACATACGTTCTTGTAACTAATCATTTCCTTTCATTTTCAAAGCTGTTTTTTTCTATAATCACATTCTAAGAGGTACTAAGGCATGACATTCTTACACATTAACATTTTATAAAAATGTATAGGTTCTCATCATTCAATATACAAAGCAACACATCTGGTCACACAGCCCTACAGTACTGTGCTAGCAGACACACAATGCAGTTGAATGATGTACAGAGAAGTATTATGTGTGCAAATACATTTAATTCTTTACTATATTCATTACCTTAAATTGAGAGATAGAGAGGACAGTTCAAATATACAATTGTCATCATCTTATAGAATTGCATGATTTAATTGTGAAAATGTAACTAGAATTGTCCATAATTTCAGAAAAGCACCAGTAATCAAAAAGGAACATTCATGCACATTCATCTCCCTTCAAATGACATCTCCCTTCAAATGTGCAACTCTATTCAGCCATTATTATTACATTAACATTGGGTAAGGGAGAGCACTGATGGTGCTGGGATGGATATACTGTATATAACACCAGACTTTTACCACAGCCTTTATTTACCTCTAGAATTTCCATTTGGCAGAAATGAATCGAGGCATGGCAAACAATAAAAATAACAGTCAAAAAACAAAGGTAGACATCGCCGCTGTTTCAGTCGGTTTCTTGTGTACATCGCTCATCTGCATTATCATTAGTAAGGCGCAAAAACGATCAAATACGGAGGGCTAAATAATAGATCAGTATCATGCTGTTACTGACATTGTTTTGATGTGATGTCTATGAGGGGATGTGCCTTGCAGCTTAAATAACGTCTGCCATTTGTCTGTAGTGCAGTCGATTCACATTCACATTATACGCCGTCTCCCACTGGCTACCGCCACATTTCCAGGACAAGGCAAAATAACAGGATGGAAAACATCAGTGGAAATAGATGAAACAGTCACACTTATTCATGGGAAAGAAGAAGCTGATGGAAATCCATACGCCCTTCCCCTCCCAGCAAACATTGCCCCACCCCACCAATTTCTTTTTGAAAGATACAGTTTATTAACAACCAGGGGGAGAAAAAAAAAAAAAAAGACGAAGATGATGATGATGATGATGATGATGATGATGATGAAGAAGAAAGGGAATATGAAAAAGAAACTAACTCTATTCATTATCACTAATCTCACTTGCATGTGTCACTTCTGTACACAATATGCTTCTATCATTTATGACTTTTAGCAAATACATGATAGCAAAGGATTACGTTCATCAGAGGATGCCTTTGAAAAAGATATGCTAATTTACCAAAGAAGCAAGAACAACATCAAATATGTGGCAGTGAATAGCCAAGAGACTTTCAAGCCGTAATATCTTTCAGAAGTGGCTTTATCTCCCTACCACAACCTGCATTCACAGCATAAACAGGAAAAGAGGCTGCCGCTGTATCAAAGCCATGGCAGTCCATAGGAGTCATTTTAGATCAGGTTTAATAAAGGTTATCTGCTGCATGCTAATAAAACAATGGAGTGTGTGTGTATGTGTGTGTGTAAGAATGTTGTTTTTCAACCTCTTTCTCTTCCCTTTCAGCTGTTTCTTCATCTTTGCCTTCTTCCTTAAGAATCATTTGATATGCGGCGTTTTAAGTTCCTCATCAAAGAGTCTGAAAACAGTACGCAACTGGTTGACTCTGACTCCGACTCTGACTCCGGCTCTCCCGCTCTCCCAGAGCCTGTGCAGAGTATCAGAGCAGGATGGCAGTCGTTTGATAGTTTGATAGTCATTTGTTTTGATCTGTCGGCCCTTTGTCTTCTGTTTGGGTCTGAAACAATGGAAGATTAGAATAAAAAAAGAAGGGGGAGCAGAAAAAAAACTGCTTTTTTGGGGGGTTTTTCATTTCCCAATCTTGCGTGCCTGCAGCTCAAAGTCCTCGCAGTGCTTTTAACAGAATAAAAGTCTTTGTTTCTCAGATGAGAGCCTTGATTCAGAGGCCAAGTCTCACGGATTAATAGCACCACACTTTTTCAGAGAGAGAGAAGAGGACAGTGAATATATATCTGCAAACACCATGAAATAGGCCAAGGAAACTTAATTTATATAAACTCAGGAATAGGAATGCATGTGGTTTCAGTGCCAGTACCGTAGGTGTAGATGTGCACCATAATATTCAGATTTTTATCGCATTTACCTGCATCATTGGTGTGAAGATAAATGAAAGAATATGGTCAGTTCAGGAACATATATGCCCCCCCCCCCGCACACACACACATACACACACTCCTGAGCCCTCCTGGTGGTCCTCCACCATCACACTTTCAAAGTCATGCACATAGGAACGAGAACCAAGCAACACACACCATTCACAAATATAATAATGTGATATTACAACTTGTCAATTAGTAATTTTGAATAAAAAATACAAAACAAAAAAACACCTGTTTTATGCATGTCTGCCATAATGATCAAGCAATTTAAACATTCTCTGTGGTACTTAAGTCAATCATGTTTTCAAACATCAAAAGTGTGTATAATGACACTGTACAAATGGAAACATGAGGGAGAAGTCGACAACCATTTGTGGACTTGCAATTTCAATTTCTTCATTTCACAGTTAAAACTGATTTGATTGAAAGCTAAGTACTGAATGATATGCGATTATTACGATTTTCCAATACTGATACCAACACTATGTCAATGCTGTATGGTAATGAGAAAACTATTTTTGTGTCAGCAATGTTTGAAAGGCTTTGATCACATCCAGATCGCATGACTAACCTCTTGACTAACCCCTAGTTGAACTGAACTGCCCACCATTTTAGAAAGAAATATCACCCTGGAAACAAATCATTATTAAGAGCTACAATAAATACAAGCTACAAAACTACAAGCTGTTTGCCTGACTCTGTTCTTAATAAAAAAATATGAATTGCCTACATGAATAAACTAAATAGCAAACTATAGTTGTGTTACAACCTTTTGTAGCCTCGGAGAACAGGCACGTTTAAATAGGTCAATCTTTCTTTTTATCAACGAGGACAGTAGACATCAAATGGAAAAATTGATGATGGCAGCCAGCATTATTAAAAAAAGTCATTGAAAAGTTATGTTGAATTGTTTCAAAAGTATTTTTCTTTCAGCTGTGCAGCTCCCTACCTTTCTTGGATTGACCACACCTATTTTGTCTCGTTGTATTTTTATAGCATGCATTTTTATAGTTTAAAGAGAAACATTTCTAAACCACTGTAATTTGATGAATGATTTCCATAGAGATCTCTGACGGTAGTGTAGCAGGCCCTCGGTTAGGAGGTTACACAATGTTTCTGACAATTATCACTGTGACATTTATCTGCAATAGTATTATTTTTTTCATTTTGTGAGTGCATCATTTCTCTTTACATCACAAAATTGTGCAGTTTTTTATCCACCTTGGATATCCACCATCTTCTCTGTGCTGAATTCAAGATATTCTGGTAACATAAAGTTGCTTTCATTAGTTCTGCACATCATGAGAATTTTGAGTGCAATGTGATTTTAAATTTTTTAATATGTTTTACACACACCTCATAGTGATCACATAGGCTATGCGTAGCCGAAGTGGCATACGTGGAATATGTTGTCACCACAAATATACATTTGGTGGTAGTGAAACGAAAGGTTTAGTATTGAAATGTACATTTAGTATAGCGTGACGGATTTAGTGTGGATGAGCCAAAGGACTTCAGCATGAAGGCTACTGTGCCTGGATTAGTCCAAGTACAGTTACAGTCAGGTGCCCCTGAGGTAGGTGGCAGCTATAATAGGCTAATATCTGCTCTGATGAATGCAAAGCTAAATGAGAACAGCAGGGGGAAAAGAATAGGCAGAGAGTCCTTATCTCTCTTATGGGCACACACCCTCACAACTTCCTATTCCCTCCAACTCTCAGTCCCTATCATGTTGCCTTATTGTACCAACATCCCTGTGTGAAGATGCTGATCGTAAATAGTTTTGGTTTCCCGTTATCAGTGTTTTATCTACAACACAACAAAGCCGCTTTCTGACGAAACGTGCCATCAACTTCAATGTACGTCAATGTACATAAATTTTTCTATTCCATATACTGCTATATACCATCTGTATTTTTCCATCAATGAGTCAGTATAGGTTAGGACAGCTAATTGTATGTTAATCAGGTTTAAAAGGCTGCATCTGAGCTGCTGGATGGCTAATTCAGGAAAGGCACCATGCTTTGGTGCGTGGATGAGCCTCACGGCCTCGGATCGAATCCAGTCTGTGACGGTGCTGACTGTGGCCGGTAGCTCCACAGGGCGATGCACGATTGGCGCCAGCATCGCCCAGGGTATGGGAGGGTTCAGTGGGCCAGGGTTCATCGCTCTTCCGCGACCCACGCTGGCCGAAAAGGGCACTCGTAAGACTGCGTGCAAAAGTCGCATATGAAAAGTGCATGCACCGATGCCACTCTATGTGAGCTTAACTGCGGTCTGCCATGTGAAAAAAAGTAACTGTTGACACCATGTGTTTCGGAGGACAACCGTGTATGTCTCAGCTCTCCTGAATTGTGCTTTATGCATGCAACACGGCTGCGGTTGAAGGCAGTTGCACATTCCAGATTGAGGTGGGAATTTTATATATACAGCCCGGGGTTGGGCTGAAAATAAGAAAACTAAACTAAAAAATGCACAATTTTATTATAGCTTGTGTAGTGCATACATTGGTGCCAAGTCTTCACACCTTTTAACTCTTGTTCATGTTATTATAGTATGCAAAATACCTGTTTCTTTTCACAACGTTATGATAATGAAAGCTTTCTTACTTTACCCAAAAATGTAGTTTGTCAGTATGAAGTTATTTCCATGAGCCACTACGATATGGCTTGGCTGTGCTATTTTATGAAAAATAAATTTTACTACACAATATTTATGCATGTCATACCACAAAACTGTGCCTCATTTATGCTGTTCATAATATTGTGTGTCTCTCTCATGAAAAGTCACTGGTGGACGCTATTCACTGTGCTTGATGTCATCTTTAACTTAAACTGTTCAGAGTACTGTTATGCCAACACCCTCAGCTCGAAGATAGTGATCTTAACGATCTCTATGAAAAATGCCCTTTCAAATCCAATGGACCATTCTCTGTTCCAAAGTAACAGTTCCATGAAAATGTACATTTTGGTCAAGGCCGCCAATACAAAGCAAATTTGGTTTCATAAAACCATAAAAAAATATATACCTACAGTAGTCTCTCTATCTTTCTCTCCCTCAAAAACATATTGACATATCTACATTCTTATGCACACGCAGCAGTGTGTTCAAACAAGCACTCACAGACACACACCAGTCCAGCATGGTGGACCAAATTATTTTCATTTCACACTGAAGTCAGAGCCGGGAGAACGGAGAGCTGCTTCTCACAGTGATCCAGCACTTATTCTACCTTGGCGGAGGAATGGGGAGATTGCTTTTAACCGCCACATTTGATCCTCCATATAAGCATTTGGAAGGTCGCTACATCTTTCATCTGAGCATTTGAATGTTTCTGTGTTTTAGGCGTGGCCGAAGAGACTGCCGGTCGTTCCAGGTTTTCCCCACGCTGTAACTGGACATCAGCCGTAATGAGGTGTCATTACGGGCACGGCTCTCCCCCGCGGTGTGAAAAACCTCCAGGCTGATTTAACTCTCACCGAAAGCCCAATAAAGAGAGAGGACATGCAAAGGTCCATGCAGCACCCTCTCTGCCCTCCACAGCATCCCGCCTGGTTGACATTACGGGGCAGGAGACACTCAGAGCCGGCTTTATGGCTAGCGCACTGCGAGAGAGAAAACGTGCGGAGAGGCGAGGCGACAGGAAAGAGAAGCATAGAAAGGGAAGAGAGGTGGGGCAGTGGGGGCGGGGTAGCCTGGGCATTTTCAATAAAGCAGCGACAGAATCTGATAAAGACATGACTGCATGTGTATAAAAAACCATCCCCTCCTTCCTGAGATTTCTTCCTCTCTTCTTTCCCCCCTCTCGTTCGTTTTTATCTCCCTGTAAAATAATGAAAGAGTACGCTCGCGACCGCTCTGCCATTGATGTTAGAATACACAACCGGCAGATTCAAAACGCCGTCTGGGATCAAAGGGAATGGTTCTCATTCCAATGAAATTATAACAGAGATGGGAGCTGGGGTGCTGAGCTCATTTACTAAGACTGTGAGGCAAATAGTCGTTAAAGAAAGGCCAGTAAGTAAGCATTAAATGGAAATACCTCCGATTCTTTCGGATTAGGATAAGAGCCTTTCTTGCAAGGGCAGCTAATAATATTCATTTAAAATACATAAATGGGAAATGAATCGGCTGGAAAGAGGGTGATTGCACATATTTATTTAAGGCTGTCGGAATTAAAGAATAAGATCTTTGAGAATGCTTAGAGGAGCATGGACTCTCCGTTCCCCATTCTTTGAAGTACTCGAGTCTGGAAAATTAAACTCTTAACAAAATACTTACAGCGATAAAGTCAAGAATTAGACGTCTGTAAAAAATATTCCTCTTTGGACTTCCTAACATGGTGGAAGCTGGGTTTTGAGAAATAGAACACATAATATCTGTGGTGAATAATACCAGTTCCCTGCATTCAGCAAACCATCTTACTTTATTGTGCATATTTATATAATTAAATTGATGATTGCTAGATCCTATTACATATTGTATTTCTATAGGTTATGCAATACAGCAAATTGCTGCTTTGTGTAGCGGGTGGCTGGATATTGACGGACCATCACAAGAATCACTGCTTCCAATAAACCTATGAAAACAAACACCAAAAAGCCCTCTTTGAACCATCTTTAGAAGGTCAGTGTGTTACAGGTCATGGGCTGTTCTCCTGGTGTCTTTGGTGATCTAAAAAAGAACAACAAATGGCTAAGAGGTAGTGAGTAGGCTACTGTTACAGACCAGTTGGCTGTGATGCTCCCAGTCTGACCCCTGATCATTTTCCATTTGGGAACAGTCAAAACAACACAATCATATAACATGATTAATTTATGGGCTATTTGCCAATCAGTCACCATTAAACCTGAAGCAATTTCAGGCTTTTAAATTTTTAATTAACCTGGGACCTCATTTATATCACAATCAAACTGCATCTCAAATAGTGGCTTACACAGAAAGCCATGACCGCACGTGAATCCCCAAAGTGCGCTGTGTTTGTGCTTTAAGTGTAACATTTAATTTATAATCAATTTATCTTAGCATTACGAGTGCAAGAAATGTTGAAATGCAACCTTATTCAGAGAGAAATGGCTGTTATTAGCCACATTCACAAATAGGGGTAAACACATTTTAGGAAATTATCTTAAGATTACGTTTAAGTTTAAATCCAAGAACATTTGTTATAAATGAGGTTCCTGGTTCTTGTGCCCTGTGTGTGTGTGTGTGTGTGCGTGTGTGTGTGTGTGTGTGTGTGTGTGTGTGTGTGTGTGTGCGCCTGTGTGTGTAAAGAGAGGCATAAAGAGTTTGTGAGTCTCTTTTTAATGACTAAAGTTTAGTGTGGCAGTTCAGCCAGACTCTGACAGATTTAGATTAAGTGACGAAACTCCAGTGGTTTCTATAGCTACTGTAGAGTTCAAAAGAGGCCATCTTTCCAGGCATGAGAGAAGAAAGAGCCAATCACAGAGGGTGAGAGCAAAGGTGACCTCTGGGTTACAAGTCAGACATCCCCCTCCCCCCACCCCCATTCCTTGCCCCCTATGGAGACCTCTGTTCCTGGATCTGTGGCTGGCCAGGTCCCAGACACCATGGCCACGGTCACAGAGACACGCCAATCTTTGTATCAGGGCTATATTAGCCCATTTTCTTAAAAAGAAGCCTTTGAAGTGACACCAAAGTCAGGCACAAGAATCTCTCATCTGAGGTCTTTTTTTAAGCTGCAGTGTCGACATTTCAGGCTGCTTTCGTTTTTATCTTTTTTTTTAATGCTGGGTCTTTGATTTTTTTTCTTCAAACGCTAATTTTAACATCTTCAAGAAGAAGCAAAGCCTCATCATTTTGGTTCTTTTGTCTAGAATCTTCTCTTCTCCTTCTCTTTTTTTTGCCATTAACAGGTCTTTAAACTTAAAATAGATAGTTTGCAGCAAAAACTTGTTTATGTGAGTCAAATTGCTATATTTGAAAGATCTTTGTTTTTTGTTTAGCAGGTTTCATTTGCTCCCTGTATCTTTTGTGACCCGTTTTAAATGATCTGGCTATATATAATTTGTTTCTGTACAGAATAGAGTAGGACTGGAACCTTACATGTAAACAAGTATAGGACTGTTTGACATGTAAGGTCCTCTATGAGCCCTTGGGAAAGGACGTGCAGCTCAGATATGAATATGGTTAAGTGACTGGCTTCCCTGCAGCCAGAGAGAGTGAGATAATAGACGCTTAATTTCAGGCGCTCAAGAAAAAGGTACCGATAAAGTGACTAAAGGGGAGATTAGAATGTTAAACCGGACTGTGGTGTCTGTATTTTCTGTATTTTCCAGTTTCCAGGTTATTTCAGTATCACGTGCAAAGGAATAAGGAGACAGGCACGAAATGGCCTGACACAACATTCTAAACTGAAGCCAGATATTAGGGGGAGGCGTCTGTATTAGCTTTAAACGTGAGCCTTATGCTGCGGGATACTGTACATACAACTTAAAGAGCACAAAGCGCAGGCTTTTCACGGTAATGCCGCTGCCACTGGTCTTGACCGTTTCTCTTGTGAAAGCACCTGCAGTGCACTGAAACTGGACAACACAAAGACGGCAGAAACAAAAGGAAAGCAAGGAAAAGTTATGAAGAAAGTACATCTGAGCGCTTCCATTTATAGCAAATGCAAAATGTCAGAAATCGAAGAGGGATTGATTAATTCCCAGAGCATTTAAAATGCTCACCTTTCCGTCCAACTTTAAGCAAAAAAAAAAGCAACACAATTAAGGGCACATCCGGATACAAAATACAAACAAACAACAACAAAAAAAAAACACACACAGGGTACACACACCCACAGATGCACAAACATACACACGTACTGTATACACAGACACACACATGCACATGCCCAATGCACGCGCATTAACACTTTCTAATTTACGGCTAAATGTGACTCTTTTTTTCTCAGAAACACAAATGAGAACTGCCCTAGATTGTGGGACTAAAATAAGAAATATTGAGCAACCCAGCAAAAACAATATCTGCATCTATTTCTGTGACCACTGCACTGCAGTAGCTACTCTTAGACATTTGAATCTAATGCAGCACATTCCACTGTATATTACATTACATTACAGGCATTTAGCAGACGCTCTTATCCAGAGCAACTTACACAACTTCTTACATTTATCCATTCTTACACATCTAGATATATACTGAAGCAATTTAGGTTAAGTACCTTGCTCAAGGGTACAATGGCAGTGTCCTACCTGGGAATCGAACCTGCAACCTTTCGGTTACAAGTCCAGTTCCTTAACCATTATGCTACACTACCGCCATATTCCAGCTTCATTTATGACTTGGATGGGTACTGTTGTTGTCTGTGTTTCTATGGACATATACAAACACCGTGAAAGTTGTATGTGGGAACACATACAACTATGTATGTGTATGTGACATAAAACCCATTTATCTTACTGAGATCTTGCAAATTATTTCAACTGATTGTCACTTTCCAGAAGGAATGAACAATGCCGTATTTCCCCAACATTTAAAATTGCAATTGTGAAAGAATACATACGACAGAGAAAAAAATACACATATATCATTTTGAGTATTTACAATAATTAGTAAATACTTCATACATCGAGCAAATGTTT
Organism: Ilyophis sp. 1 JC-2022; assembly: GCA_022702515.1. Lineage (NCBI taxonomy): Eukaryota > Metazoa > Chordata > Actinopteri > Anguilliformes > Synaphobranchidae > Ilyophis > Ilyophis sp. 1 JC-2022. The sequence goes on along the minus strand of CM040405.1, from coordinate 49,127,215 downwards.
TAAACAATTATATTTTTTGTTGCATCAAAACTGAAGTGCAGTCTTATAAGGTGTCACCTTGTTTATTAGAATGGTTGTTTTGAAGAGCAACTCACTATGGCTACATGCTTTCTCTTAATGATTTTCATGTTTTTACCTGGCTTGTTAAAATTCAGCATTGTATACCAAGGGAATAATGTAACATGTCAATACATGTGCCAAGCGCTACAAATTGCAGTCAGTGGAAAGGATCACTTCGACTGGTTAGCATTGTATAGGAGGTGGCTGAAATAGAAGAAAATTAGATAAGTAAACTGCTCTTGGATGTATAGAGATAGTTTCTCAGGAGCAAATTTTAAACAACAGTAACTATATGTACACCATCTTATTTTAACTGTTTAGTCCAACAAAAATTTTGATTTAATTGAAGATATTTTATTCATAAACGATGTTCTGTTTGAAGCTTTGATGGAAAGTCAAGACTGGGTCATTCACACAAGCATGAACACATTTCAACAACATTCATGTAAAAGCAACGTATGAAAGTTCACAAACTACGACATCAAAGACATAGTTGGAATATGCCAGCACAATTGTTAAAAAGATCACCTGCCTTCTGCCTCTAAAGCATGCCTATAGAGTCAAAGACACATCCAGGATGTTACGTTGAAAGACTTTTCTTTTTTGCTTTTGTGCAAGCATGACATTCCAGGGTAATCCATCTTTTTCAAACTATTTCAAAGTTTCACACGGCCACGCCAAACGTACCAAGCAAGTAAACCACAAAGAGGTCTCAAACAGGAAGCTCCCACCATGGCTATTAACAGGAATACTCCCACAAATACTCCCACAATGATAAAAGAGAGGACATTGGATCCTGAGACATATGGCTACTTGAAAGAACTGTAAATCTGTATAACACTCACACAGTATGAAAATAGATAACAGCTGCAAAATTTGGAACAAAAGTTTTGCTTTTGCACAAATTAAACAACAAAAACTTTTAACAAGTTCTGCACAAGTTGACTCACACAAATTGCTGTATAAAATAATTTACAGTACTAGAATGGATTATTTTTCATTTCATGTGACTTAGCCTAAAAAGCTCGCATTTTAAAAATCTTAGATGCAGTACTGGACCTGCGACCTCATGACCCCCACATTGCTACACAAAAAGAGTGTTTAAGTACCTGAAGCGAGAGCTCCCTTCTGTGTTTACCTGGAGATGCAGCTGAGCTGTGTAGACTGCGCTGCATATCATAAACGTCTGTAGGAAGGCAGAAGACAAGAACAATCCATGTATTATTAATGTTTTTTTTCCTGTTAGGATTGGAATGGATTATATTTCTTATTTGGATATAAAAAAAAATAGACAAGAGTACATCCCAGAGTATGCTGATGAAGGCTTGTGTAGCTGAAACGTGCCTGTGACTGCTGCCATTAAATAAATGAAACTTACATTAGAGAGTGCTGGTCGTTTTCTTTTCTTATTATATGTACTCTGGGCCACAGCATCCCTAAACTCAATTATAAGTCTTAGGTGAGTAGAGCACGGCTTTTCTTAATATTATACATCCCAGAGGATAACACGTAAAAGTGTACAAACACATTTTTTTACAATGTGGTCCTTGATGGAGGACAAACAAGAAGAAAACGATACAGAAAACATACAACATGAACAGCAAAAAAATGGTTATTACAAAAATATAGTGTCAATACTCACATGTGTCTGATATGGAAACAAGATTATATTACATTCAATTGTGTTAACACAAATAGAACATTCCTATAATGCCCAGATACATGTTACATGCCCAGACACATATCTCTGTAGCACAAAGTGATCAGAAGGTTTGTTGGTACCACCTACACATGAATGAATTAATTATTAATTAATTATGTTAAAAGAAACATGAAGCATGCCTTTGTGGTTGGACAAAACAGAATGGAAAAGAGCTCACAACATTTGTACAATACATTACATTACATTACATTATAGGCATTTAGCAGACGCTCTTATCCAGAGCGACTACACACATTTTTTTTTATTTTATATATATATCCATTACAGCTGATATATTACTGAAGCAATTCAGGTGAAGTACCCTTGCAAGGGTAACAACGCAGTGTGTGTCCTACGGGGGGGACGAACCTGCCTGACCTTTCGGTTTAACCCAGTTTAACCTTAACTACACTACTGGTGTCCCATACATGTATGAGATCCCACTAAACCTCTAGCAAAAAAGTGCGCCCATGCATTCCTTATGTGCATAGACCCATATAAAGGGCTTTGCCATGAGTTTGTCACAATACTTTACCTGCACTAAGCAAACCACAGGTCTACTGCAACATTGTTACAGTGTAGTATAGTGTTTTAGCCAGAATACTGTCTCAGGCTATGCCTCTGGCATTCCTGTTCAATGTATAGGAATTCACTTTACATATCACTTGGTGTTTTCTTACATACTAGCAAGATTGCATTTTTGTCACAAGGTTGGATTCTTCTGCCACTAAACATATTACAATCTGAAAGTACACTTCCAATGACGGTCGCAGCCACGTCAAGTGTGTAAATGCTTCTTCACTTCTCCCACAGACACACCGCACTATTTCTTCCCCCCCCTCTGTGCCATAATCCCCCTCTCTCCTCTCTCCCTCTCTCCCTCTCTCTCGCTCAGTTTTTGCCCCCACTACCAGTTTGTATCAATGAATCAAACCATCAAACAAAAGTACGCTTCACATCATATCAGGTATAGAAGGCATGCCCCAGCATTTCTAACAGCTTCGCAAAGACACCCGTTTCAAGTCCTCACAGGACGTCTGACTTGCATTGATGTTCAAATGAATAGCTCATGGGCAAAAGCTTAGCAGGGGAGGGGAGGGGGGGGGGTGCTGCTTTTCACCTCTAAACCATGCGTCCACATCCTACCAGGAAAGCACGGAGGAGGGAAAAAAGAAAGAGTGCCGGTTTCAGGCAAAACACCTACTTGCTTTCTTCTTTTTCTCCATCCCCTCACCCTTAGGAATGTCAACAAATTTTAGAGAAAGAAAACTGGGAGCTCATTTCTCTGATGAAAATCAGCTTGATCGTCACAGCTCTGGAGTGAAAATAGCTACCATAACAGGCTCATTTCTAATGAACAGAGAACATATTGGGTAGTGTCGCCCATATTGTGAGCACCAGCAGCTAAAGTAAAGAACACAGCTGCACTGGGACCAAAAAGATGGCCACCCAGTTATCATTGATGTTACACATGCACGTGTCAACCTCCAGGTTTCACCTAAATTGCTCGCTTTTAACTTAAAACAATGTGATGTAGCACAGACTCAGTTGGCTTTGACGAAGGTTTTGATGAGTGTGCTGTAACATAAACCAGTGGGAGACACCTTTTGAGCCTTCGTTCTTTCCACAGCCAAAGCCCATCTATTTTAAAAAGAACCACACGACTACAAAGAGTTAGATCACAAATCTGTTATCTGCGCCAGGGACTGAAAGGAAAATTAAAAACAAAATTGCAGTTCAAACATTAAACCATTGCCAAACACTCAGATGCATTAATAAGGACGTATGGGTAACCATTGTCATATTTGTTTTTTAAATTAGATTAATAACATAAAGATCACTCAATATTTCACTCTTACTAGCTTTTGTCACTTACACCCCTCTTCTCTGTCACATGCAAGCCTCATTTTCCTGTTTTTGTGGGAAAGACTTCACGGTTCACAAGATCAAAGACTCACATAAGCTCTTGGTGTGTTTACATCAGCCTGCATCCAAGTGAAGGCAACACTGATCACTGTTCCTTTCACATTTTCAGTTCCCATCATCCTTTGCTCCATCTATGCCACCCACACCTGTTTGTTTTTTTAAGGCATGACATCAACATCTCGCACAAACAGAGAGGCCCAGAGGCGCCGTCCACTCCCAGAAAGTGTCTCGGCCCCAATCTAGCCTCGATGCAAACATGATTCAGGGAGATGACGATAGCTTTCAAAGCCATGTTACTGAATCTCTTACACCAGTGAGATTTCAACTGAAAGAAATCTGAAAGAAATCTCTTCCGGCACAGGGTCCCCATCACTTGGATTTCTTTGCCTGGAGGAACACCAGCTGGCAGACCAGAAGAATCTTTGTGTGAACATTTATTTTGTGAAAAAAATTCATACATCAGGATCACAAGATGTCAGTGTTTTTTGTTAATTAATGAAAAGCCAACTGAGTGTAGGTCTGTTATGGTTTAGAAATATATTAGAACTGTTTTCTGTGGGCTTGACGCCCTTGATAAAACCCGTAAATATAAACCGAGCTACTCGATATGAAGAAATTGCTTCATGATTGAAAGCACACAAATTACCTTGAGTAAAATTGACAAATTCTAATAAATGAGAAAAAAATAAATATATATATACATTAGAAATGAATGAACTAATAAAGGTTAACGACATACCTGCAGCAAGAGCTAATCGATGCAAGGTCCACCAGAGAGTGCAGTGGCTTAGAGTCACACAGAAGAGATTCTTATAGACCAGATGTGTGCACAGAGGATTGGAATGTCCTTCTCTGCACCCAGAGGGCATTGCTCTTGGTCTACCTTCGCAGAGGTGCGGGGCGAGCACTCTCACTGGTGTTGATTTTCATGTGCGGTTTATAATTGCAAAGTCAGTGCTTAATGCTGAACTGCACCGCCCGAGGCACGCACAGTTCAGTGCATATCGGTTACACCGAGGAAGAGCCCCCTTTTAGAGTTCAGGCTTCAGAAGAGGAAGGCTAGGATTTCATTCACTCGGAGCTGATAAACCATTTTATTCTAATAATTCATAAAAGCTCTGCGTACCCAAACAATTGCCAAACTCAATCGTATCTCAGCGGCAGCATTAAAAAAATCACACTCTGTGAAGTATCTGAAGCCCCCGCTTAACAATCTGCGATTATTTTAACAGCAGAGTCATATTTTATGATAATTATGAGAACGTATTCCCCTTGCACATTGGAGAGAACAAACACAACAGCTCCGCCATAACCCTCCAAACAAGAACCATATGTTTGCACTTTATGCTCCTCCCCTCCCCCTTTTCCATGGGAAACACGTAAATACAAAGATCCAGAAACACATGTGGTTAGTCATGAAGCTGTAAATGCACTTTTCCCTCCCCCTTCTTCTTACCCTGGGCCCCGACCCCTCACCCAAAAAAACATACCAAGGAGAACAAGAAAGAAGGTACCAACAGAGAGGGAAAACAATGATCTGGGAATCGCGGCGTTGGGCAACAACCCTAATTGCTTGTGTGAGAAAACAGAGGAGGGCACTAGAGACGCCGAGACAGGGCCGAATTCTGCAGCCTGCAATTGGGGAAAAAGATCTCCTCACAATGCCCGCTCTATTGCACAAAGCAACTAGCCCTCAGTAAAGTGGTGTGTAGGACGCATAAGACAAACACGGAAGACAATGACCGTCAGTCTTTAAAGAATGGATATGCCTTGCTGTGGTCTGCTCTCCTGCACAGCACAGAAACCCCCGCCGAGGCCGAGCTTCGTGCCTGTGGCCTCGGTGTCCTTGTGTGCCCTCTTTTGCATCAGGGCCACATACAGTCACTTGGGCATTTACCCCAGTGTCTCTTCAGAGTTCGGCTTTCTAATCATTAACGGTCTTTGTGAGATATAATGTTCATTCCTTTATGAATGTTTTTCCCCATGAGAGCTAGTGAGAGGTAACATCTTCTTCGGCTGTTAACTGAAATAGTATGCAGCTGTATCCGTCCCTTGTAGGCTTTGGGTTTTTTATTATGGGCAGTGCTGGTTTAGTCCTGCAAGACTCTGAGGGAGGCATTCTTATTGGCACTTATCTGATGAAGGTCAAGGTGAAGTATAATCATAATAACGCTTATCTGATGAAGGTCAAGGTGAAGTATAATCATAATAACACTTGATTCTCATCTGCCAATGAGCCAGAAATTCCCAAATGTATTTCTTCCATTTAAAACATTATTTGTATTCCTTATTTTGACAATCTCACTGAGACTTGACAGTTTTGCTTGTCTTTAGTGTTAAATACAAGATTTGAAAGATGCCAACGGTGTCTAGTGAAGAAGTGTTAAACTGGTTTCAGTGTGTGTCTCTAAGCCATCTTTTACACCCCTGTTACTCAAATCACGGTCCTCGAGGGTCGAGAACGGCTGGTTTTCCACCCTCCCTTTAACTGGGAGTCAGGTTTGCAGACAGTCTAGCCAATCAGTTGCACTAATTGTTCAGTTAATTACCTGGAAGAAAAGACAACCAGGGCCGGATTTGGATTTGAGGGCCAGATTTGCATATCCATGTTTTACACTGTTGGGAAAAGCCAGCTCTCTTTAGGGTTGGGTCTCAAACTCAATCCTGAGGACCCACTGTGTATGCTGCTTTTTGTTCCTACCATAATTGCAACTTGGAATAGTAATGAGTTGTTAATTGTTCTCAATTAGACACATAATGTCTTCTGAAGGACGATTTACGCTCTTAAGGTCACATGTCAGAATAGCTAAGTAAGCCATGAATAATAAATATTCCACACTCATATCCCATACCTTTTAATCAGTCAGATCAAATACTGCTTTAGTTTTCTGTAATGTGCTGTATGACAAATTATGTCTTTAGGTTACATTTTGATTTACCCAATTAGAGACTGACAGGTGAAATCATTGGGGTCCTAATTGCCAAAAGTATGGTGACCTACACACTCAATCTAAACGAAAAAAAAATAATAACAATGAGCTAACCTTGCATTATGCTGGAGTATGTGAAAGCACAAATTAATACTAGAAATGAAACACACATTTTCAACAACCTTAATTGAAGATATTGACTGTGACAAAAACCAGCACGCACAGTGGGTCCCTATGACTGAGCGTGAAAACCATTGTCTAAGCAACTGTCCTTTCTTGGCATAACAATTGAATTTCAGACTGAAGACCGAATGAATGAGAGTGGACCACAGCATTTGGGATTCCAGTATATTCTACAAAACTGCACAGAATGCATGGAAACCTCTTTACGTTTGTAAATATTTGTGTATATTGAGATTCAGGAAGCAATACAAGAAACACAGGTCATGTGACTGGTCCTATGGCTACGGCGTTGGGATTTTTATTCTGGTGGCGCCTGGAGTGGCTCCAAACCAGGAGCGGCCTGGCCACAGCTCCACAACTGCCTGGGGAATCAACTTTGTGGGACAGTGGTATGCAGGACACCATATCAGCTTTTCAAATGGAAATTTTGTGGGTTTTCTTGTGTCGAAATATAGGCCCGCACTCGATCGCTTGAGTCACAGAAAAAAGTCTGAGGCTCAAAAATGGCGAGCAGGGTGGTTCCCACAGCAACGCCCGTCTGCTCCCTTTCTGCTCTGAAGTCAACGACCGGTCGCAGCCGACCACAGTGACCTGATTCGCCACATCACTAGCGTGAAACTCCCTGCCATTTCTGCCACACTGCCTGTTTGCTGTCATGGTCAGTCCACACAGTCCTTGTTCGTTGTCATCTTTGGTGTTCTTGGATCACAACCAGATGTGCAGCTTCAACCCCTGAGACATGAATGGACTACAATGTTCTATGATCATTACAGTTGGACCACAACATCCTGCAGGTTTAGCCATTCACAAGAATTGGGGTTGCTTTGGGGATGTTGAAGCTATTATTTGCATCATAATTATGTATTTGCAAAGAAGGTGCCTTTGCTAATGGTGACATTGTAAAATGTACTCAAACCTCAGGAGCTCATATAACGATGTTTAGAAACAATGCAGTGCAGGTCAAATATTTTGTAACAGTCTAAATTGGAAATATCTACTTGAACCCATTGACCTTTGTTTTGACTCTCAACTTTGAGAATGTCCCTGTAATCGTATTAGTTTCTAAGAAAATACAGCTCTGAATGGAGGCATTGAACCATATTTATTTCGTATCACAACCTTCCCCATTCACCGCTATTACTTTTAAAAAGAACAAAAAGCTATACAAACAGCTCTGTACGCGGAAAGTTCAGGTGAGCATCTCACTGAACAGTTACATAAAAATAAAGCTCGCTGCCTTTTAGAGTGCTAAAAATGGCATTCAAGTATATGCATTCAGTGACCTTTTGTGATAAAAGTTTTGAAAATGATATTTTTAACAATATCATGACCTTTCAATATTCAAAGAGGCCTAAAAATCCCTGGCTGGCAAAGCCCAGGAAGAGGCAAGGAGGTGTCGGAAAACCTGTATTGTGGAAATGTGCATCCAAAACTGGCCTTTTTTCCCCCTTTTTGAGCACCAGTCACTCGAGGCAAGAGACTAAACGGATATAGTGACAAGAGTGTTCCGTTTGGCAGGGGTGGTATGCGGCCCTTTGTGTCTTAAAGATCAGGTTGTCAGATCATTTGGGCACTGTGAAGTCAGCACTGCTTTCGTAACAATGGAGGAGAAACAGAAGCCCACGCTGACCACAGGGTCACATCCCATCTCCGTTTCACCAGGGATTTTCAAAAGCGTCCGACCTGTGGTGTTTACTGTATAAAAGATCTACTAAATATGTCTGTGGTTCTCCCTTTGTAAATATAACCCTGGCCAGAATAAATTTTTCACCATGTTTACAGTGGTTTAGTCACAAGCACCATTCTGCCCAGATAACAGAAGTCAGAACCACAACAGGGGGTATTTTGTTAAAGCAGATTCTATTTACTGATTCTGCCTCTGGTAGAGACACTAAATAAATATCACAAAAATACATACCTTTAATAAGAACAGCATGTCAGTGAACTGTTGAATATGTGTGTGCAAATTGTGTGCAACTGTGTTCAATGCAAAACAACAAGAGTGAAAGGTCGAATTAAATAATCATATAAAATAATCACAAGTTAGCAGCCAAGCAACATGAGTCAGTCACTTCAACAGTAGCAACAGCTAACGGTCAGTCATGGATTTTGGACAGTGGAATCAGTGTATGCAGGTGAGCACACAGGCATAAGGGCACCTTCTCAGTGCATCGTTATTCTGAAAAGTTATTCATTATGGAACCCGGGTTTGACAAAAAGCATACTCAACAAAATATCTAAAGAGAAATAATCCACATCTGAGGCACATCAGGCACTTTTTTAAGGTAGCATATCCGGCGGTCTCTGGTATCAGTATAAACAAAATTCTAGTCAGTCACTCAACTTTTGACACCATGGGACAAATAATAATCATCTATAAACACACCACTTTTTGATACTCAATGGATTCAACAACTCTATGGTTTCTGTGCTCGTTTCCTCCCCATCAACATAACAAAACAGTACCATAGAAACACATCAACAGATTCACCCTGAAATATTTGCATTTAAGTTGGTCTCAGTAAGTTTTTGATCCTAATGATCTGGCGAGGTTGTTCAGCTAAGGAGGAAGTGCACTCATACATACAGTAAGACACACTGTGAAAAAGATCTCGCTGAACTTAACCCTCCCCAAAGTCACAAGTTACAGTCAAAACAGAAAGCACAGCATCTCCTTGCCAGTGGTTTTGGATGAGTTTCAGAGGTAATCTTCCGTTAAACCCCCAGTCTGGGACGTTCACACGCAAACACGGCGTTCCACCGCAAACATAATGAAACATAAAACTAAATTTAGGATGAGACCAGAGGCACGGCGGCAAGTAAAGACACGACATATTCTGAAGCTGTCTCCTGTCAACGTCCATTCAAAGGCTACGGTAACAATAGCTCAATCCCTGACACTGACTCACCCCCCCTCCTCTCCCCTCCCAACTCCCGACTGTCAGAAGAGCATTTTTAACCTGATTTTTAAATCTCAGGTATACTGCGGGTTGATTTAAAGTACATTTCTTCCCTGATATGAGCCTCACCTATACCCTGCCTTTATCTTTTCATTTCTACCCCTGGCCTTTTTGGAAGGATGGAATGATACCGTATACTTTTATACACAACATAATCACAATGCTTCAGTTAAAGAACAACCAGGTGTATTAAGCCTTAAACCATCCAACTCATTCAATTGTTGCCGTCCACTTTCCTCCATCAAAAGGTCATCGCAGAGGAAATAAAAATGACACAGTGCGGTCGGTATTGATTCATTATTAATGCTGATAACCTCAATCCTGCAGATTGTCTGCTCTCAATGGATGTGCTACTGAAGTACTGCGGAATACATTGCGTTTCCCAAAACTCACCCAATTTTGAGAAAATCGACATTTTTGTTTATTGTAAATTGGTGGAGTTTTTTCTTTTTTTTTTGCATGAAATCATCATATTTTAAAAATCATATTTTTATACTTTATTCCCTAAGAATAATAGTGTAAAATTAAAACTGCAAATATCTAACCATTTATCAGAAAGATTATACCCACCTTCACAAATATGGTTTATCAAAACTGGACTTAGAGAGGTTTGGAAAAATACTCAATGACGCACATACTGGTTCACATGCTCCACTCGTGACTGTACACAGAATGCCTCTCATGGCCTATTGTCTACATCGCTGGCAGTTGGAAACAAAAGGGGAAAAAACAACAAAAAAAAAACAAAAAAAAACTGTTTGATCATTTTTGTTAAATGTGCAAGAGATCATTTGAAAAAGTAAACACGCCTCATTATCTTTCAGGCATTTTCATTTCTTGGGAAATGGGGAATAGTGAAATTGTTGAATTACTTTAGCGCTTTCTCTAAAGGGCAGCTGAATCTCAGAATGTCATGCATCCAAAGGAAATAAATTTCACGTTATGTTTCGACCTTCATTGTTTGAATACATAAAAAAGTTTCATAAACCTGATCACTTAAAAAGTAACTAAATTTTTTCAGAAAAAAAAAGCAACATGAAAAAAGCACACGCATCCAATACTGCAATACATTTCAAGAAGGAGATTTAAATTCCCACATGAGTGTTTATCATGTAACCTCTTGGGGAAACCTTTTCCCTCAATAAATAATGAACCTGGGTGGACCAGAGAATGTAAAGCCAGCTCTTATTGGACAGCTGAAACAAAGCATTAGTCTCTTAATTGTATCTCCTGAAGTACCTCTGCTTTAGCGAAACCTAAATTAATTAAATGCAGAAATCAAAAATAGGAAAGGCCCTGTAATGGTACTAATGTCCAGGCTTTGTCTATGAGACCAGCCCTTGTGGCAACAGTTTTTTCATAAACAAAAGAGTTGTTCAAACAACAAGAGGCGCACTGCCAGCAGCCAGGCCTCGGTTAAACTCTAAACTTTACATGAAAACTCTCAGATCCCTTTGAACTCATTTTGTTCTGTCTCCCCTCCCTCCCTTCCATCTCTCTCTCTCTCTCTCTCTCTCTCTCTCTCTGGCAGAGGATCCCAATGTTTATGCATTTTCTGAGATGGCTGGCAGGATTGGGAGAGGGTTTAATTTTTTTCTTTTCTCCCTTTTTTCCCCCTGCAATCTCTTGCCTTCAGAAACCATTAATGCCCATTCAACATCAACATCAAGGCATAGCTTTGATGTGTATTCTGGCAACGGCCCCTCTCTTTCTCTTTCTCTCCCTCTTGCTCTCCTTCCCCTATCTTTCCTCCTCTCTCTTACCCTCTTTATGGTTACTGTACAATCAAATAATTAAATGGATTGTCAAGAAATGATTTTACCTGGCAATTAACTGCATTAGCAAAGGCTTGCACATGAAAAGACGATTTACAAACCCACGGCAAATCTACAAAGGCAAGCGGCACAATAGCCCCTGTTTGCCATGTGAGCTAATGTAGCCTGGCAGCTTTAACAGCCTCGCACAGGCATGTTTACAATGACCAAAACCATGCAAAATGCCAATTACTACAACACACAGCGGAATGAATGGGACAGTTAGCACTCTGATTAGACAGAGAGGAGAACAAACATATAGGCAAGGGAAAATAAATCAGTGTTGATTGCTGATCCATGTCTCTCACTTGTTTCTGCTTTATCAGAGAAGGTCATTTATCCTGTGGGGTGGGGGCAGGGGGGGGTGTCGTGTGTGGTAAGCAACAGTCAACACTCATTGACCAAACCTTTACACAAGATAGAAATTTGAGAATAACTTTCCTCAAGGATTTTCCCATCAAATGAAAACTCACAGGAAGCTGCGTAAACAGAGCCAGAGTGGTGAAAAGGAGAGTGGTACGGTTGGGGGTGAAACTGCTTGCCTCTAGTTTCGTAATATCTAATGACAAGTACACTTAAAGAATAAAAAAAATTACCCAGACCAAGCAGATGTTTGCTGGTGAGCTTGTCAGTAAGAGCTGTTGTATCCACCAACCTCCCCACTCGCTCCTCAACACAGCAGGACTCTGGTGACTAAATGAATGTTGCATGTATTCATTTTAACTGAAGAGAAAATTACAGCAAGATAATTGAAACAAATATGCCTGAGACTTCTCACCAGGGTCCAGAGTGGTTCATTACTTGTTTGTATTGTCTGTGGGAGGCAAGGAAAGCTTCCAGTGTGTTCTAATCTTCCAATTAGCCAAATGAAAACCTCACAGGCCCCATTTCCACCCTAATTCCTCCCAGTGCAGTATGGGTAGTACCTGATTCACACGCACAGTCTCCAGAGAAGACCGTAGCCATCGGAGTATTCAGATGCGCATACACACACAGCCAAACCTCTCACCTTACGGAGATGTCCAACGACCACTATAGCTCTCTGCATCCAAGTGAATAGATTCCTCATGGCTGTGATCTTTCCTTTAATTAAGGAAATTTAAATGAATTAAAAAAAAGAAACCTGTACATCTTGCAACAGACTTGTTATCCTGGAACCAAGCAAAGATTAAGGGGTTGAACATAGCCTGCTTTTCTCCCCAAACACATCTTAAAATGTCAATAAAGCCCATCCTGTACACAACCACGGCGTCACCCCCAAGTCCTGCATTACTTTAGTCATTATTAAGGCAGTGCACATACAACACCAAACAATCTGGATGATGTAATAAAACGTTAATGCAAAACACGTGTTGGAAGATAGCCAATGACTGCTGTCCTGACCACTTTGGGAAGGTTGTTCCACCATCATGGGGCTGAGGTGGGCAGTAATGGGGAGCCAGTGAAGTGAGTTGGTACTAGCCTACAGGAGAGTGAAAGGAACAGCTCCACTGTATCTTAAATTAATCTTAAAATCCTACACCCCGGCAAGATCTCTCCCTTCAGCAGCCTTGAGGTGACTGGCCCTCCCCTTCCTGCATGGGCACTTCTCCCAGTCGCCATACCTGTACGTACAGCCCCCACAGTCGTGGAACGTTCTTCCTAATGCGGTCAGGAAAGCAGAATCCTTGGATGTCTTCTGAAGAAGACCAAAGACCCACCTGGTTCCCCTGCCATCCCCACCATCAAGACTGATAAGCTATTGGTGTAAAAGCTCTGGATTATCAACGTTTCTAAACTGCGTGTTGTTGTGGAGTAATGTAGTGTACTGGAAAATGAATACACAGTTACGGAAATACCAACACAACAAACTATCGACAGTGGTAGTAATTGTATAAACAAAATTTCTTAAGATTAACAAGCACAAAAACGAAAACTGACATCTGGGACAGCATGAGGACAGTAAGGTAGAGAGAATATTCTGCAGAAAAATCCTGTATTCTTCAAAGGTGATACTGAGTGTACTAACAAATGCCAAAAAGAAGGGAATTACTGGGACCAAAGAGAGAGAGGCAAAACCTGGAAACGGAGCAGTGTAGGAAATGTGCACGATGCATTTCCACAGGAAAATACTGTACTTCTATTATTCAAGCATCGTTAGCGACAATGAGCCATATAGAAAAGAGGCTCAGGTTTGTGCCCTGATCACAAACCCACAGGGCGGACGTTCTCTGCAGCGGGAGGACAGCTGTGCAGAGGCCCAGTGTAGGGGAGCGCAGGCAAGAGCTTCAACAAACACCTTTTTGTTTTGTTTTTTAAATAGGAGGAATCAATCTCTTACAAAAAAATTCAAGCCAGGTGAACACGATGACAAAATGTCTGAACCCTGTTATTTGCATAACAAGTGATATAAACATCCAAGTCCTGTTTGGACATCATAGGATCATACAGTAACCCTCAGCAAATTATTTTTGTAGTTTGTTTTGCCACCAGCCTGTTAAACATTTAAAGAATCATCTCATACTGGTACAAAGGCACCAGACGTTCCTCTTGTCCTTCCAGTGCCCATTCTCCCTGCAATCCAATGACCTTGTGCATTTATTCTCAATGTGTCCTGGTCGATCTAACACACCTTCTCCGAGTATGTCTTATGAATGTTCATCTGATAATCCTCTATCCACTGCTTCTTCTGGAATGCTCCCTCCTGGGAGCTGCTACCTATAACAAACTTGCGGCTATGCAAATGATTCCCTGCGTTTCTTTTTAATTGCATTTTTCCACGGTTTTCTGCAATTCTAAATGGCATTATGGAGCCTGGGTTTTACCTTGCCTACATTAGAGTGAAATTTTCTTTCGGTACACACAAACACCGCAGTTAAGTCTCCAATTGAAATGGTTTCCTTAGCCTCATGTATCATGGAAATAGCCAATCCGGGAGCCAGTTTAGAACATTCCAGCACATTAACTGTGCTCACAAGCCACTTCCTGTCCCCGACAGTCACACCAAGGGCTGGCAGAGACACCACAAGCACACAACACAGGCGCCAGGAGACACAGTGCTTTCATTTGAAAAATATAAAATTTTAATAAAGGCTACATCTCTTAATAATTACAATAATTATAGTACCAAGTAATCTTTAAATGAAACTCTTTATATAATGCATAATTTACAGTTTAGATAGAACAAAAAAAAATAAAAAATAAAAAATGCCATGGCAAAAAATATTTAAAATATTCAAAACAAAACACAAACCAAAAAAAAACAAAACAAGAAAAAACATGATTACAAGATATTAAAAGCATAAAAATATCTTTTCAACATAAAACCCCTCTGAAAACCAAGGGAATATTAAACCCTGAATCAGGGTAACACACGGTATGGAGCCCATGTAGGCACAGGTGCTGTACTAATAAAACACTAGCAATAGTGTATCCTTTTCTGATGTTTACAATGCATAATTACAATATGTACAGGAGCTCTGTTTTTAGTGTTTTACAACATAACGTAGCTGTGGAGTGACCTTTGTCAGTGATGTTGCATGTATAACTAAGTGACTGATATGGAAACACTCTCACTTGGGTCTTTACACCCCGGCAGCTGTTCCGGGATGGAGAACTACACTCGTTTTGCTATAGATCGTTTTGGTGCGCTTGCTCTGTTCAATGTAAACACTTCTTCATGTTGTCCGATGTTAGGATTTGTGCTCCAGGTCTCTATAATTTCTTTTGTTTCCTTTAAAAAAATGTTTCTTCATTCCTTCTTCCCGTGCGACGCCTGGTCCACAAACAAAGGCACTAGACTCAAAATAAAAGGTTGGGATGGTACAGGAAATCCTATTCTACGGATACTGAGGCTTACCCAGAAACAGCAGCATTGACTTAGAGCAGAGGACACTGGTATGTGATTGAACTTCAGAGACTCCTAGTACAGCTAGTTTGCCATTGGGGATAGGATTTCTCACCTTGCATTAATAACATTGGAAAGATCAACATTGTTTTCTCCCAATTACAGAAAGCAGCTCGTCCGTCTTCTGGACACGGGGGGCAGGAGGGGAACGACAGTTTTAATAAATACTTATAAAACTTTAATCATGACAACAAAAGAAAAAAGCACTATATAATACATGTATATATACATATAAGCAGTTATGTATATGCACACGTATACGAACATTTAAAATGCGCACAAAAGGTAGCGGTGGCACAACGCCGGGTTCGACGCCAGTCCGTATGCCAATCGCCGGGAAACCACACGTTTGTGCACCGCAGTCTTTTCAAAGAAACTAAACAGTCATCTGCATCTTCAAACAGTGGTTATATTCATATTCATATTCATAGTGTTTCTCCCGTTCCTGGTCTGTCCCACGGAGCCGCGTTCCAGGCTCCACTCGCGGCCCCTAATACCGTTTCCTTGTGTTTGTAAGGCTGGTTGGTTTAAAAGTCTTGGGCGGGGGGGTGAGGGTCACTCTGCTCCCGCCTCCCCGTACTTCATTGGCTCGTGTTCCTTCAATAGATTCTTGTGCCTGTGGTCTGCTGGATATATTAAATCTATTAAGCTTTTTATTTTAGTTATTTTTTTTTTCCCCCAATGAGGAATCTTCAAGAGTCAATCTCTCCCCCACGTGACACTGTATTTCCCTCCAGAGCTGGGTTTTTATCCTTCAGCTGGTGGGCACGTGGGGCCTCAGTCCATCCTCTCCACCTTGCCCAGGACCTTGCCCTCATACATGGGCAGGACAGACCCGTCGTCCCACACCTCCTCAAACACAGCCCCGCACTCAAACTCGTCGCTCGCCTTCTTGAAGTAGTACCTACGAAGAGACAAGAAAGCGGCGGGGTTAAAACATGCCAACTGGACCAAGTAGTGTCATTTGTTGTTGTGATGTAATTTGTCCGTTTTGCGATTGTATGTTTCTGATCAAGCGAGGTTTGACAATGTGCAATTATGGAGACAACTGTCAAGAATCAAAGTAAATAAATACAGACAGCCTTCCGAGAACAAAAGACCAATCATAATTTTCCCCCACGTTTAAACTTGCGCCTCCCTTCCGCCACAAAAAACTAGATGTTTCAGGCGCGAACACCATTCGAAGAACTACAGCTTCCAATGAAATAATAGCCGGAGCAGAATAACTGTGTGGCCACCAGTCCACAGACAACTCTGTTCATCATGTTGAAGATCTCTTCCCTACCCAGAAAGGTCTCATTAAATAAAAACAAAAAAATGTAATTAGAAGCCATCTTGAACCCCCCTCAGTCTCTGAACTCCTCTGTCTAGAAACTTCTAAAGTGCACCCGCTGTCAAATGAAGGGTTTTCCGTTGCAAAGGTTGAAATTTTGGGTGCCTGCGAGTCTGCCTATCCCCCTGCACACAGACACCTCCACACACACACTGTCTGCTTTCTCTCCGTAACTCTCCAATCACAAGCAGAGAACAGAACGAGGAGGAAGAGAGAAGAGCGGTTTCCTCCGACCCCCTAACGTCTGGGAGATTGGAAACAGGCTTGGCCGCAGGGTTAGACCTGGGCAAGGCAGTAATTCAGACAGCGAGGGTCCGTCGGAGGTCGCGAGGTCACATAGCTAGGGCCTGAAAAAAATCTGAGGGTTCGTTTTGTGTCCGTGAGTCCACTGGGTGGCTAATGATTTTCCCCTTGCTTTTAAAGTCGAGAGATCAGCAGGGGTGTTCTAATGATTAGCTTTGTAATGGAAAATGCCTCATTTTACCCATGTCTGCTCAGCCTTGGAATTCCAACAGCTTGAGCTTTACCAGTAAAGTTCACAAAGTCATATGAACAATACATGCGATTTTTTTAAAATGAAAAAATAAGCAAAATGTCTGGCAAACCAAAGGCAGAGGTTAAGAGAGGATGACATCTGCCAGGCCTCTCAACCAATTTAGATCAAAAAACTGGGAAGGGGTCGGGGTAATCAACGCATTCAGTGTTACGTTTTAATTCGGATAGAATAAAGCATAAGGCATTATTTCTCCCAAAAGGCTGACGATTATTTTCACCCGCAACAAAAACGCAATTCGGAAATGGTCAACGGTTCTTTAGCGAGCCAAACGGAACTTTGTAAATAAAATAAAATAAAATAAAAGCCGTATGACATTTCACATAATTACAACCTTACTTCTCAGGAAAAGGCAACATCCTCCCCCACAAAAGCTTCAAACAAGAAACACGGCCCTTATTTGATTGAAAAAAGAGAGAGGAGGAGGAGAATAAAGTCTTTCCATTGGAACATGTTTTATGTGGCGAGATTTTCTCTCTGCAACATCTGGCACCAATATCGTCTGGCAGTTCTGGCCGTACTGTTCTTTGTTGAATTTCTGCCATGTTGAAATTAACCAACTCCACACATATTCTGCTATTAAAGCCATCAGTTTGAAATGCGTTTTTCTTTTTTCTATTCATAACTCTTGCTAAAGAACTACACGTGACTGGGATATATATCACTGTGACCCAAGTTTACATACGCTATCTTTACATCTGCAAACATACCATGTATTTCAAAATCCAGAAACCATGGAGAAACCTATACCAGTCTAGTAATTAAGAAAATGACTCCTTGTGTCATCCTAGTGGTTGAAAAGAGAGATCAATCATTCCTCCTGACACCAGTGAATGGCTAATGACCTGTTTCAAACTGACAGAAATCCCTTGTTGGGCAAATCTTGCGTGATTATGTACATATATACGCATGTACTCATATTGTCCTTATAAAACAAAGAGGTGCATGTGATGCTGCCTGATACAATCGCTGAAGAATTTGAGCGCCTACCAATTGCGCGAGTCTTTGTGCATGAAATGAAAGGCCTGAGCTTCAAAGACATGCTTATTAAGTGTGCCTTACGATGGAAATCAATACCAGATGTGACCAAATCGCTCTAGTTAAAATTCTCTCTTTCCTTTCAGTACAGTGAAAATACCAACCCCCTCTCCCTCCCATTCTCTTCCTCTCTCCACCACACACACACACACACACAACCACATGCTCACAATTCTCTCAAATGTGCACACACACGTGCACACACGCGCGCACACACACACACACAAAGGGTTAACTTTATTATTATTTTTTCATTTAAAAAAACAAACAAAAAAAAGTAAAAGATAAAGTATAAAACTGAATGATCTGCTAGCCAGGTTTAAGAGAAGAACTATGTTGGAAAGCAGAAGAACTAAGTCAGGAAAGCACCTCCTTCTCCCTCCTTCATAAGACTTGCTCTTGAGCATTACATCAGTGGAACCCCAATGTACCTTAGCCAATGTCATATAAACAAACTCCCTAAAAACATCCCACCATCCCCACAACCCCCCCACTCTCATACCTCTAAAATAACTAGACCATAAACATTCCCAGGAAATATATCATTTACAAAATACATTATTTAAAGCAGGGAAGACCCATTTACCTGTAATTGCCTTTCTTGCGCAGCTGTTCTTTGAAGTGGCCGAGGGTTAAGCTGTGCGTCTTCATCATCCTCCGATAGGGGATCTCCTCTCCACAGAAGAAGTACGTGACGACCAGCTCAGTGCCCAGCGCGCCGTGGGCAACAGCCTGTTTCTTTGGCTCTTTCGACCTGCAGAGAATCAGCGTGGAGAAAGTAAGTGTGTCTGCTGCTTACAATGGGCCACACAACACAGAGATCCCATCAAATGAACAACTGCACAGTTAGAGGGGAATAATAAAGAACGGTTTACAAAGCAGGTAAAGCTAAAAAAAATAAAAAAATAAAAAAAATTAAAAAGCAATGAAAGCCGTCATCGGGACAGGCTGTGTTTTTGTGGCCGGGACCCTTGACCGGTCCGGACTGGTGGGTGCTGCACTGTGTCTGTGGTACGGGGCTGGGGCGACACCGGCCTCTGCGTATTAAGAGGTGAGAAGCGCGAGGAGGGGGAAGGAGGGGCCGCCCGGCGTCCCGCAGTCACAGACCGGCGCTCTGCAGAAGGTGCACTGGCGCTGCATGTGTCATGGGGGGGTCGCCAAAGGGCAGCCCCAAAGTAATTTAGTCCTCTTCATTCACTTCCAAGGCTTTGTAAGGCAACTTCAGAAAGCGCCTGCTAGCCAGAGACAGCTGGCAGACTGAAGGTCAGCCAATTAAAAATAAAAAGGCTGGCAGTCAGGTGGCAGCGGCTGAACTTCAAACACAGCCCCGCCGAAGACCAAGAGGAAGGACGAAGAGATCGGGGGAGTTGGGGGGGGGCAAGTTGTTGATGTTAAGTCTTGCAGGAAAGACTTCATGTGTGTTTGCGCGTGCGTTCGTGCAAGCGTGCGTGTGTTTGGAATCTGCGAAAAATTCTACACAAGAGATGAATGAGTTCAAAGATAGGTGCATGCTGACCCATAATACTGCTCTACAGAAAGACAAAACAGGGACACAGGAAAACATACTCTTCTGTTTGAAGCGCGGGACTCGACAGAGGTGCATTTCCACTCTGCAAAGCCACAGAATGACTCCTGTCTCTTTGAAGGCTTGATGTTGAATGCCTGACAAAAACACAAATCAAATCAGTATGGTGCAGAGAGCTGTGTACCAGACACAATATGAGTTTCCATGCAATTCCAGGAACTTTCAGAATGTAGATCGAAAATCCTGTCACGAGACCGATTCTACGATTGTGTCCACGCACTTAAACTAACGGGCAGATGTAAACCACTTTCGTCCCGGTCAGGTTCAATATTCCATGGGCAATGATATGTCAATTTTGAGTAAAACACTTGGGCCCAATGAATCTTAATACAGACCGTTAAAATGTTTTGGCATGCCGTCAACTGCAGGAATTTAGCAATTGGATTCATGACATCACACAAGCGCCTGTCCAAGTAAAAGAGGGAAGAAGGAGAAGGAGAAGAGAGAGACTGGAGGGACGTTTAGGACCGTACCTCTGTTTGGGGGGTTTGGAGACCTCCTCCAGTCGCCGGCAGGCCTCCTCCAGTTGTGCCAGAGTGTTGGGCGGGGGTAGGGGGGGCATGGCGGGGTCCTGGATGAAAGGATGGGCCGGATGGTGAGCTCGGACGTGGCCGCCACCGCCACCTCCTCCTCCCCACGAGTGCGTCCGGCCCGGTAGCGTCTTGGAGGACGAGTCCGCGGTGTAGGCCTTCTTGATACCTTGAATGCTGAAGAGACCAAATCAGACCGTTAGCACCACCTGGCCTCCTCTACCCATTATTCACAAGGCTTCGCTTCACGAATGCTCTCGCCACCACCGACACGGCTCGCTCCTGTCACAACATGAACTTCATCAACTCATCAAAGTTGAGCCCATGATCTTTGGAACGTGTTGCAATATAATTGAGCGTGGCAGTATAAAATAATCCCCCATTGCTGCGCTTTTTGTGGAAAAGGACGTGCAGCTAAGGACGTGCGGTGGCAGGAAGTGAGCCGCTACACGTGTGCACTCCGCAGCGACGACGCGGTTAGCGCACGCACGTAATCCGCGCGTATCCAACGGTCCTGCCCGCTCACCTGTGCGGCTTGTGTTTGTTCTGCCTCTCGCTCTCCAGGATCCACTGCCATACGTTCTGCGAGCGGTCTGTACCATCCGAGGGGAGCTGCAGGGAGGTGCTACAGCCACCCCCGCCCTCGCCGTTCAGCTGTGCCGCCCCCTCGATGGCCTTGCTCGGCCGTTTGGACAAAGTACTTGGACGCCTGCCGGCAAATAAAAAATAAATACATTTTAAAAAACCACACAAACGTCAGTGTCAATACTACCAGCACCCTCCTTAAAGAAAATCTCTACAGAGATTAAAGGGCTTGAAGTAGGTAAAATGTATAAAATATTGCAGTTGGTTAAAAATGTATGTTCCTATACATAGTTGAAACATTAAAAAAAAGAATGGCATCAAAGGTAAAGATATGCAAAGAAACATTAAAGGAATTTTAATATCAACTGGAATTTTAATATCAACTGGAAAATAACTTATTTTAAAAGTTACACCTGCAAAAAAAAAAAAAAAAAAAAGCCAGAATAACTGGGCTCCAATCCATTGATACCTGCCATTTTGAGTCTTTTGTTGCAGTCTTGTAAAAGTATGCTACTGTGGCCCACTGATTAAACACACAGGATGTCTCCTCTCGGATATGACAGTTTAATTTAATCAGGTTTAACAGTCATCATATTAACCATCTAATATTCAGTACAAAACAATATATAGTAAATTATTTGGAGTTCAGTTCAGACTGTACATAAACTGAAACTGAATGCGATTGCAGTGTGTGGACAGGGTCATTCTGTTCGGCGGCACAAACAGACACACGGCACGGCACTCACCCCAGGGCGCACTCTGCCGGACTGCCGCACTGCTCCTTGCCGTGGCTGCGACACTTGTGGTAAGAGGAGTAGTCGCCGCCGCCGGGGCAGAGGCACTGAACGCGCTGGGCCGCCTCCACCTCGATCTGCTCCTTGGTCTTGGGGCCGGCATGGTGGTGGATGTAGTGGTGGTGGATGTGCTTGGTGGACTGTTTGGCCAGGAAGGCCTTGCCCACCCCGCAGCCCAGGGGGTAGGAACCTAGGGCGGGGCCGGAAAGGGGCTTGGCGACACCCACCCCATGAAGGAGGGGATGCTGGTCCGGGGAGCGGGACCGGGGCGAGTGGCGGACCACCCCTGGGGACTGGCAGCCAGGGGTCTTCAGCACCCTGGAGAGGTGCTCGTCCAGGATGGCCTGGGGGTCCTCCTCGAGAGACCCAGAGGGCAGCAGGCCCAGGGGGTGAGGGGGGTGGTGAGGGGTGCTGCCTGGCACCTCGCTCTCATCCCTCTCTTCTTCCTACATACGCACACAAACACTGGGTCAGACTCACACAATCGATCCTATAACACACGTTTAACGACCAGCTTCAAGTGTCACCATTCGGAATTAATTCACAATGAATACAATTGCATTTCATGTTTAATCCAATACCATCGGTTCACTGTAATGTATATGAAAATCTAAATAGACGTTTCCACGGGCAACAAGGTTAGCACTAACAGGCAGCGACAAGTAACTCCTACAGTAGCTGTAATTGGCTGGTCTCGCATGGTAGCATTGCAAAGCCCCAAGTCACTTCCCATTTGAGGGCTGTTGCCTCAGTAATTAGGCCTTTGGTACATTTAATATATTACTTGCAGTTCACTGCACAAAGGGATCCAGACGATACTCACATTCAATGATATGCCACTCGAGTGCCACTAAGTGCATGCTATTTAAAGAATTTAGGGCATGTCAAGGAAGATAAGGGAAAAGGTCCCAGGATGAAGAGCCTGACAAAGTAAGTAAATGAAGCCAAATGGCTCGCCCAGACTGTCATTCTCTCCTCTTTCTGTCGTTTCTCCCACACTGTTAGCAAACGTGCACATAAAAATAACAGTTACGATGAATAACTGTCAAGCACAAGGTTTCAGTGGGGGAATGACGGGCCAACCTAATGCACTTTAAAAAAATTGCGCACACACACAAGAATCAAGATCCAGGAAAGGCCTCTCTGGGTATGTTTAAACGCGTCGCCCCGGCTACTCGGGCTAGCCTGCACGCGAGCGTATGCAACCGTGCCTGGCCCCCGTGAGAGGGAGGTCCGGGTGATCAGGTCCGGTTCGGGGGTTCTCACCTCCTGGATCTGCTGCAGCCTCTCCTCCAACGAGTTCATGGTCTCCCGCTCCCTCTTGAGCTTCTCCAGGCGGGCGATGAGCTCGGCGGCGAAGGCGGCCGGCTCCACGGGGGTCATCTCCATGGGCAGGCGGTGGGTCCTCTGCGGGGCGACAAAGGGATGCGGGTTTAGTGACCTAGTTAGCCGTGGCGGCCTCTCGCTCTCCGGACCCGGACCCGGCCCCGCGCTAAACCTCCCTTGCCGCTGTTTGCCACCTCTCCCGCCAACCAACAGCTCCCCCGCCCCCCCCCCCTCCCGGCGGCACTGGCAGGGGCCCGCCGTCGGCGTGAGCAGTTGGTCTCACTCCGAGGGGCCCCTGCTTGTTCCCTCTGTAGTACAACCAAGCCATCACCGCACGCTCTGAAGTCAGATGGCTTCAAAGGCCTCTCGTCAAACATCAAAAGCGCACTAGGGCAGGAGGGACAGGAGCATTAAATCTCAGAATAAAAGCCAGATATCGACAGGAAAAAAATAATAAAAAGAAAGGGAGAAAATTAAAAGAAAAAAATAAGATGGAGAGATGTGCACAGGCAAAGGGAGAGAGGGAGGGGAGATAGAGGAGTCAAATGGTTTGAGATCAGAAGAAGAAGAAGCGATAATTTATTTCCCGACTGCACGCTGGGCACCTCAGAGGTACACCAGCGACACTATCACTTTTTTAACTATATGTGCATTTTTTTTTTTTTTTTTTTTGTGCTCTCACTTTCTTGATTTGACTTTTTTTTTTGTTCGTCTCATCTCTTTGTAAAGAGGATGAAGGGAGAGAAGAAAGGCGGCGGCTGCTGGCGAGTCTCCGCTGCGCCGAGCTCCCGCAGCCTGGAGCGGCCGCGTCCTGGGAGAGACAGCCATCTCCAAATCAGAAGGGAGACTTTAAAAACAAGGAGAAGAAAGAGTGCGAGAGGGAGAGAAAGAAAGAAACTGGCAACGAGACGCTTCCCCCCGCCACACCACCGCAAAGCGCGCTGCGCACACAACGTCTGTTTGTGAAGGAAAGGGAGACGGTTTTGTTTTACTCGTTTTCTTTTTTTTTGCCTTCATGTACACCTGACCCCCCCCTCCTGGTTTAACCCCCCAACCCCCATGGTTGCATTTTTTTGAAGCACTGAGCCTAGAGCCCCCCCTCCCAAAAAAACAACAAAAAAAACACTGGGACTCTACTCAGATCCAAAGATTGGGGGAGGGGGTGGGAGAAGGGGTGCTATGGGAAAAAAAAAAAAAAAAGTGGGGGGGGGGTCGCGCTGTTGGAAGTTGTCACTTTTACACAAACTGGCTCTATTCATCTCCTGATCAAAGCCCCACGAAGAAGAGCCAGTTGATTTGGGAGCCCCAGGACTAAACAGACTCATTTAGGGGACCTGACTCCACGCTCTCTGTATTGACGTCCTCATCTGCTGTTGCTTATCATTATTTCCGAACTGTTGTTATTATTTCCAGAATGGGTTTTTTTGAGGTGGGGAAAGTAGGAGAACAGGACTGGTTTGTATTTTTTGACAGCTTTCAGGGAACCTAAGGGGTGACATGGAGGGGATGGGGGGGTTGAAAAAGAAAAGAAAAAATGGTATGCTAATTCTGTCTTTCATTTACTGACTTTTATATGAAAATGAGTCTCTGTTGCTGTGTGAAAAAAAAAATAGAGTACTCTGTCAAAACATTCACTGGGAGAGAGGGGAAAAAACTGCACTCCCGAAGGAGACGAGAGCCAGTTGGGTGCTAGCGTAAGAAAGTTTAGAGTACAGGCAGGGATCTGAGTGACACTTACGGGGAAATGAGGAAGAGGCACCTGGCCGTTCATTTTGACGCTGCGGTGCATGTCCCGCTGTTGCTGCTTCTTGGTGCCGAACTTGTACGGTGGGATGCCATCTCTGCCAAGAGACACCAGAAAAAGTGGGTCAAGAACTGCAGGAACATCCACAAGAAACACCCCCGCCCCCCCAACCATACACAACCTTCAGTTTCCTAGTTTCCCCAACTTTGTCTGGCCCCAAGGGGACGTGCAACAGGTAACAAAACTTTGCGTCCATCATGCAAGGGAAGATCAGCCCACCCCCCATTCACACTTGTGTCAAGACAATCCCCGAAAGGGCATCAGCAACACCAGACCCTTCACCCCTGTTGCTCTGGACAGGATCCCCGGGGGCACCGTTAGCAACTCAAGAGCACCCCCGAGGTGAACATTAAAGAAAATCAAAGAGCCAATCAAAACACCTCAACTTACTGCACCAAAAAAGGCTGCAACAGCAAACAATTACATGCTCATGACCTCGATTGGGTAGTTTATTTTATAAGTGTGGCTTTGTTAGCCGTTGATACCTACTGGCCCTTGTGAAGCACATGAAAAAATAAGCTAAATATTTCAAGTGAATTGTTGCAACTTTGATAACATCCCTATCTGGCCAATGAAAAAGAACAACAAAAAAACTTTCAGCTCACACCCACACCCACACACACACACATATATATATGTATATAAAAACGGCAAGAATCAACACTTTTTTCCTTTCGTTTTCCCAGCCCTTTTTTTACCCCTGTAGGGCGAGTTAACAAAGTCAGCAGTTGGCTGCCATTTAAGCCAGGCCAATTATCTTAGCGCTTTTTAAACTTAGAAGTGCCTGACCTAGCCCAAATGCAGTTTTAACTGGCGCTTTGAAATCTCACGCTCATGCGCACACACGCTCGCTGCCATCTTCATTTGGCAGCGGCTCTGCAGCGAGCCTCTGATCTCGGCAACATCAAAAGGCTGGTTTGTAAGATAAGGTAATGTTTGAAGTTGGCACAGCAGCATTCCCTCGCGTCCAAGTAAATCCATAAATAAGATATAAGCAAAAAATCCTCTTCCCCCCCCCCCATCCCTTTTCTCTCTTTATCTAAAAATGAGATTCAGATTTGTGCTGTGCCTTTTAACCATAATAAAAAGACACACTAATCAAATTGTTCCCCCAACGAAGAGGAAGCTTTTTTTATTATTTAGCGCGGCAACATGAGAAAGAGTCGAGGAGGGAGAAAAGGCAGGCTTGCTGAAGTCAATGCCCTGTGTGCCACCTTTCTGCAAGGGGGGGTAGAAATTTCACTATTGAGATTTACACTACGTTTATTTGCAGGGAGAGCAGCCGAGATGAAACCAAATATACTTCTATATCCTCTACAGTTCACCTTTCCCACAAAACTACTCCCACAAGTTCTTTGGCCTACAAGGTGAGTTTGCCTAGGCAATTGCTACTTGACCAAAAGACCATGAAAAACCTTGACTGAAACAACTCAGTGAGCGCAGTGAGCTCTTGTAATAGGTGTTCCAGGTTTTAGGAAAATAGGCAGAGGGGAGGGCACGCCAGGACCAATACCCCGTCTCAAACTTTCAACTCCACCAACCGTCTGACCCCCCTTCCCTAACCCAACCCCAATCTCAGCTCCCGACCCAACCCCCACCAAAATATTAATCCCCCCCAGCAGTTTAATCAAGCAGGCTTCCCCTTGGCCTCCCTCAGCCTGCGATGGCCAGCCTTTTGTGGTGGCAGGAAAAACAGCCAGGCTTCTTTCATGGGCCTGCATTATGGGGATCTCCTATTCACTTGTGCAAGTAATTTTCAAAGCAGCCAGCCACCCTCTTATCCCCCTAAGCTCCCGGAGCCTAACAATAGGCTGAAAGCGATTCAGTAAAGCCTTTCATCCTCCATGCACTTTATTTCTCACTCCCTGCACTCTGCTATGCGCTCCTACAATTGGCACTGCTGCAGAAGGGAGATGGGACGGGGGGGTACGGGGATGAGAAGGGGTTCCGTGTGGTGATTTTGGGGAGGGGGGGGGGTGCCCTAATCCTGCCACTATGGATCCCAGGTGACCCGTCCTGGGGTCCAGAAACGACTAACCCTGTGAATGGCCTTACTGACACATGATCTCACCACGCCAGGCTCAGCAGGAGGAAATCAAACCACCACGTGAGTAAGCCGTCTTTCATTTACTGCCAGCATTTTTCAATGAGATTGTCTTAAGGCACAAATGGATTTTCCCCCCCATATCCTGCAGTGGAAAACTGGAAAATACATATATTTTTTGGTAGGGATACCCCTGTTCTTGGGAGAAGGGGAACATCCATACATACAGGTTTTTCTTTCCTCTAACACTTCAAAACAAACTTCAAAAGATCCTAAACAATCGCTTGAATTATGCCATCTCCACCGGGGACAGAGGTACCAAACAATAACAAAATGAACTGGTGACAACGTATGCAGATACAAACAGTGTTACGGACGGAGGAAAGGCATAACAATACAAAACCAAATGTATCCTTCTGAGACCGCTTAATATAATGGGTCCTTTCTGAGGTTATCAACAGGTCATTGATCTGGACTACACAATAACTCACACGTTTGCTCATTGCAAATTCAAACAACAATGCAACAGCACACTAACAATCAGAAGGTGACTAAATTTAGCAACTTCCAGCGTAATAAAGCCTTTGATTAAGCTCAAGTAACAAAACAAACAAAAAAAAGGTGAATACGGCTGAATGTGTTAACGAGTACAAAGGAAGCGCATCTGAGCCGCGATGTCTTTGCTGGTTAGGAGTCGAGTCCAACAGGAGTTTGCAAGTCACAGACATGAAAGAGCGGCATTAGTCTGGAGCCGAACATGCAGCATTGCCACCGAGTCGTGCCACTGTTTGAACAAAGAAGTATCAATTAGCACACCAAAGCAGCCTTAAAGTCGCGAGCGAAGGCCGCACTGTAGCCCGACTCCGAAAACAAACGGCTCATCTCGACGCCTCTCCGCGGCACCGCTCCTCTGTCTGAGCCGCAGTCTTCTTACATTCCTAAATATAACATCTGAAGATCTGCCCGCCAAAAGGGTGGCCTCTATCTCTCATTACCAGCCTCCCAACAGTGAATCATAAGTCGCTACCCAAAGCGAGTGGCTTTCAAAAGGCTTCAACATCTGCTTTTAACCAACCACAGATAAACTGCATGTTAACCTGTGCCTACCATCTAAAGCACGTGCCAAACGCATCCAGGGGAACGGCTGCTTGCACAGTTTAAGACATGTATTAGTGAGAGAGAAAATGGGTTTCTGGGGATTAACAGACAGCAGAAAGGGAACTGGTGGATGTTTTTGTACGGTCTGGGAGTAAGGCCACAGTTGCAATATTAGCGATTAAAATTGTAATATTAACTCAAGGGAAACTTACACGCTACTGTCTGTCATAGACATGGAGTCGTCCGTCATAGCGTCGCTGGAAATTTCGCTGTCATTGGCACTGGTGGCAGGGGCAAACACGTACCC
Organism: Ilyophis sp. 1 JC-2022; assembly: GCA_022702515.1. Classification (NCBI taxonomy): domain Eukaryota; kingdom Metazoa; phylum Chordata; class Actinopteri; order Anguilliformes; family Synaphobranchidae; genus Ilyophis; species Ilyophis sp. 1 JC-2022. The sequence goes on along the minus strand of CM040405.1, from coordinate 49,098,757 downwards.
AGAGTTGACATGATAAGGATTTGTAGGATCTCCATGTCTGTGGGATCTGGAAGAAACCATCAAGTTTTTTTTGATGAATACAAACAATATTAAACACGTCCTGGTCTCTAAAACACACACACACACACACACACACACACACACACACTTGAGTCTAAGAGAGATGTGTTAATTAATTATCTATGCAAATGTGCGGTTTATGTATATGGGTGCATAGATCCAAATTTGAAAACAAGCGCTTTTGTTTTTATTCTGTGAGGGTCTACGGATTTTAATAATTAGAGTCGCTTCCACACAGCTTCAGGGCCTCTGGAATGTGACAGCAAGATCTGTGGCTTTTTCCCCCTTCTTTCTCTTTCATGTCCCATCCCCCCAGCCCCCACCCCCAAGAACAGGGCATGCTGGGGGAAAGTTAAGTGAGCAGCACAGCTGTGTGAAGGGACAGCAGCACTTCCCCTTATTCTGCTATCTCTGGACCCTTTGTTTGTGCAAGGCCCTGGTCCTGCATGTTTCAACCCCTCTGAAGCTGCACTCCCCTTTTTTACCCCCCCCCCCCACCACCCACCCTCTCTTTAATTCTGGGCCCCTCCTCAGCCCCCTCTCTCCGGCAACCACCCCACCTCCTTCGCCCTCCAAACTCTCTCTCTCTCCTGCTGTGATGCATGCATTCCTGTTTCACTGGTGAAGGGGGGGAGAGAGAAAACTTGAGCTTAAAACTTGGGCAGGGGAGAGCGCGAGAGAGAGAGAGAGAGAGAGAGAGAGAGAGAAACAGAAAGGGGGAAGGAGGGCCTCTTCTTTACGAGAATGCCTACTGGCCGGAGTGCTGTGAGGAGACACAGCATGACTAAAGCCTTAGGCCCCAGCTCAAACCTGACCTTTGGAGGTTCTTGCAAAGAGTCAGGTATTTAGCACAGCTGGGCTCACATATTCCCCCCTCTTTCTTTCTTTCATGATCAACCCCCCCCCCCCATCCCTTCCTGTCTTTCCTTTCCCTCTTCTCCAAAGGACGCTTAGCCTCTGTCATAGGATTTTTATAAAAGGACAGATGGGGGGGGGAAGGTATAAAAATCATAAGTAAAAGAGTGGTGGGTGAAGAGTGGTGCTGGTGGTGGTTTTTGGGGAATGGCTTGATTGGGGGGGGGGGTGAATCTGAGCTGTGGTGAAATTAGTTCCACATGTTTCAGATGGAAATTTAGCGACATAAAGAGTTGGTATGGAGCAGGCGGAAAGGATGGGGCCCTCTCTTTCTTCAGAGAAAGATTAGACCACACCGATCAACAGTGGAACCCAAAGAGATGCTTCCATGTCAACAATCTCATTCTCTACAGAAACAGCCATTACTGGAACTGCCAGGATCTCATACTGTCTCCCTGAGATCTTTTCAAACTTTGTACCCTGGAGCTTGGGCCCAATGGCCCACTTAAGTGCCAACAGTTTGCTTTAAGTTGCCAGACATTTGTCTGGCACCAAAACTCTTACACCACTAAACTACTTTGCAACACAAAGTTCATAAAACAATTACACTGTGAAGTGTAAAAAGCACAATTAGTAATTTTTAAGATTTTGGGGAAGTCTTACTTATCCTCAATTCCATTTCACTCTTGATTTCACATACAATTTGAGAAATCAAATTTACATGACGGGAAACTATTTTTTGCTAAGGCTACAATCAAAAACTAAATGTTTCCTTATGATTTCTATAAAGATCAAGACTTTGGCACTCTAATTGTGCACAGATGTGTTTTTACAATGTACATACACACACACACACACCTTTATTATTCCTTTTTGATGCACATGTATACAATCCGCAAACTTATATTGTTCCCTGTGCGGACAGCTAGCAGCTGTCAGACAATATTTGGGAAGGGATCTTAAGAAAAGTGTGGGTGCTTTCCAAAAATGCCTTATCTTTCATCTAGTTACAAAAGGATCTAACCTTGGCTCTCACTCTGTGTGTGTGTGTGTGTGTGTGTGTGTGTGTGTGTGTGTGTGTGTGTGTGTCAGGAAGGAGAGAGAGATTTCCAAAAAGAGCTTATAACTTACAAAACAAAGCGAAGAAAATATTGGATAGTCTATTCTAAGATCAGTGTGACCGTTGGGCATTTTCAACACTGATGATTTTCAGCCAATTGCAACTCAATGGCAGACTTTAAAAAAATAAAAACTGTTAAAAAGAAAATCGACAAAATAAATAAATAAAAGAAGCGCGGCTGACGCATAGCAATGGCATCATACACTTTGATATAGCTGAAGCCAGACTTGGTCTCTGAACTTCATGCAAGATGAGCCTCTATCTGCGGAACAATTTCAAAGTGCAGGAAACTGGCGCGAGCCAGCAGAGGGCCGCCTGCAAGACACAGTTTACTTAAAAGGAAGACCAGTTTCATTGATGTTTCCCCATCTGACTTAATGCGAGGCAGGTGAGAAGACACTGAATTTGAACAAATGAGAAATTATCTCAATGTTTCTCAATATTAAGTTAAAGGTCCATATTAAATAACACTAAAATTTACAATATTTTAGTAGCCTACCCATTAACAGAACACAATGAAAAACATATACTATTACTAACGTGGGTTGTTTGAACAATCCATAATATAAATATCGGCAGGCGCAGCACATTAAGGTATTAAAAATCAATATTTACATAGGTGATATTGGGAGAGAATTGACTAAATAAATACCTAATTGTCCAATGAAATTAACAATACATGCAGTTATAAGTCTTTCAAATACATTTTATATGCGAGTAGCAATCTTACCTGTACCCATTCTCAAGCACCTCTGCCGTTCTTATGGAAGCAGTTGCCCGAAGCGCTTTAGCAGATAGTCCAACAACCGAAGCCAAGGCTTTAGCCTTTAAGTCACTGCAATTCCACTCCTCTTCCTCGTTCAACGTGGGCAGGTACCCACACATCAATTTTAGACTTCCAAGCCCGTTATGATTTACATAAGCAGGGTTTTCACACCCGGTGCGGACGTATTCGAGGTATATGTCAGAAGTTAAGAACATCTGGTAAGAATTTTCCTCCATTGTTGACTGGATCTCGGTCTGCGCTTGATCAAACATCGCGGAGTCTATCTGTTGCTTCTTAATACTATCCCTTATGTAGGTTTTAGTCGCAGGCTTCAGCTGTTTGGCAACAATGCTGTTGTTCTCGATGTACCGTTTGTAAATAGCTTTGGCAACTCGTAGCGTTTTGGTATCCTTGAGGTCCATCTGTCTGAAACCGTTGCAGGCGAACCAGAAGTCTAAAGTGTCCACGCATTTCTCCCGCTCCAGAAATGTCCGAAAAAGGTGAGCACCGTCTTGGTCCCCCAGAAGGGAATGCAAAGACTTGGTCCACCGAGCAAGCGGCGAGTCCGGCGAAGCGCTTCCCTCTGGTTCCCCTAGTCCATCCTCGTTTCTCCTCGGTGTGGAACCAGGAGGAGCCACGGCAATCGATTTAGTCTTATTCTGGGGTCGCATCATGGCAAATTTGCTGGGATTGTGGCATGGCGCCTCTCCCTCTTCCCCCGGGACCGGTGGACGAGGGGCATCTTCTCTGAAGCTACTGCTGATGTGGTCCGCGAGAGCCCTGCTCATGGCTCCAGCTCCTGTTTCCTTATGTGCTGTGCGCGTCCTCTGAGCTCGACTGTAATCTCCTCACTCTCTTAAGTCAGCAGGGGAGCTTCTCAGCCCTTCTCTCTGAAACAGAAAGTATTGATCTAATCAAAACCAGATCCGCCAAACTTCAAAGTAAGACACGAAGTAGGCTACAGTGTTTTCAGACAATTTCACAGGTTTTCAGAACGAACTAACCGAAAGAAAACTGGGAAAGGGAATGAATACTCAGCCATGATTATGTGGCTATTCAGATTTTTAAAAATCAAATGAGCAATAGTAGGCTAGTCCACGCTAACATTTACAGAGGCACTCAGGCTATTGAATATCAAACACACAAACATCAACGGCAGTGGCTGCAAGCATATATCGCTTACCTTTTTTATCGAACATACATTTAGAACACATAGCAGCAGGTGCCCCATTTAGGCAATAACACATAAGGAATGATGCGCTACATCAGAAACGAAGCACTTTAGGATTTTTGACGTTTCACACATAGGTTATCCACATTTGACAAACCTCAATTAACCGCAAGTTCTAAAAACCAACAAGGACTTCCATATAAAAAAGTAGGCTAAGTGGTTACAACAGAAATAATAAAACAAAATCGAGTAACCAAGCATTTAATTACCGATCGATTATAACAGGCTACTTCCAGATTTCCTACCCTTCTAATATAAACTCAGACGTAAGCTACCACAAGATATTGAGACCACTCAGCAACGCGGCACCATTAGGCTACCTACGTTGCCCAATTAAAATGAACTCACTAGGCTATTTTCCCACCATAGCCTATTAGTAAGTCTAAATATACAAAAATCACTCAATTGGCGTAAATGTAGGTCAAGCAAAATAATAATACAACAACCTAGCAATGCAAACACAGTCAATAGATCACGCCTATGAAATGTGACTTTGGCGCTGCTGAACTTCCGAACACACTAGCTTGCTAGCTTAACGAAAAGTCAATACCCACAAACACCTACCGATCTCATACGATTATACCACTTTATCGTTTAAGTTAGGCTACAGACTGCATTCGCCGTTAAAGCAGAAGGAAGATACGTTATCACACTCGATACACACCGAACTATTCAATTAGGCTACAGTGCTAGCAAAAACAAAATAGCGATTAAATCAAATGGGCTATTAGCGTACATATCTGCACAAATATGTAACCAGCTACATTCGTGAAACACGCGCTTCATAGAAATTAATTCATGATTCGAAACGTTTGTAACTCATCACATACCATTGTGTGTTAAACCCACAGCCAGATGAAAAGCGGACAAAAATGTTGATAGCGACCTTAAAAGCAAGCTCTGAATATTTATCCTCAGTCTTCTTTTACGATATATTGTAAGTCCAACCGTTGAACGCAACAATAATCCGTCAAAAGGCAGGAATGTGAGGGACGTCTGAATGCATCTAAAAAGCCCATGTGTGTCCTTAGTGCAAAAAGGATTGTCTGAAGAACACCCGTCCCATTCAACAACTGACCCCGAAGTACACAGGCAGTCCTTTTTTTTGATCACAGGGGGTGTCACGATCTCAAGGAGGAGGAGGTAAAACTAATCACACACAGACTACTTTTCTAAGTTTTCCCCTTGCCCAGCTGGATACCGAAAGGATCCATATCAGTAGCCTACTCCTTATGAAAAAAACATTGAAATGCGCACGCTACAACATCGATTTCTGTTAACCATCCATTTATACCGTATCTTCTCGCCTACACACATAAAACATTTTCCCCACCTCAAAGCGGTTGAACAGTAGGCTACATCAAAGCAACGCACAGGGTGACAATCGCTCGGATCGCACACATTCTTCCAACTTACCACCGATCCATGAGTTTGTCCACCAAAAAACCCTCTTGATATTATCCACTAGAATAATGTAATAAAAAGTAATCCACAGTTTTAGTTTATAGACGGTCTTCTAGCACTCTGTTTGAATCTGTAGTCTTTCAAAAAAGGGGAATGCAAACGTGACTTTTTCGCCTAAAAAAAGGACCCGTTTCTCCTGCTCTCCCCAGGTAGTATTTCAGGCAGTCATAGCAGGCGACGGATTTCGTCTAGGCTATTCCAATACGAATGGGCTGAAGGTTTAACTGTGGACATCAAAGTAAGGAACCGACGGCCTGGTCCCGAAAGGTATATAGAAAACAATGATTCTCCTTTGCGCTGTAAAGAAAAAACTATATCTATACGTTCGTATCAGCTAATTTCCCCGCAACAAAATGATGAAGCATGAACGCAAAATATAAATAGCCAGTGGAAATATTCGGGAAGCCTTCAGAATGATTTTAATCTTATTTTTGGAACAACAAAGTTGTTACTAAGTTGCAAGGACCTTATCAAAGACTAGCAATCTTGAGCCAACTCCCTGAGGCTTTGGGACGTCAGAAGTAAGTGATCTGCCGCCCCAATAGTATTATGCCTGCAATCCCTCTGTTGCTACATAAACTTTAAAGACACAGGCCTCCCTTCTTGCATAGTTTGAAATTTAACCCATTCGTTTCTGGAGTGGACAATTCTGCACAATGGAGGCTGCATATATTTACACATCGAAGTCGACACGAAATGCGGTCAGGGGATTTCCCCCCTTTGTAGCTATTTCGTTAATCGGGTGGTCATTTACTTGTATATTTCATAAAACTGATTAAAAAAACAAAGACTATAAGAAGAGAACACGATCGGTTTTGCTTAGTCTTCTTATCATAGCAATTGAATGAATTCAGTTTCATCGCTGAGTAAAACAAACACCAACATTTGTGTTAGTAGAACGCACAAATTTAGATTACATGTCTGTAGAAATTTAACATCAAAATGTTTTTTTTCTTCCAACCATGAACACTAGAGCAAATTAATGAGATTTTATTCTCGAGGAGACATGAAGTGCATAGAGGAAACCTCTCTCTTGGCTTTTAATACGGTACGACTTTCCAAGCGTCATTGCGGGGATCTTTAAGAGCAGATGAGACACTGATCCTACCCCATAGTACTTCAAAGACTATATTGTCCCTTTGATGTTGAACATCAACTTTAAAGAACAAGATATAATGAAATAAACTAATCCTAACCCAAAACAGAATAATGTCGTAAATGAAACTGGGAAGTAAAATAGGGACTATGTTTGACAAGAAAGAGGAATATGAAAGTAGAATAAATAGTTTTTCCATAGTAAATTTATTGGAAGTGAATTCATGTAATTGTTTGCTTGTTCCCAATGTGTACTGACACTGAGTATATTACGTTTACATACACACGTGCGAGAGAATGTCACGACAGATCTGCATCAGACAAGAACATAACAATGGAATTAAAGCTTACAGGATAATTGCGCAGGACTGTCTCTTGACGGTTTGTACTTAGCGCACAATCAACCACCCCTGCCATTTCAGAGCTCAAACATCTATCATTAGCCATTTCGAACTGCTTCCTCCTTAACAAGAAATGATACCTTTTAATTTAGGCTGATTTGCCGACGTGAAATAGTACAATAACTGCAATGCATGAGCCTATACTATAGTACTGTAAGTTATAGTTTTGAATCACATTTTCTGTTGGGGATTCTTCTGTTTCCTCTTGCTTATGAACCATATTTTCTGGATACTTAAAATAACAAATGCAGAGTAATCATTCTTTGATGTTCAGTGCAACAATGACTATTTAACAAATGAGAAGCAGTGCATTTACGACTACAAAATAAATAAAAGTTTTCAAAATACTACTATCACATGGTCTTTAAAACAGCAATTTGTTTTAATTCAACCCTGGTGACCACAACTTTACCAGGGCATCAGACCGATAATATGTCAGTCATAGGATAGCTATGCACAACAATTGAATTTAAAGCCTCTTCAAACATTATGGCTTGTTGGTGCATTCTGCTAAGTCCCTCACATCACTATGGGATCATCACCCTCACCCACTAAAAATGTTGAGTACCAACTGCATTCACACAGCACTTTCTTATTTTAGGTAAGACGGATTGGTTTTTGATCAGCGTTCTTCAGTGACAGTAAGCATTGACCCATGCTGGGCAGCGGGGTCTGGGGACACTATTTCAAAGCCTGGGCTGAACATCAGTGGAGGAACCCCAGTGACAGCTGATCTGGACGTGCAGTTAGACTGAGGAGGGATGGCCTGTAACACAGCACCCCCACTATGGCACAAGTGTGAGGCTGTGAGGTTTTTGACAGCTGTATTCTTTTTCATCAGGGGTGAGGAAGCTCAACCTTGAGTGGTCTACGGTTTATACAGCAAAATACATCGGGATAAACAGGGAATTCTCTTGTTTGGGATAATTAAAATATTTATTTTTCTCAAGTAGACAACATCCATGCAGTATGTAAGGGGGAAGCTAGTTTTCTTACATCAAACACTCTGTGGTTATCAACAATAGACAGAAACGGCCAGCATACATGCATTTCTACGTCCTGTACTGGTATTACTCTGATGCAATAGGAACGCATTAAAAAGCACTGATTATCCAGTAAAACCAAGATGTGCAGCGCTTTGGGAACTTTCATTTACTCAATTTGCCTGGGAAAGTGGATTAAGGTGGGATAGGTTATATGCAACAGCAATAAAACACAAATCTGGATACTTAGATTTTAAAGGCACACGCATACCTAAATTCCATTGAAACATGACACCTACATCTTAAAGAGTTCAAAGGGGCTGATTTCAGATGAAACATTATTCAAAAATAGTTTTTAAAAGTATACTTCTGCTATTAAACTTTCTTCTGGGGGAAAATAGAACAAGTGGAGGGGCATTCCACAGTATGCCTGAGAACAAAAAATATCTCAGCATACTACAATACTACAATCGTAACAGTGAACATAAATATTTGAATGGCCTGAATATTGTTTATGAATCTATATAAATACAATGAAGTTGCATATTATAAAACAAGCATATTTTTTATGTACTACAACCGTTTAAGTGTAGCAGAAGTACAATTATTTTGATATAATAATATTATACATTTAAATAATATTAGCAATATATCTATCGGATCAACAAATGTGGTTTTCACGATATGTTCATCGTCTCTCAAGCTTTAAAAAAATATTTAATAAAAGACTTAGAAAATGCTAAATATCCCATATGCATAATTTATGACGTATTTTCCTGGACCTGAACAAATTTGGATTGCCCGGTCAAATTCTTACGCCAGTCTCACCAATGAAACATCTTCCTTCAAATTTGGAGCATGCAGACAAGTATGCACTCTCTCCTGAAGTACACGCTTCCAGCCGATGCATCTTTACGTACTGTGATCCCTGCAGCTACACTACCATTCAAAAGTTTGGGGTCACCCAGACAATTTTGTGTTTTCCATGAAAACTCACACTTTTATTTATCAAATGAGTTGCAAAATGAATAGAAAATATAGTCAAGACATTGACAAGGTTAGAAGTAATGATTTTTATTTGACATAATAATTTTGTCCTTCAAACTTTGCTTTCGTCAAAGAATGCTCCCTTTGCAGCAATTACAGCATTGCAGACCTTTGGCATTCTATCTGTTAATTTGTTGAGGTCATCTGAAGAAATTTCACCCCACGCTTCCTGAAGCACCTCCCACAAGTTGGATTGGCTTGATGGGCACTTCTTGCGTACCATACGGTCAAGCTACTCCCACAACAGCTCAATGGGGTTGAGATCTGGTGACTGCGCTGGCCACTCCATTACAGACAGAATACCAGCTGCCTGCTTCTTCCCTAAATAGTTCTTGCATAATTTGGAGGTGTGCTTTGGGTCATTGTCCTGTTGTAGGAGGAAATTGGCTCCAATCAAGCGCTGTCCACAGGGTATGGCATGGCATTGCAAAATTGAGTGATAGCCTTCCTTATTCAAAATCCCTTTTACCTTGTACAAATCTCCCACTTTACCAGCACCAAAGCAGCCCCAGACCATCACATTACCTCCACCATGCTTGACAGATGGCGTCAGGCACTCTTCCAGCATCTTTTCACTTGTTCTGCGTCTCACAAATGTTCTTCTGTGTGATCCAAACACCTCAAACTTCGATTCGTCTGTCCATAACACTTTTTTCCAATCTTCCTCTGTCCAATGTCTGTGTTCTTTTGCCCATATTAATCTTTTCCTTTTATTGGCCAGTCTCAGATATGGCTTTTTCTTTGCCACTCTGCCTAGAAGGCCAGCATCCCGGAGTCGCCTCTTCACTGTAGACGTTGACACTGGCGTTTTGCGGGTACCATTTAATGAAGCTGCCAGTTCAGGACCTGTGAGGCGTCTATTTCTCAAACTAGAGACTCTAATGTACTTGTCTTCTTGCTCAGTTGTGCACCGGGGCCTCCCACTTCTCTTTCTACTCTGGTTAGAGCCTGTTTGTGCTGTTCTCTGAAGGGAGTAGTACACACCGTTGAAGGAAATGTTCAGTTTCTTGGCAATTTCTCGCATGGAATAGCCTTCATTTCTAAGAACAAGAATAGACTGTCGAGTTTCATATGAAAGTTCTCTTTTTCTGGCCATTTTGAGAGTATAATCAAACCCAACTCAACTAGCTCAAAGGAAGGCCAGTTTTATAGCTTCTCTAACCAGCAAAACCGTTTTCAGCTGTGCTAACGTAATTGCACAAGGGTTTTCAAGGTTTTTCTAATCATCCATTAGCTTTCTAACGCGATTAGCAAACACAATGTACCATTAGAACACTGGAGTGATGGTTGCTGGAAATGGGCCTCTATACACCTATGTAGATATTCCATTAAAAACCAGATGTTTGCAACTAGAATAGTCATTTACCACATTACAACGGTAGTGTACGTCATTGCAACGGAGCGCACTCTTCATGTACAGGTTCCGCTGGCACACTGCAGCCACCTGAGCATGCTGAGGAGTCTCTCTTGCGCAAGAGACAGGGAAAACCCTCCCACCTTAAACCCTCCCTCCCTAGCTGATGCTACAGTCAATTATGCCACGCCCTGACAGGCTGATGCTAGCCAAAGTGGATTCATTCAAAATTGACACCAGACCTTGGAGCAAGTCATTATACTGAAACCCAGCGTATTAACAGGAAGAGCCACGCGGTAACCCCCCCCCAATGACACATTGTTCTTTTGTCATTCTCTGCTTTTTAATAAACCACTTCCTTTCTGAATTTTATATTCACAAACAGAACACTAGGATCTATGTTAACTTATACCCAAAGATATAGAAACACGGTGTTGTTCAATCAAAGGGTTTGGGGCTTTGATTGAAATGAACTTCACTGGACATGGCATTGTTTTCTGTCGCTGCCAACATCACGAGCAGATGTCTCTTCCACAATGCAAAAATGTCCTCTCCAAAAAAACTGTTTACCTTTAACAACATTCATCTAACCGCCACTTCCTTCCTCAACCATTCAGTACAGCAACATCATGTATTCCAGACATGAAAACAATCTGAAATGGTCTGATAATAGTCTGAAAATAGTGCGATTATTTTTTAAGTAAGTAAACTTGCTATCTGATATTACAGCCAGCTGGTACAACTTTTTTGCTATCTTGAAATTTGAAAACATTTTTCTGATATAAATATAAATATAAATATACAGCTTGTCCCGTTGTTATCAGTTGTCTCGTTGTTATTTTGGTTCTGTGCTCTAGCACTTTGAGTTTGAAAGGCAATGACAATGATACAATGACAAAGACATTTTCAGGCATCAAAAAATATTGGACAGTTTAACATAATGTAGAATGAAGTAATCATTTAAAATATTTGGTTGCATATCCTTTGCATGCCATGACTCCCTGATGTCTGTGACCCAACAATATCAAAAGACTCTTGATATCTTATTTTCTGGTACTCTTACAAGCGATACTATAACCTCTCTGCATTTGAATGGATCTCTTTGGGAAATGGGAGGTGGGACTAGATTTAGCTGTAAATTACACTGGAACAGTATGGAACACATGGTTGGCTAAATGGCTCTCAAGGGTCTAAAAAAGTAATCAAGGGTCTGACATATCAAACAAGCCTTAAACCATCACTCTGCTGCCAGATATGCAGTAGATATGGATGGATAACTTGAAGGGTTTCTTCTCCTAACTTATTTTTCCATAGAGTTCAATAGGAAAATGTGTCAGGAGGAAGAACCCTTAAAGTGATCCATCCATATCTACTGCATATCTGGCAGCAGAGTGATGGTTTGAGGCTCGTTTGATATGTCAGACCCTTGATTACTTTTTTACTTTTTTCAACGACTATGTACAAAAGGTCCTTTAATTTCTAAACGGTTGTATCTTTTCAAACACAAAGTGCTAGAGTACAGAACCAAAATAACAAAAATGTGTCACTGTCCAATGAATTATGGTGCTCATGTGTATATATACATATATACTTACCATTTTCATCATTCAAACCTGCCATCAAACAATAGTGGTAACTTACAACTTACAAATGATACTTTGAATTATAACAGAAAAAATGCAAGTAACCTACACATCTTTATTGCTTATACCATTCATTTGGTAAAAAAATCACCATTAGTAGAGTGGTATACAAGTATATCACTGTATCAGCAATTAATTGTCATGTTGTAATTACTTTTAAATGGAATTTTCACTGAAATATAGTTCTGATTTATTGAATCATTATGAAGCATTACATTTTTTGCAGTGGTTTTAACCATGCAAAACCCCTATTCTGATTTAGCACCAGCAACATTTGAAAACATTTGCCCGAGTAGAAGGGCCACAAGAATGGAAGATAAATTTAGCTATGTTGCGTTGACACTTTCAGTAGCTAGAAAGATAGCTTTTTTCAATTGCACAATGAAAGGTAAGCATATCTGACAATCATCCAGTCATCCCCACAGCTACTCCCTGTACGCTCTGACTAAAGCCACAATGTTTTGGCTGCCCGCATCATTATCTTTTAACTGTGGGCAATGTGCAGAACATCTCATTTATACATGTATCTACTGAGGGAAGTTACATAGCCAGATGTGCCATACTAAGGTGGCGACTGGTACTCCTTACAACTGCATTTAGTTTGTGTTCAGTCACATTTTCCTATTTTAGTTCGACTCCAATCTGTAAAAAAAAATCAGTGCTGCGAAAGCAACAAAACCAGACCCATCTCAGTCACTAACTGGATCAACTATTTGTCCTCTCTGGTTCTAGCTTGTGGAAAACTTTAGCCTAATCCAGATTGTTTTTTGGCTTGTTTTTAGAACTGCACCATACAGTAAGGCTGCTGGGATTTTGGGCATACACTCAGATAAATATCTAAATTAGAGTTCTCAGTTATCACTGTTCTTTTTTGTATGTGGATATTAAAAATGGGGCCATGGAGAATGTAATATATAAATGCTTATTTTATCCATTACATGAATAAAAGAGTCTAAATGCTAAATGAACATAATGTAAAGTGGGTTCCTGTCGTCTTCTGCTCAGGTTAGATGCTTAGCTTCAATTCAGTTATAATTTAGATGCACTTTCACTTAAGACACCTAATGGATGATTGTACTCTTACTGAATGTTGATTCTTGCTTTTTTGTAAACTTATTTGAACTGGTTCTCCGGGAGGGACTTTAATTTTCAACGCTGAAGACACTGGCTCCTGCATCAATGTAATGCGTTTAGCTAAAAAGCCAGACTGTATTTCTGACCTGGGCTTTTGTAATAAAAAGAATGGGAATAAAAAGGAAAATTTATCAAATAAAAACATAAGTCACTTCTGAGACTATTTTATAAAGTAAACTTAAAATACAATGGTTCTGTCATCCAAAAAGCCTTTTTAGCCTTCCTAAAAATCTTTGCTATACAATCACTCCAGGTCAATTTTAGTTCACTTGAGCCAAGTAACTGGGCACAACCTTTACAAACATAATGTTTGCAAATAATTTCCTCTAAAAACATCAATACAGCTAAAGCCATGAGAAAATGGCTGGGGACTATTTCATGCCAAGTCCATTATTTAGATATAGGTAGGGGGTACTATAAAATGTCCTCATACCCTATTTGATGTTAACCCTCTCTATGACCCCTATATCCCACACTCACCATTTCACAGGCAAATCAAAGTGTTTCAGGGGAAGTGAAGAACAGGGCCTGGCTATTTGTTTAGCTGCAATAAAACGGGGTTACCGGCAGGGTAAGAGTGGTATCATGCAATATAACAAATAAACCACATCTGCCACTTCTTCATTATTGACAACAATTGATTGCCGTTTCCCAACACACACTCACACGCACCACCCCAAGCTGCACACATACACAAATGTTTTATGCAATACAGTCCAGTGCTAACTGGATGTAAACATTTGTGGTCCGAGCGAAAAAATAAATAAATCTACCAAAATTCAAGTAACACTAATACTGTATCTTCAAAGAGACTGGAGTGGCCATATTGAGCATTTTGGCTACAGCACTGCTGTAAACACCAATAAAATAAAGTGCATCTGAAAGTGTGCCTGCACTTCTCTTTGAACAAGCCCTGTGATCAGTTACTGCTCTCAATTATCGTATTGTCCACTTCTCTTTCAGCTTGGGGTTAAACTCTTAGCAGTTCTCTTTGAAGTGATTATCCCTTTATCTCAAGCCAGACTGAAGAATTTCGACGACAATAGAAAATGAAACCAAGGGGGAGGCTTATGACAATTATGGAGGAGGTCTACGGGGAGAGAAGTGCGGATGTCCGTTTTTACCGTGCTCGAAAGGGGATAGGGGGAGGGGATGAGGGGTTACAAACTGTTAGTTTTGTGTGACTTATGTCCTTGTCAAAAGAGCCAGGTAATTAGCAGAAAATGATGGCTTCCGGTGAAATGAATGTGGCAGTGGATGAAGCGATGCCATAGAACTAGCATGGGAAGTGAGAACAGAGAGGGAAGGATGGGATGACAGAGAGAGAGAGAGCGAGAGAGTGGGAGAGATAGATGGAGAGAAGGAGTGCAGTTGTCAGCAGAATCAGATGTCATGCAAGCAGCAGGCTGAGATACAATTAAAGTGTGGAGTTAAGACGGGCTTTGAAGTTGGACATGGTACATAACACCCTTAAAGTTAGAAAGGGCTACCATTCATCGGCTTGTTATGGCTTGTTAAGAGGATCTAGTTAAAAGGGCCAATTTGAGAAAATAAACTTTAATTTCAACTTGAAATAGTCTCTAAATAAGGATGGAAGTGGGCAATGGGTAAAAAATATATCAGCTTTGCACAAGCCTTAGGTTCTGATAAGCTGAAGTTGTGTGTGCATTGCAAGAGGGCCCCGTGTGTGTGTGTGTGTGTGTGTGTGTGTGTGTGTGTGTGTGTGTGTGTGCGTGCGCACACCCCTTCAAGAGAGTTTATGACCTTTTTTTTTTGTTTTAATCCAATTTTGCGGTGACTTTAAAGTTGAACAATGTATAGAAACAATGTCTGATGTGCATCCTAACCCCTCTCCCCATGAAACCGTGGGGTCTGCTAATGAAACCTCACAATATGGCTTTCATTTAGTCTCCCTTCCTTTTCTGACGGGGTGATGAAAATACGTCTTAAAGGTTTTACTTTTCAATATTCATTAATGCCACCAGAAGGATCCTCCAGATTATGGCTGCAGTGCTGATCTGCTTTGAATAAACATAACCCTGAGCTCTGGCACACGGTGTAATTAAACCCAACTGTGGCGAGGGTAGCGGCCATCGCGGCTCTGCACACGCTCAGTCAAACGAGGGGAGCTAAGACTTGAGCTTTAAAGTAGAACTGAAAACAAAATAAAACAAATCACAAATCAAAAATCAAAAACAAAACAAATCAAATAAAAAACAAAATGCTCTCTTTGAACTCACCAGCCAATTTTTGACAGACCTTGCGGTGGATGTACTTTTTAAATGTTTGTCCTTTGGCTTCTATGAGCTACGAGTGAGAAACACATGTCGCTGGGAAAAAGGAAAATTGACAGTTTCTATTGGTTAGATTAAGGGGGAAAAAATGAGTATTTAATGTAAATATTGTCTTAAAACTAATATCTAAAATAGCCATCTTTCAAAATAATATATGGCACTGTAAAATGTTTGATGGAAAATGTGACAGATATTCTTTGCTCGGACAGTAACTCTGGAAACCCACAGTGTGCGACTTTAGCCCACCTTTGATAGTTTGCAAGCACACGCAATAAGTACTCTGTCATGAGGGTGAAAATAATTATCTACACGGCTGTTCTGGACCTGCCTTCGTGACCATAAAGAGCAGCATGCCATGTTCATTGCTGGGAGAGGAACAAGCCATTGAATGTCCATGACAATATTAAGCCTGCATGTCAACTCAAGACGAATCCAGAATGGAAATGCTGCCTGTGCATATGCTTCCAAAAACATATGAGCTCAAACAAGCTGTTCAACCACCTAGTAGCTGTCCCATCATATGAGCTCAAACAAGCTGTTCAACCACCTAGTAGATGTCCCATCATATGAGCTCAAACAAGCTGTTCAACCACCTAGTAGATGTCCCATCATATGAGCTCAAACAAGCTGTTCAACCACCTAGTAGATGTCCCATCATATGAGCTCAAACAAGCTGTTCAACCACCTAGTAGATGTCCCATCATATGAGCTCAAACAAGCTGTTCAACCACCTAGTAGATGTCCCATCATATGAGCTCAAACAAGCTGTTCAACCACCTAGTAGATGTCCCATCATATGAGCTCAAACAAGCTGTTCAACCACCTAGTAGATGTCCCATCATATGAGCTCAAACAAGCTGTTCAACCACCTAGTAGATGTCCCATCATATGAGCTCAAACAAGCTGTTCAACCACCTAGTAGATGTCCCATCATATGAGCTCAAACAAGCTGTTCAACAACCTAGTAGCTGTCCCATCATATGAGCTCAAACAAGCTGTTCAACCACCTAGTAGATGTCCCATCATATGAGCTCAAACAAGCTGTTCAACCACCTAGTAGATGTCCCATCATATGAGCTCAAACAAGCTGTTCAACCACCTAGTAGATGTCCCATCATATGAGCTCAAACAAGCTGTTCAACCACCTAGTAGCTGTCCCATTGGTACAGATTTTGTTCATCGAGTTTGAAGACGTTGGGAAATATTCATTTTCTGCCAGGCTGACATGGCTTTCACACCAAAAAAGATTTATGGCTACAGGCCCCCCCCTTATGCATGATTGCCCAGCTTGGTGCAATTTCTGAACTGTCAAGTAACAAACTGTACCCTACAAGGACTTGAATCCTCTCCATTGTTTCACAGACTAACCCACAGGCCCAACTCCAAATCGTATGAACTGTGAAATTCTGGTGCGAAAGCACAGCGTGACAATTGTGGCGGTATCAAGCGAATCGTTGCAGGAAAAGTTTGCTTGCGACAGGAAAGTTAAAGAAAAGTGAACTGTGCAGTGTTAGGAAAGCATCACTTATGATGGGCTGAACTGAGTGCTCCTCCTCCCCCCCGAGCTTGGCCATGATACATCAATGAGAGAAACGAATTGAGCTGACTGATCAGATGTTTCAGCCTCCACAAGTTTCAGTGCTCCTCAACAAGGCTGCTCTAGCCCAAAAGCTTGCTGATGATCTGAAGAAAAAATGCGAACAAACAAATGAAACAAAAACTGGAGAAAAACAGAAAGAAAAAGACAACAGGGCCCACGAACTAACAGCTTTTTAAGCAGTATGCATAGGGGAAAACTGAAAAATACCTCCCAAGATCTCACTCACAGAATCTATAAAAAGCACAATGTACTTTTACAGAGAACTTTTTACTGAGAACTAATGCAGCCAGCCATATGGTAATATGACAGAATTTATTCTACAGACTGAATGTCATCCTACATCCTGACAGAAATAAAAAATACCTTGGGGTACATCGCGTGTATGTCTATGGTCCCAGTCAATCCTGCCACCCTCTTCTCCTGTCTCCATAGATTTTAATAGAAAATTAAGCTAAAATAAAACAATTTCAAGCAATTCTCAAACAATGAAAAAAGGTCTAGGTGGACTAATGTAACCAAATGTCCAAAAATATATTTTCTTCCAACACAAATTTTCCAAACACAAGTCAATGTCACAAATGTGCTTAATGTGCAAATGTATGTGATGAGTCAAGGGTTCAAATGAAATGCATAAGCTAGCCAGTGGTCACTCTTTATACAAATAACCTCAATAAATTTTGAAAACAAAAGTGGGGCGTATTGTCAAGCACCGACTTCCAGTATCTCGAAGACCATAGTAATCTCAAGCCAATATCAGGAAATCAGGAATGCTGTGACTGGTTAGAGCCACCAATTCCTTATAGTCTCTGGTCCACCAGCTGAGGTACAGCCATTGCACAAAGAGGACTGCAATGAATTGCATCGATCACAAATGCAGACTGCAGGCCTCCTATTGACCAGAGGGGTCACTAGTGTGCAGTGCGATGCCAACCTTGCAGTGACTTTCAGTGACCTTGTGAATACTCCCTCTATGGGTAACACTGTAGCCAACTATTTGCCATGTCATGGTGCTGCCGGTAGGTACTGGCACAGTCAGGATTCAGTTACAGACTATGGCATATCACTGTATTCTTGCCCCTTGCTTGTGATTTTCAAAACAGCTGACCATTTCTGTATGGTGCACATGAAGCTGACAATGCGTTTTATTCAGGATGGACTGGATGCGAGGCCACAGCTATATTTTAAAATAAATAATTGACTTACTTTGGCATGAAGAACATCTTGTGCTTTGTAACCACAGAATCATTTGTGCAGTGTGAGATCTGCAGAGACAGCATCTGACTGGTACACAATAGATGCTGCCACATCAGAAACCTGCTGATGGTCAGCTGTTCACTCTGTCTGAATTTGGCCTGAAGACTGAAATTTTTTTTTCAGAACACAGCAGGTAACCCATGGTGACCCTGGGATTACAATATTTCAATCAACACAGATGAATAAGGAAAAAGACCTACTGTACACATTTTCAGTTAAAACATTAAACATGATTCATGCTATACATTACATTCATTACAGGCATTTAGCGGAGGCTCTTATCCTGAGCCACTTATACAGCTTTTTTCATCGTATCCATTTATACAACTGGATATATACTGAAGCACTGCAGGTGAAGTACCTTGCTCAAGGGTACAACAGCAGTGTCCTACCTGAGAGTCAAACCTGCAACCTTTAGGTTGAACGCCCAGTTCCCTATCCCTATAGTATCCCTCCAAATGTGATTCCTCAGCACATTGGTTTACGAATATAACCTGCCTTATTTCCACCCCATCCCCATACCTTTTAAATTTCTGTTTAAATTGGACAAATCTGTTCCTTAGCTGAACCACCACCACAATATTTCACTATAGTCAATGGTCTTATTCTGTATGTTTAAATGATGTTATAAAACACCCCTGTGTAGCCCGCAGGAGCTTAGCTTCTGTGGGAAGGTGGGGAGTCAACACTTCAAATTGAATGCAGAGGTGGCGTGGTGAACCCTGACCTCTCTCCGACCAGCTTGATATTTTATTTGGAGAGAATGTGTCTGTGCTAAGAGAAGCTTAAAGATGAGACCGCTGCGGTGTGGGATGCTGGCTCGTGTCTGATTCATCTCGCTGCTCTTCAGTTGGGTGCCGCTGTGCCGGAGCTGAGCTTCAAAAACGCTTCTTACAGAAAGAGAGAAAAGCACAACAACAGGCAACTTCTTTCGTGGACTTCTCTCTGAGCGTGCATTGAAGCGAAAAGTTCAGAAAAAAAACATTCATACAGACAGAGGGGGAAAAAAAGAGAGAAAAAAAAACACCCTGAAAAAATTTAACTCACTGTGACTGTTCCAGAACATACCAAAATGTAACTGATAAAGTGAAATCGGGAAAACAGACCATCTGACTTTTCTATTTGTAAGGATTTACACAATACGAGACTTTAAATAAAACAGACTCACAATTTGCAAGCTTATCGGTAAACTCTCTCAAATTATTGAACACACAATTGAGATTTAGGGTTACGCTAAAAATGTCATATCTGTTCTTGTATTCCTTTCCAAGTGAAACAAGAACATGGGGAGATTAAACTAAATCACTAAACATTAAACTTAAATAGCTTCTAAAGACTTTCCACACATTTCTATACAGGTCTCTCAGAGCTCACATGATTCATTAATTTATTCATTAATAAAGTACAAAGATGGCAACATATGAATGCTAGCAGTGCTGCAAGGTGATATGCCCAGAGTATGCCCTTGTGTTTTCCCACACACCTGCAATGGTGTTTTAGAGCAGAATAACCAATGTACCTCAGTGACAATCCCTTTGAAGTAGCCTCTCTGCCTTAGATAACTTTTAGAAATATTATTTAGTCGTTAAAATATCCCTTATTCATAGCTAAAGGACAAAATAAATTAGTTATCAAACATGTCCAGAACTGGCATTCTACACAGCTATCAATGTCAGTATATGTGTGAATTGACATTCTGTGCAGACATCCCGTGTAACTTTTGTTACACTTGCAACTTTTTGAAGAACTTCTGTAGTCACGGCAGAATAAAAGTACAGAGATACGGAAAGAACTGCGCTGATCATTGAAACACTCTGTTAGTCTCACAGTAAATGTTTGATGAAGAGAAAGAGAAAAGAGGAAGAAATCCTCAAATCTGGTGCCATAAAATGTTAAGGGGTGAGCAAACAGTCTGCCCCCCCGCCCCCCCTCCTCTACAACCCTCCTTCACTGCTGTGGCATGTCAGGAGTTTGTTTTAAAATGTAAATGAGCTGAGCAGTTGACAGCGATTGCCCCCGCGCCCGACATGAAAGCAAGGGAAGGACAGGCACTAATTTCCTCCTCTGGCCTTTACCGCCCTCCTGCACTTCATGCAAAACCGTGATTTATGGACTTAACAGCTCGCTGCTACACTAACATAAGGCAGGTAACACATCAGGTAACACACAGCTACACCCCTACCCCCCCCCCAAAAAAAAATTCTGATGATAAGGCTCACATATAAAAAATAATCAATGACAAAACAGTAACAACAAGCTTCTTGGAAAGATACAGCTCAATCAAATAAAACTAATCTGAGGCACACATTTTTTGCCGATTGAAAGTACATTATTCCTACATTAGATACATTATTGATCAAATTATTAGGTCTACTTTAATCTTTAAGATAGCTCGATTATAAAATAAGATCTACAAATTGTAGTTTTAACATAACCAAATCAATACACACAGTTACATTATAAGAAAATATACATTGAAATGCAACCCAAGAATTTATGATCTGGTTGAGCAATCTTCCTATTATTATCTACAAACCCAGAAGACACATATATAAACAAAGTCACATTACAATCATTTTATACTTGGGGTCACAGGGTCTGAGGTCTCAGGGGTGTTTCTGATATACTGTAGGTCATTGCTGAAATGCTGACATGTAGAAATAAATGATAAATGACTATTAATGTACATGTTAGCACTTCAGCAATGATATTCTGCTGCCCAAATTACTGCACAATGTTTTTGGATGCAAGACAGCATATTCTTAAATCCACACATTTATTTGAATTTGTGGATAAATACAGCTTACTTATGGGTTCCACAGTGTTATGATCCATTCATATTTATACATGAGAAAGCACCTACGTTTTCTTGCTATCTTTGAGCTGATATTGTAAATTCCATATACAGATCACAGAGGGATTTACCGCTTAAGTGTAGCCTATACTTTGGAATGATAATACACATGTTACTGAAGTGAACCACGATGTGTCTTTAGCTAGTTACTTTCGCCAATGGGAAGAGAGAGAGAGAGAGAGAGAGAGAGAGAGAGAGAGAGAGAGAGAACACTACAGAGAGTTCAGAGAAAACTTTGGTATTACTTACTCACCGATTATTCAGATAATTCACTCGCTTCTTTATCAAGTAAAATAAATCAAAACAGTCACTGTTATTGTTACATGCCCATGCTGCTTGTGGGTATTTGCAGCCAAAGTGGTATGCAATGTGGTGTCAGTGGGAGGACTATGCAGATAGTCATAGAGGGCTATGATGATAGTCATAGAGGGCAAGGATGATAGTCATAGAGGGCTATGATGATAGTCGTCTATTATGATAGTCAGTTTACTTAGCCTTCTTTCCAGTGGGAAATTTTTCAGTGGCAGCCTTTTCCCACCCTTATTAATGTTAGAGTTTCAGATAAAAGTAGTGGTCATCAGACCTCACTGAAAACAGGACCCAGCCTGACACAGCTGCTCCCTTATGTCCAAAGGCCTTTTCCTCCAAGACAGCAATGACACAGGTAAATAACTTGGTTTGCACAACAGACTCGTTTTTCAGGTGGCCGTGTTTTCCCTTTGAGTCAAGCACAGTCAAGTATACAACGGCAATTCAACTTTGAAAAAGAGAAGCCTTTTATCATTTTGCGTTCCTCACAGCTAGACCTCCGCCCCTCAAAGCAAAACACCACACCTTGAGATACAACCTGTTTCAGCAGACCTGTTCAAAGCACTTCCTTGCATTTCAGAAAGGATCTACATCAGCCATATACCTGCAAGCAACACTCAATACTACCTGGCCCAGAGGGAGAATGTGTGGCTGTCATAAAACTGGTGAAGAGTACCATTTGGAGTTCCACATAAACTCAGAGACCCATCCGTTTCAACCCACTCACTAAAACTAAATAAAACAAAACACACACGCGCATGCACTCACACACACACACACACACACACACGCACAAGTACATGTGTGCATATGCTCTCTCTCTCTCTCTCTCTCTCTCACAAACACACACTGACATACACATACACACACACACACACACACACATACACGCAAAGTTTGTTCCAGAGGAATGATGCCTGCTTATGTTTTTTTTCTTCTGTTGAGCTTGGTGAACATATGCCAAATTATTCACTAAATATTTAACGTATGCCAAATTCTGCACAATTATGCATGGTTAAATGTGTCATATCAATGCGTGGCCACTTATTTAATGAAAACAACATTGTAAAATGAAGTATATGTTGAGCAATATAAAAAGTATGGAAAAACACATTTTACCAACTTATAGAGTGTGAAATGAAATACTTGTAAGAATTGATTGATAAAAATATTCAGTAGAATAATTCCGTATTTATGCTTACAAGAAATCAACATTCTCAACAAGGTTTCAATTAGTACGCATTTCAAACACATTGTAAAATATCTAAATATAAAAATGCATATTGTACACAAATATGAAACAAAGAAAAACTATACGTTAACATTATGAAATAAGTTGAAAGATTATATGTGATACTGTAAAGATAACATGCAATTGAGTTTAAATGTTTGCAGGAACATTATACAAAATGAATTAAATGAACACAAATGAAAATATTAAATTGGGAAACATGGTACATTAACAAAAATGAAAACATGAATCATGTATATGAATACATGTGCAAGTATGTACTGCTTTATCACAAAAATGGCCACTGTCATTGACAAGAACTCGAGAAAAGAAATGCATGGAGAAATGAGGCTGTGCTTTGAATTACAAATGGATACTGTGTAAAAGGCGAAGGCAGCTGAGGAACATTCTGTATTCTGTGTACCTGTGTGGAAGGTCCCCATTCTTTCATATCTAGTCATAAGCTCCACACAGGTTATGTTTTTTTACAGGTCGCTCAACTCAAGGTCTCCAAAGTTGAGCCTGGGACTAATGCCAGTAGAGCACACCCCCAAGGCTTCCACTTCAATTCCGCCTCAAGGAGGGCATTATTTACATAACTGAGACTAGAAGAACTTCAAATTAAGGGCAGGAGGAAGCGAACACCAATCAAACATGTCTGAGTGTTTGTTTTTCCTCACGAGGTGAGGTGGGATCAAAAGGGCAACTTCACACCTGGTGGACCTTCAGTCATTTATGAAAAGTGGCACTAGCACAGCAGCTGTAGGTCTGGAGGTGATGGATTGCCTGTGAGGTTCACTGTCTAAATGTGACTGGTGACTTGAGTTCCTAATCAGGACCAGAAATTTGATGCCCACTCACACATGGTACAGACGTGTACTGGAATAATCTTGCTGTTTCAAATGTTTTCAAATCTGACACTTGACTGTAGGATGGATGCCCTTGGTCGTCATTTTATGAGAGGAGAGATACCCCACAATGATTCCCCTTTTATGTTTATATATTTTTTAGTTTTTGTAATGCATTGTGAAGAACTTTGAGAGTATTATTATTATCATTATTATGCAAGAGTGAGTGGCCTTTCCATTCAGATTACCACATGCAAAACCAGAGGAAGTAAGAGTCACAAAGTTTGGACTTTGAGTGAACTCTATTTTCTATAATGCCTAGAATGACAGTTAACACAAATGTTTGACAGATCACAGTGCGAGTTTCCATTGTTAATTCTACACTGAGGTGTGCAAAAGGAGTTGGGGCCAACTCTCCCAAACAGATTCTAACTGAGCGTGGCATTGTCCCCCTACAAAAGTGTTGAGCAACTGCTTCTCAAGTTGAAATAAATCTCTCCACCTCAGAGTAGATGCCATCGTTTTTGTATAGAGGTGGCGAAATAAGATCACTGATTAAGCAGGCTTTTGGATTTTTCCACCTTCCATGTGAGAATGTTTTTCTTCTTCCCTGGTAAGCCCATGCCCCAACCCCACCTCCCACCCCCCAACTACCACATACCTCACGCTCTACAAAGGTAGCTGCCTCTGTAACTCTTGTTTTTCAGAGCACCTCAATTTCCTCAGACTTCCTGTCCTGCATTGTTGTTCATTGGACAGACGTGAAACGAAATCTGCACCTTCGAGAGAGCATAGCTCTTTGTTCCTGCGGTCTGAAAGGATCAGCGCCGTGGAAGCCGCGAGCGGATCGGAGCGGAGGTGATGTAATGCCGGTTTACAATCAGGTGTGTCGCCAGTGATGACATAAGCAGCCGCTCGCAATGCTAACCGGTAACAGGATGTTGCGAAATAACAGAAGATCAAAGCAACGGCCACACAATACAGAGGAATCTTGAGTTGGAGTACCTGTGGGCCTGCTTCACAGCCATCAGGGCCAAACTTGATTTACTGCACAATGAATACTGATGAACAAAAAATATATATATGAAGACGGTCACTCAGATAGGGGAGCATATTTTTGTTGCAATAAGCCATATAACATCAAAGAGAATGACCCTGCACAACCCTGCATTCTGTTTTCTGGAAGGGAGTGCCTGTTGCAGGGAATTGTGGCAGCACTCCTTAAAAAAACTCCAGAGAGAGGCTTTTGTTTGAGCCACTGAAAATCTTTGTTACCACTATGTACAAATATGCTAACTTAAACTGTGGTTAGCTGGCCGAACTGCAGTCGGTTTTATGATGAGGACACATTACATTACAAGGATGTAATACCGCGTACAAGAAGACTCCATTCTGCCCGTAATTTACAATGTTCAAACACATCTGATCACAAAGCCATAGTGGTTATTTGTAAAGAATCTAGTTACAGCTATTAACATGACATACATTTGGCCTTTAGAAAATACTCGTGGGGCCCCAGACCTCAGCCGGCACAAAACAGCTATTGTTTAGATTTTAAATATGTAAAAAAAAAAATCTTCACCACAGTTGCATGTAGAACAAGGACCACTGGAACTAATAGCTAATTTGACCGAGTCCTTGAAGCCTGTATTAATGTAGTTGTGGGGTATAATTGTCTATAAACTGATGAAGCAATCCAGAGACTTCAAAGTGCCATGGTTAAATCAAATTCATGTCTTCGACAGAGGACTTTCACTACTTGTTAATGACTGCAAAGAATTGGGACAACTTGAAAGACCCGCTTGTGACAAATTATACTAATTCACCCACCAAGGATGTCTTTCATCCCCCCATTTTATTTTTTGGTCAGTAAGTTCTTGTCAGCCATTTAGATTTTCCAGGGGACATGAAGTAAAATTCCTCTCCAGTATTTTGCTCCAATCACCTGGATTTGCTAATTAACATAATTTTTCAGCGAGGAGGTAGAACTAATTAGTGAAATCAGCTGGCTGAGTATATGAGTGGAAGAAACACATGGTAGGACTTTTACTTTTTGTCCCCTGGATTTCCACCCCTGGTGACTACTTTTTATTTCACAAACATTCACGATGATTGAATTTCTATGATGATGCCCTAATTAACACGAAAAACAGCGAACGGAGCAATAAACAAAAATCTGGAAGGCGTCGTCCTGTGATTTAGAGTGTGCTCTGTCCCATCAGCTTTACTGGACTTGCTGGATTTTTGCTGCTGTGAGACCTCCCTGTACTTAATGGCTTGTAAGTACATTCAAAGGCTTACACCTTGTGAAAAGGGCTCCTGCATATGTCTGCTCAAGCCACAGGGGTAATCCCAGGCCGATTCCTCTACGTCCCGTATGAGTTATTGTGAAATATAACGGATTTTAACTGCAAACGGCAGATATTGGGACTAATGCTTACAGCTCAAACTTCTGAGGCCAACTAATGCTGTTCTCTTGAGAAAAGCATCCTTTTTCTTCCTGAAAGTCATCTGTACAAGGTGAGCATAACATGAGAAAACCCCTCACTTTTCTGCATTAATATTTTATGGTACACCTTTGGTCAACACATGTGAGACTCTCCCGTTCCTCTCCTTCATCAGAATTGGCTGAAAGTCAGGTCGTCTCACCTGTGATTGGTGGGGGTATGAGATGGCCTCCTCCAGCTCTTGTTCCAGGGCCAGAAAAATTGGGCTCTTAATCCTCCATCTCATGTTTCTTCTGTGGGACCTTGAGAGAGAAGCACAGGCACTCACATGCCGCACGCTACAGAGCCAAATCACTGTTGGGGACCCACACAAATACCGAGCTCTTCTCCATGGATGAATTTTGTAGATCTTACACGCTCTTAACAAATAACAAAGACCTTTATTTGAAAAGTCCTGAAGACAGTAATGGTCTGTGCTTTCAAAAGCCCTATGGACAAGAACAGTACATTTGCAATTTTTGTTCATTGCCGATAGCTAGCTATAGCTGATATTTGTTAACAAATAGTATTTGTATATGATGTAGCTGCACATAATATATAAATAATATAACTATGTATTATTATTTAAATCTTGATTTATTTACTTTCACGAAAACAGCTCTACTCAAGATTAAGTGCTTAATCCAAAATACTATTATTAAGTCGATATTGTACAAAATATACAGTCTTTAAAACGTATGCTAACACATTAACACTACTGTTATAGTAGCTGGGAGAGATATCACTGGTGAAAAAGTCCCCCAAAATGTTTTGGCCAGACTGAATGATAGGCAACCGTATCTGGAATGAAAGGCTTTTGGGTACTCATGTGGTAACAGAAGGTGACAAAGTATTAAGCATTAAAACTTTGACCGCCCTGGTTGTTTGCATTTAACAGTTTAAGATGGAAGAACGCCTTGTTTGAACTCCATATCTGAATGCTTAACATCGTTCCCTTCTGCTGTCTGCAAGAGGAGACAATGATGTAAATCAGGACCTAGAAAGGCCAACATGTAAATGTTAATTTTACTCGATTAAATACACATTCCATTTCACAGTTAATTGTGTCTCCCACACCACCATGACAGGTGGGAAAAGTCTCTCCCGTGTTGTGCAACGATCCAGGGTTTGATTGATTTTTGTTACATCGTAAGGCGATGTCCGCCGAACTAGGGTAAGAATGCATCAGCACTTATGCACAAAACCCACGTACCCACTCCAAAAGCTTAAGCTTACAATTCAGTACGTGCAGACAATTTGGCAGTTGCAGTTGTATGCAAGCTTTGTTTTGGGAAGCTGTGTACGATTACCAAGCATTCCCGCAATCACCTTTGAGATAAGCGCCATTTCCTGGGCAAGAGTCCAGCAGGCAGAACAGGTTGTCAGGGTCTTACTGTTCATCACTGATGTACACTGTGGAGAAGACACTGGGGGAATTCAGGTAGCAACAGATATGCCTGCACAGGGAACCAGGTGCCTTCAATGTCACAATGTCTGCCTTTGAATTTATTTTCTTCTTTCATTTCATTTTTTCTCTCAAGATGTAAATTTTTAAGGAAAGGGAAAAGAGAAAGAGAAGAAAAAAGATGATTGATTTTCCTAAAATAATTTTACTGATTGTTCTGGCTTTCTGTAATTAATCTTCCTGGGCACAATGAAAGGATTGGGAAGCACTTCAAAGCGGGAGAGTATAAATTATCTGCCCAGCGCACACTTTTTTTTGTCCAAGCTCAGTGTGCAGAAGATTAGGGCTTTGCCAATTTTTCCCTCCCGATCTAAAGTGTCAGGCCAATAACATAAAAAATTAATCAATTTCCATCCTCCGCTAAAAACCTGAAAAAATTCAGAAGATAACCATTTTTAAAAACACAAGTGATAGTAAACGATATTATTTTATATACATGAAGTTGGAGTTTGTGTTTTGTCGAGTAGCTGTACAGGCAAGCCAGTTATTGGGAGAGGGGTGAAATGAAGGCAGAATGCCTTTACAGGGTTACTAGTGAAAGCCAAATATTAGGAGTTTTAAGTTCCCTTTTTCCCTACTTTGTCCCAATTACATTTATCTTTCCAGTGGAAAACTGGAGGTGGTAAAACATTAATATTGAATGTATTTTTGTTATCACTTAAAAGAGGCCATACAACAGGATTTAAATCGGACAGCGGAACCAACACAGACAGACAGGAAGTACAGAGAACTGCATTCACTGTTGCACGAGCTGTTTGGGTGCAGCACAACTAAGCCAACAATCTTGTTATCATTTGTATGGTAATGCGTCGTTATTGCATGGAAAATTTAACTCGTCCTGTTCAATTGCAAAGTTCTCAGTCTCTCACCTTGGTTTGTTCAAGAGTACATTTCCTGTGCAATTGCCATTCAATTCAAATGTGGCTTGTGAGGTATATTACATGGACACAGATCAGATTAGCGTTTCCATATTACCACAAATGCTTGTAGATCCACACACTGCCTGCTCTAAACCCATGTCTGCAAACAAAAAGGTAGGCTCTTACTCAAGGAAGAGATGAAAGCCTCAGCTAAGCAGTGCTGGGCATAGCCTACAATTAGCGTGGCCAATGTGCAGAGCCCAGATTCTGAATGGAGAACCACGCCTTCCTTCAGTTGAATTTCACAAATCCACCTGAATCAAACCCCGGTTGGATGTTCGCAAATTGCTGAGAATTTACAAATGGGAGGGTGATTGTGGTGTTTGCTTACCATGTGAAATGCACACTTGTAAGTTGCTTTGGCCAAAAGCGTCTGATAAATGACTAAATTGCCATTCTAACTCTAATCACTTTTCCATTTGAATTCTAGGTGAATGTTTACCTCCATATGCCCCCCAGAAACAGTGAAACATGAGGTCATCAATCCAAACTCATCTGAGATACATAAGAAGAGGATTAAAGCTTGTATACGTGTAATATAAGCACATATTCAGTTTTCTTTACATACATTATGATGGATCCTTCGTGATACAGATTGCAGTTACAGAGCTGATCTCATTCCAGAGATAATCCCCAGTCTAAAGCTTATACCTGACTGGTACTTTAATGAGGTCAGTTTCCTCCCTGTTCAGTCAGTTCACAGTGTGGCTGCCTTAATCAACTGGGGGTAGTTCTTGATACTAATAGTTTCTTATTTTTAAGAAATACGCAAAACACTTTATTTATTTTCTTGTTTCAAAACAAAACCCTCACTTACAGCATGTAGGTTAAAAGGCAAAGAGACTGTAGATGATCCCTCAACAGCTGTGATATTTACCCAGACAAGCTATGGGTAATTGCTAGCCGTGTATGGAGTCAGAATTATCCTCGGTCATCCTGTCCTTGGGTAGATGATGAATGCACTTTCTCTCATTGAGTTGCAGTTCTGCAATGGTGCAGCGCACTGAGACTGAAACGGAAGGTCCTGCGTTGTCCCCGGACAGAGCCCATAAACTGCCCCATGCAAACCAACACATTAAACAAATGTTTGCATTCATCGGTTCACCTATTCACCCTGGACTATGCATTTACAAGTGCCTCTTACATTAAGTTTAGCAGATAGTTCTATGAGTTTTACAATATGTTACCCCACATAACAAGTTATGTGTGAAAAGAAAGAAAAAAAAAAAACGTTGCGCAATTCATGATGTTCATCAAATACATTTTGCATGCTTTCTGCTGAATTGTAAATTTTTCATTTTGAAACATGTCACCTCTTTCTCTGCCACATCTCTCTGTCTCAGTACATACCCCCAAGACAAAAAAAGCTAATTTGTAAAGGTAGGTATCAATTTGACACAATTGTGTTCTAACTCCAAAACCCACTCTTTGAATGGTACGATGAATAAATGATATCCGCGGTTCATAAATCAAAGAGCTTTCGAGACGCTTTGAGGACACTTAACAATCGGGCACATCAGGAAGTACTGCCTGCTTTCCTTGATGGACAGCTGATCAAAAAGCACACCTCGTAAATGCATCCGTTTATTTAGAAATGATCTTACTTTACTGCTTTAAAGCGAAACCATTTCATCTTTCCCTCTTTTTAAAAGTTTTTGCTTCTGATAAAGCATTCTGCACATTTCCAGCTTAGGACTTAAAAAGTGCTTTTTTCTCTCTCTCTTAAAGTGACAGCATGTCATCTATGTATAGCCTTTAAATGGTACTTCGATTTAACTCCCCCCCCCCCCACGCAATGTGTCACATGTTGATGTTTTTGACAGCTGCCAGTTGAAAGAAACAAGGCCTCAATGCTCTGAGGATTCAAATTAAGTTTGTCACATCGCACAGGGCTTGATGTGTACTAATAAAGAGGCAAGGAGAATGTGCACGCTCTTTAAAATTTGAAAGTCACAAAAACCTGTCATATGCAACTCCCCGGTACATCAGAATGAGCACCCCTCACAAAGTTTCCCTTTCCAGATCTCGAGTCACATGCAATGATTTCAATTTCGTACTGTTACATGTTGAGGGGTAAAAATGGGACAGGCAGAGCGGTGTCAAACACCTCCCACACTGTGAAGGGGGTTTAGCCTTGGATAATTTGAGACCCGTGTGTACGAGTGCATGTTTACAATACTGTGCTCTTTAAAAATGTTTTCCCTGTTTTTCTCCCCAGTTTGGTATCATCAAGCCGTGCCTCTTGAGTAACGGCCGTGCCGCCTGCACCGACGCAAACACATCACATCTTAATCTTCATGAATCCCACACCCTTCTACATAACACAGACCGGAAGAACTACTTTGAAACAGTAGCTTCCCTCAGTATTAATTTGGCACATCATTCCTTTTTAAGGTTAATGCTCAATGGAATCGATAAATTAACATTGTGTAATAACACAATAAGAATTCCTACAATGCCCATTTTTAATTCCTGCCTCACCTTTCAACCCCCCCACAAAGTAAAACACATGAGGTTGACATGCGAACATATGGCACGACTCCTCTGATCTTAATCTGGGTTTCCATCTTGATCTGTGCAGAGCTATTAGTAAATATCAGATTTCATGTTCTGGAAACTTGTGCCTGCATGTGTTTGAACACTAATTTCAGTATTCAAATAATGTTTCCCAAGCAGCAAGAATCAAAGGACCAGGCTGTGACGTCAGGCTGTTGTTTTTGAATGTGCCTAGCACTGCCAATGAAAAAATTATGCCTACATTTCTGCAGTAAGTCATGTCATCATTTTCTTTCTTGAAGAGTTAGCTGCAATGCTGAACAGGTGGAAAAGTTCACATAAACTAGGACATTTTAATATATGAGATTCAACGTGTGGTTGTGGGTCATATATACCCTTGGAGAACTCATAGTGTCATCACCAGAAGCACATTGATGTGGACAATAGTTCTGGAGCTGGTCTTTAGGAACATCAAATCAATTCCAGATGTGGCACTTTTTTAGCATTCCAGAAAACTATGCTATCTATAATGCACTGTCCATCCACTGGATAACTGATGTCTTTTTTACCATTAAAATAAATAATGACAGATAATACAATATATACTATGACTGCATTTAGTCAAATTTTTGTCTATTTTGTCCAAGGTCTCCAAAACATCTTCTGTTCTTACCAGAAAACCTTAATCGCATAAACATCCTAAGTCATAATAGTCTTCCTGGTTACTTTGACACATTCATCGATCACGCCGCCATTAACTGAAATAAACCTACTTCATAAGAACATTTATTTTACAACAAGCACCTGGGAAGACTGGATTACCTCTATTTATTTATTACGTTCACTTCACAGGATGTATATTACTCACACATGCCTTGGGAGATATCACATTGTAAAAAAATTAATAAAAACTTTATGGGGGACGTGCAGCCATTCACGACAGATCTTCAGCCGTACTTGAATCGGGTGAGAGATTGTGTGCGTGTATACGAGCAGGCTTCACGGTTTATTTACAGAAACAGAATTTCTCACTTGGTTTCCCCTGCCTCTGAGAAAGTAATCCTTTCTGTGAAGGTTATTATTTAAATAATAATTTTCTGTGAAGGTGATTATTTAAATAATAATTTTGTGTGACAGTGATTATGTAAAAAAAAATTTTGTGTGAAGGTGATTGTGTAAAATGAGTTGACTGCTAAATGGAGGTCCTGCAGCATCTACAATCCACTTCTGTGAGCAGCAGAGGTATCCAGTGCGTGTTTCTGCGCTTAACTGATCATAGCTGCAGCTCATAGATGAAATACCACAGATATTCAATGTTACACTTTTATTTACACATAGATGTAGCAATATTACATTTTCACTTGTTTAATAGAATGTAAGCTTAATTAACATTGCAGTTCCCGAAACTGAATTGAAATTGAATGAGTGAATAAAGTTTGCATTCCAAATTTCTTGCATGAAGCGCCAACATTCCAGATCAGCCAAGGAGCACTGAAGTATTAAACCCAGATAATAGCGACATGATCAGATAACCATGGAGGCTTCTGCACTGCCATGTGAAATGAAATGAATAAATCTCATGAGATACCTGAGATCACAGGTAGCCTGTGATAATGACCCTTGCGTTGGGGTTCAATGTGATTGCCTGAGGCCCACCCGGCTGGTTGACTGGTGACCTCCCTGCCCTCACCCAAGGTCTTGCAGAAGCCCCTCTTCAAAAAGCAATGGAATCATCCACGGAAGTTTCACCCCAGTGCTGACACCATCACAGAACAGTGCTTTTCTCACAGGAGTTCTGTGTGCAAAGGCACTACTGGGACAAAAGGCACTGTAGGCCGCTTAGATGGAGTCCAACTAGACCTTAATGCAAGTAGATTTTCTCTTAACATGTATAGAGGCTTTGTGCTGAACAAAACTAAAATGTATATTAACCCATCACAAGCCAATTTCAATTCCTGCATTTGGGCTACCTCTTGGCACCAGGGCCGTGCTGTCTGTGAAAACCTATTGGTCCACGTGACACAAAAGAAAGCAACGGTTTCAAAGCGTGTGTGATATACTTGAGGGTCAGCATGGGTTTATAGGGTGCTAGATATATTGCTTGCATGCCTACTCATTCCTTTCTGAAGAGGTAGACTTTTCAAAGAACCTTAACACAGGAAACAGCAAATCCCTCTGAACTTTTGTGTGCCTCTTGCCCCCCCCCCCAGCGCTAACTGTTGAATTCAAAATCGCCAAGAATTTGGGAAATTTGCACGAGGCGTATCTCTGCCTTTCAATCCGAGGGGGCGAAGCGGCGTATCAAGTTCAGTGAGAATGGCTGCGGTTTTTCTTTTATCCAGGGGCTGTGACCGTGGGCCTGTAATAAAGCCGTTCCCGTACCTGTTCCTCCTGGTCCTCCTGCTCCGCGCTTCCCTGTCCAATCTCCATGGTGCACAGCACACCCTGCGGACTTCGCACCTCCTCCTGGAGAGCCAGAGGATCGGGCGAGAGGAGAGAGGCCGAGCGGTCAAGCACATTAACTCAGTGTACAGTGAGCTGATAATGGTGAAACAGGGATGTGTTTATTTGAAGGCCACATTCAATGATGATTTCAAACACTTCTGTATGGAAAAAGACTTTCAGCCTGTTTGAAGCTGTACTCATTGTAACATAAAGAAGGAAGGCAGAATTAATGCATTAACACCTCACTCGATCAACTAACTAATGCATGGCTTTTACAAAATGTGTGTGTGTGTGTGTGTGTGTGTGTGTGTGCGTGGAGTGTTGTTCTTTACAGAGTATGTGATATCTGTTTGGGTTTTTGTGAGGATATGAGAGAAGGCAGAATTTGTTTCTCTTATTGCTGATGGAAAGAAAGATGAGAAAAGAAAGCAGTGGAAAGTGAGGCACAGTTCCTGTTGAGAAATGTGAAACAGAGCTCTCCAGCGCACATCTCTGTTCTTCTGTTTTCATTACGACAGAGGAATTCCAGAGAGCACAACACACGCCAGTATTAGCTCATGCAGAACCTATTTCACATCCAAAGGCTGAGGCAGAACAGGTGTTTTGATCAGGTTTTTTAGTTCTTCCAATAAGTAAAAGAAAGATGAAAGAATCATAAAACAATGCACTTCGACACAATACAATACATTACAATACAATACAATACACAACACAATACAATGCCACAAAAAAAACTACATACAAAAGCAATGCAATACAAAAGAAGTGAGTGAAAAGTGGAAAATACAGTGTTTGAACTGTGGAAAGGTCACGTGGGTTTATTTGTCCTCAGACACCTAACGTTACCCTAAAAATAACAGAAGAACGGTAATGGGAAAGAAACAACCAGGTGGCTTGAATAGGCACATTGGTGACATTGTGTGTACAAGGGTTAGGCTGAGCCCATTTTTAAAAAAAATATGGCAGAATCAGTGACTAGCAGGTGACACCATATGTCTCTAAAGTTGTCACTCAGCTCTGGAGTGGGGATATACATGTATAGTTCAGATTTTAAAACGTATGTTGTTTGGTAGCACTGAGGGTAGTCCCCTCGTAATATGCGTCAGGTTCACACATTTGCTACTTACAACAGAGAAGTTTTGTTAAGATATGTAATAAGAACACTAAGCTTAACGAACAGATTCTTTTTCATGGCTCCGGTTGTGGATAGGATCAGTGTGACACAATTCACTTGGATCAACATGGGCAAATCTCCCTAAGCAACATGCATGCCTAAAGATAATGGAGCTGGAAAGTGTCAGGGAGTCCCTTCCTGTTCCCACACACAGAGGGAACACTGTGATACAGTGCCAGTAACACACAGTGGATACACCCAATACTAGCTTACCTTAGCGACCGACAGACAGGAGAGCATTGTATCTCAACACAAGGATTTTAAACGTTTATCCCACCCGCCCAAAGGAAAAAACCTTCCTCCACACACCGAGGGATTGTTTGCAAACAGTGGTTTGTGGAAATGTCTCCCCCAAAAAGTCCACCTGAACGGCAACTGTCACACAGCTGATGGTCTCCTTGAAGTCCAATTTTCATAACTATGAACCCATAATGGAAATCAGTTGCTTCTGTGCACTGCAAAAATGCTAATTCAGTCAACAATGCAGAATGAGAGGGAGAGAAGTGACTGTGTATTTATAATGTTAATTCGGTGCATTACGATTACAGTTCTCATTAATAATTCCGTCTTTGTGTTAGCTGCGAGGGTAGTAAAAATGGTGGTAATATGGTGGGAGTAGGGGGCAGGGGGTGGGGTGCGGTGTGACACACGAGTCAGTGTTTCCAGTGCGGAGCTGTGGGGCTCAATCTGGCCGGGAGATCAGAGGCTGGCCCCACTCTTGCCTTTGAACTGCTGCGCAGTGTCTGATAGGCAGCCATGTGGGTGAGTCAGGAGCTCTGCATAACTCAACACATTCCTGCTGAGCTGAACGCCAGGCCGTGGCGCGGTCACTCTGCCCGCCGTACGGAGGCCGCAGTCCAGGGAGCGAGGCCTCAAGCCAGCCAGCGCTCGCTCACGCTCGCCCACGCTCGCCCACAGGCTATCTCAACACCACACCATTAGCACGCTGAAGCCCTGCCTGAACGTGCATTCATAACCGCCCTCTTAATCAGTCGCTCAAAAGGGTGAACGGTTTGATTCCCAGTAGCTGCAGATACATATTACTCAGTGTAAACACTGTGAAACAAGCGGTCTGGGTTGACGGCAGAGAGATGGACAGCGAGGAACTTCAGATTAAGTTTAAAATAATACTCACCGTGAGTTAATATCACACGAGCGCATTTCTCCACTTGTGCCGTTGATCAATCATAAATCGGCAAGCTGCGCAGGAGCCTGGAATTACCCTAAAAAGAAGAAGAGCGAGAAAAACATTTCTGCCAATTTTTCATGTTTAATTTGTTATGTTTTTACTGAACTATGAGTGACTTGGCTCATCGGTTTGATTTACTTTGGTGTTTTTGAAGGGTCATTCTAATCTGTTTTTGTTTCTAGATTTCACTCCATCACAGATCATGAAATGATGGATACTTACCATAGGGAAGTCCAACATAGAAAACAGTTAATCACCAGAGTTTCTCATAGATGGTTATTTATAGCTGATCCAGTAATGTGAGTCTAGACAAGCAATAGGGTCAAGTATGAAGGCATCCATTTTAATGAGAAACTAGGTCTTTTAAAAATAATATATTACATTTATAAAATCTATTGCGTATGCAAATGTGCTTGTGGAGATAACTTTTATGGATGTGGTATGAATGGATGTTTTTCTAGTTTTAGCAGACTTAGTAGTTTTTTTTCTCGAACACATAACTGACATTCTGAGAGGCAGCAGCAAAATGAAGGGTAAAGTGAACAATCCAAATTAAAATGATCGTCCATTAAAAAAATCACAGTTTTCTCAAAACCAGATACGTATATTTGTCAGTGAACTGATGCTCTATAATGTCAAATGCATTAAAACACTCTTGTCACCAAAGGCAAGTAGCCACACAACAGCAAAAGCACTTTTCACAAGGAAAGGAAATCTTAAAAAGCATGTAGCCTTATTTGTTAACCTCATAATA
Source organism: Ilyophis sp. 1 JC-2022 (assembly GCA_022702515.1). NCBI lineage: Eukaryota > Metazoa > Chordata > Actinopteri > Anguilliformes > Synaphobranchidae > Ilyophis > Ilyophis sp. 1 JC-2022. The sequence continues at coordinate 49,062,285 of CM040405.1, read as the reverse complement.
TGAACTTGACACATTTCTCTATCCAATGTGACATACCGCCATATTGCCTATGCCAGAAAAGTTCATTATTTCAGTCGTCAAAGATCACATCTGAAATCAAGACTAAACAATAAGTGTAAAAACATCCTAATGATGGTGATTATAGATTGGTAAGTACATTGGATACATGTACAGTACGTATATAGTGGATATTGCTTAGTTTACGGCCTTAGAACCTTCAAAGTAACATTTTATCAACAGCTAAATAAATAAACACCTGTTACAGCTATCCCTTCACCCCTTGTCCAATCTTCCTGAAATGTTTGTTCATGTCCATTCTTCAAACAAGAGCCTGGCTTTTGACATCAAGGAAACACGTAACACAGACTGACATAGCAGATGGAATGGCTGAATAATTATGTAATAACTATTCCACACTAGGGAAAAATGAAGTGGCTAAAAAAAAACCACATATTCCAGTAAGAATTTCCCCCACATTTCCATGCTCCTTTTTTTGTGGTTTTGGAAAAAACTCTAAACCCATGTCAGGACCAATTTCATCAAGAGTCACGGAGGATCTTCTGGGTTCTGTTCACACAGCTGTAGTCAGCCCTCTGTATTAATATGTTGAGAAATGTATGTAGAATATCTACAAAAAGAGGCCAGCTGTTGAACACACACACACACACACACACACACACACACACACACACACAGGAAAGGTGAGACCTGAGCAGTCGTCTCCTGGGTGGTCTTTGTGTAAAGATAAGGCAAGTATGTGAAACCCTCAGGTAAGTAAAATCACAATTTTAGGGATCCTTTCAAATTCCAGGACTTGTTTTGTCAGCATCAAGATTTCTCTTCATGTGGAATTTCTACATGTGGTTTGCTGCATGAACGTTTTCTGAGAGTCAGATTAAAGAGATCTTCCAATGACAACAAGAAGGGAGTATGACTACTTCAAACTATATAAAACTCCCAACCTACTGGCCCTGGGGTCTTGCTGAACGTATCCATCCTGTTTGGGCAGGATTATGTCTGCAAACTCTAATGGATGTTGTTCTCACTTTGTGGGAGAGTTGGACAGACGTGAGGATGATGAGGGTGGCGATGAAGAAAAAAATATTTGAAACGAGGAGACAAAAGTGGTAATCCACCCATTTTGAACTCAATCCTCTGTAGCTTTCTATTTTTGTAAAAATCCCTGTCTTTTTTTTTCTGGTTACTGCAACAACAATGTATATTCTGAGGACAAATCTCTTTGATGTTCTCATTCCGTTACAGACTTAAAGCAAAGGAGAGGAGAAAGAGGGGGAGAGGGATGGGGGGAAGAGATTTTGTGGTTTGTCTCTTTCTCTCCTGGCAAGGCATCTGACGTCTCGATGCAAAGACAAAATTCTGTTTCGCCTGTTAAAGCGTCAGTCAAGCCACGCAGAGGTTTTCATTCTCGGCGGTGGCTCTGCCGTTGTGAAGGCCGCTTACATGCTTTTCAAACAATAACAGTTCAATGCAGCCCCCTGCCTCCACTGCCAAGGCTTGAACATGCCAGCACATCCTTTATAAATCCTTGAACTGACTACAAACGCAAAGAATTTACTGGAATAAAAAGAGTCCATCCACTGAACAGTGTAATTAAAGTAAATCTAATACGGTTATATTTGGGTTGACAATGGATGGCAAAATTTTTGCGCTACTCCATTATTAGAGAAACCCTGGGTTTGTACATGCTGCCGCACAAATTAAAGAGAAACCAAATCACCGCTATGCATAAAACCAGTAATGAACATTATTTCAGTTTTAAAGCACAGGTGCACTTTAAATAGTGGAAAATAGCCTTGGTAATTGCCACGATCCAAGTGCAATGTGCACTCTCTGGATTCTCTCTTTTGCAATTCTGCGCAATCTCACTCGACTTCCTCTCTGACATGGAGTTCAAACATTCCTGGGAATCAGCATATCCTGCACACTCTTAAATCAGCCGGCTCTCTCTCTCTCTCTCTCTCTCGCTCGCTCGCACTCTTTCAATCTTGGGTCTTGCCCTTTGAAAGAATGATTTCAGAGCCATATTGGAATGTTTTATCAACGATGTGGCAGCGAAGAGTGGACTCCTTTCATGAACTGAGGGAAAAGGCTTTTATTATCATTGTTTATTTGTCTTGTAGACAGGTTCCTAACTCATGCGTCCCATACTCCTTTTCTAACACGTTCAGCTGGACATAAACTGATGCAATTCAGGCTAAGTGTCTTGTTCAGTGGTACAATAGCTGAATGCCACCAGGGACTTGAGAGTGCAGTCTTTCTTTTATAAACCCAATTCCTTAATACACTGTCAGTCCTTGCTCCAGATTTGAGTTACTGTTTCGTGTGCATATATATTTTATGCCAAATATTATGCTACACAACAGTGCACCAAAGAACAGATTGATATACCAGCCCTTGACAGTGAAGTCCACAGTATACAGATCACCAATGTGTTCTTTTAATACGAGCCTCTTTCCTGGCAACAATATCCTTTACCTGCTTCAGCGTCAATATTTTATACAACATAAACATCTTTGTGGACAATAGTCACTGTATTTATATGCTTCTCTTTACACAATATTGTGACGCCAGACCAATTTATGTATTGAGTGAGGGACTGTTGCTAATGATAATATGTTATTCTCAGGGGCACTGAAGTCTAGTCAGTATTTCACTTTGTACTTTTCAATGATGTAGGTGGTATACTCCCAAAATACTAACACTACAGTATACATATTATCATATTTTCATATATTATGTACCTTGATTTGGCACACCAAATATTACAATAACCCGGCCTGTTTTTGTGGTGCCATATTGTCAGCATTTTACCAAATAAAATGAAGAAAACATGATCATGGACCTTTGACGTAATGATGGTACTCACTTCTCTACCATACAATTACACATCAAAACAAATACTGGGAATTTATGCTTTTATATAACTTTACACCAATCATTCTAAGAGAGCATAAAATAATGATATACTGTATTATTCTATGTTATTTTACACAAGCTTGAAATATAATAATAATAATAATAATATTATTATTATTATTATTATTATTAATGTTATTATATTTCAAAGTTTCTAATAATACTACTACTTCTCATATTATTATATTTCTTATTTTATATTATTATATATGTACTGTATATCAATGAATATATAGAATAGATTAAGGATTAAGGTTGTTTACATTCCTGTCCAATTGTTCTCATTGGAGTCTATTTCTTAATTCTTGTCAACATCAAATAGTGACGCATAGCACAACCACAAATGTTTGCATATCGCCGACAACGTGGTGAGCAGTCTTGCTTTGATAACAGGTCTGCTATTTAGTGCTGCTTGACTTGCCGGTGGTGTGCATCACAGCAATTGCGAGTTTGCTTGGGTTTTCTTACAGAATTATTTATTCCTTTGCTGCAGCGCCTACAGGCGTCTCCCCCTACCGTCCCGCTGCACCGCACCAGACTGGGGAAAGCACTAATTACTCTTAATTAAGATGTGTCGCTCTTTGGTTCCACAGAGTGATTTCAAACACCACTCAACCACGGCAACCATTAGCATCCATGGTCTGATGTGCAGAAGGTGAAGCGAGTGAACGTTTGTGCATGTTACAGTCACAGTCGGCTTCTTTCTTCACTCGCTGGACCTCATGCGTGAACTCTGTGACCCAGTATGTCTTCTTTGCTTTTAATCTCAGCCTAAATCATATCTTTGATCTAGAAACGAGACTGCCGTACCGTTTGGTCACGCCGAAATCCAGACGATATGTCGCCCCGTAAAAAAAAAATGAAGAAGAGCGTTTTTTAGGTGAAGCTCAACCTGTCTCCTGGCTGAGTGAAAGGGAAGCGCATGGCACCGCAGTCAAACCTTCCCACAGCCTGCCTTCTGAGGCTCTTTCACAGCCCTCAGGGACAGTGCAGCCTGTCAGAGGTCTAGCATCTGTCATAAACACGTTTAAAATGTCTAAAATGTGTCTGTATATCTCCACCGCCACAAACATTTCCCCTCCTCCCTGCCACCGTCACCCAATCATCTCCATCTCTAAATGAATTTATACGAGGGGGGGGTGGTGGTGGGGGGGGGGCATTAAAGAGATAATCAAAGCAACAGAACAGGGTTTGTGCTTCTGGAATGCAAAGTATTACAACAAAAAAAAGAAAAAAAAGCTGAGCTTGATCCTTCGCAGCTAGTCCTTCCCACAGGCAAAGTTATCCTTTTAAAGTGCCGCTGCTGCCTGCTGCCTTCAATAACTGACAAATAAAAATAACTAAAAGTTAAACCTCTGCCAAAATACCTGCTGATGAGAACTCTCACATGCGGCATACGAATAGAGCAACAAGCACAGACACACACAGACACGCCCACACACACAGACACACACACACGCACACACACACAGACACACACGCACAGACACACACACGCACACACACACACACACACACACACATACATTCACACAGACACACACATGCACAGACACACACACACACGCACAGGCACACACACAGACACACACGCACAGACACACACATGCACGCAAGCACACACACACACACACACACACACACACACATTCACACTCACAAATGCACATGCGCACACACATACAAACACAAATGTTATGACAGCTCTTAGGAAAAGCAATCATTGCAGGACAGGCTGAATGTGTTCAAGTATGCTTCTAGAATTCAGATGGAACTAGTGCTTATATCCACAGTGCATTCAAACACCCAACCTTGGTTTAATGTGAGTGGAAATGTGGAATTATCAGGATGGAGACTAAAGATGTATTTCCAGGGGGCTCCACATAAAATCTGAAGTGCTCACCGTTAATTGTTGTGCAACGCATTGCGTTTTTTTGAGTGAGATCCTACCTGTTCTGCGGGCATAGGTTTGGAGTAGCACACCACAGATCCAAAAGCCTTCATATTATATGAATAGTTTCGATACATTAATGCATGGATACATTAATTAATTAATTGAATTAACATATGTTAATTATCAAAAAGTTTAAGCAAAGCATTGGCTTCATGGCACTAAAGTGCCAAGTGCCACTGAAGTGGTAGTTCTGCGTCGGTCCGTTATATTAACTTCTGAGCAACAATTATGCCTCATGTATTCAAATCACAGGATGGTTGAGCATATGCTAGGCAACTTATCACACCACTGTGTCACATTCAGAATCCAAAGACATGCCAATTTCTACATGAACATGACTAGACACGTACCAGGAAACACATTAAAAAAAACACACTCACATTACACTACCAACACATAAAAACACCTCCATAAAAAGGCTTGTTATACCATCCCACAGCCACGCACAAACAGAAATATAGAGGCCCTGTCACTCTCACCGCTGTGTGTTTACATATAATAAGAGACATTATTTATGTTCCTCTCTTACAAAGACTAAGACTAGACTAAAACTAAAATAAAAAATTCCTGCCAAAATGAACACTGCTGGCAAGTTTAATTACATTTATGTTTTGTCACATCGCTCCTGTTTCTTTATAGTATACAAATCAAACTGTGTTGACTTTTCTTAACGTGACAATTTCAGAGCAACCACACTCTAAAAAAAGCACAATTTGTTCTAATTTGTGTCATGGGGTTAAACACACAGACCTACCAATCAAAGACCTTGCTGCAGAAGGTAAAACTATAACAAGGATGAGCGATCTGACCAAAAAGGAGTCGGCACAAGTCTAGATTTATTTCATTACGTTGAGGAGTTTACTGTTTATTTGCCAGCATGGGGGAGTCAGGCTTAGTCCCAGCTCTCTGACTTAAGCAAGGAGGAGAAACATTCGCAGTGGTGTAGGCCACAGGACCCCCCTGTGATAACAGCAGCTCAAGCATAGCCTGCTCACTTCACAGCCTCCCTTTCTTGCTGTGGCGTGGGAAATGTGTCACATGACCAAAAACTGCACTCCACCTCACGCCTGTCAGAAAAAATCAACCATCATTATTCTCTCTTACTGTTTAATGTTTAAGTTATCATTTGACTGAGAAATCTCAACTGGGTAAAGAGCTTTAAATATTACTATCATGTTTAATATGCACTCTCCAAATGTGCCATTTTTTAACACACCTCCGTGTCTAGTTAAGGGCAACACATTTTGTGTTACTTTCAACAGTCTGTGTTAAAAAAAACTCTATTTTTAACACATACATTGTGTAATTTGACACAAAATGTGTTGAAAGTAACACAAAAGTAGTAACTAAAAGTGTGTTGGATATTAACACATCCTTTTTGAGGGTGTGTCAAGAACCATAATGGCACAAATGATTAATTTTACACAAATCAGCGTAAACGCAGCACGAATTACATTATTGAGTGTCTTAAAATCATTTTCTTCTCATAATATATATATATTTTAAAAAACCAGCAAGCAGAATCATAAACTGAAAGCATCATAATGCATGCTTATAATAAAATTTTAAATATTCAAATTTAGATAAAGGATTTTCTCACAACCCTTTCCTAGTTACACTTCTAGTTCCATTTAGATGCAGAAATTTCTTACTGTACATACAAAACAATCGCAGTTGCGCTACATTCAACAATAGAGCCAAGGGAATACCTTGCAAGAGAAGATACCTGCAAGGGAAGCTAAGGTCCCAACAGTATATACAGGATGCATTCTATTTTAAGAATACTACATTATAGACACTTCAATTATAGACATAGACTTGGTGTGCATTAGCATAGACTGACACTGCTGTTGATAACTGGTGTAAATGAAAGATATTTCATGACCCATTTGGTAAAAGGGAGAAGACTGCTTGGTTGGCCTCGGCCATTAAATTAAATTACAGCAACGCATTGTTATGAAAGAGGAGGTGTTCACATATTGGGAATTTGCAGTGTAGGAGCCAAGCCTGAAATGTCCCAATGTCGGCCGGATGAAAGGGGATGAGAAGCCAAATCACTTTATCAACACAAACAGCTCTCTTATTGTGGAAGGGCTTCAGACAGTTGTTTGTTTTTCGAGGGAGTCATCCTGCTAATTGACAGCCACAACAAGGAGCCAGTTTGGCCCCGTTCGACAGCTACTGTAATCACCACGGCAATTTGCGTTACAAAACATCAAATGTGGTAACGTCTGCAGGAATTTGCATTGAGCCTTTGATCTTTGGAATTTAAACAAAGCATGACTTGGTATGCAAAATCGGTGAAGGTTACACCTCCAGCCAAAACCACCTTTGCCGTGGAGATTACTGCAGGGGGGAAAAAAAGAAGAGGGGCACATAATTCAGCTGTGATCCTGCTCTCTACAAGCAGCGTGCGGGTCCCTGCAAGGTTGAACCACACAGTTGCTGAGATCTACAGTAAAATATGCAACAGGAAACAAATGGGAACTGTGACACGTTGGAAGGAGGAGTTGTTTTTAGCTTTAAGCTTCTTTTGAAAATACTGAAAAATTAGAAAGCCAGGAAGAGGAGCGTATAAGCCGGTCTCCAGTCCTTTTTTTTATGGAGAATTAAAGAAAGAGAAAGTGGGACTTTAAACCAACTCAAAAACAAACGGTGGTTTTAATCTTCCAAGGAGGACAGGGGGTCTTGTAACAGGAGGATGCGCAATCGGTTGTATTAGAATTCCTACGTTTCGATTCACCGCACTTTGATGTACGTTCACAAGCTGCCTTTGAAGCTAGTGGAATGGAAACATTCTTACAGGACGGTAGGGGTTATTCTTGTAGTCCAAAAACAATCCAGCGTGTTTTACTCAGCAACTACCCCCCCCACTCACCCACCCCCACCTCTTATGAGCGCCTGCACTTTCACCCTCTGCATCTGGACTTTAATCAACGAGACACAAATTAATTGGGCAGTGACAACTTGACACTGAACTCTCAGAGCTGTGTGATAGCGAAGACACTCAAGAATGCTCTCCATTCACACGCACGCACAGTCCCCGGCTTTGTCATACAAGCGCTCGTGTGCGCGGTTTATTATGACTGGAATGTGATAGGATGACCGGGGGAATGTTATAATATTCTAGGTGGGGTGGGGGGGACGGGAATGGAAGAAGACCATTATTAATCTGGGAATGTCAGTCAAAGCTTGTTCGCTTGGAAGGCACGTGGTGTAAGTCTGGAAACTCTAGGTGCAGAGTTCAGAGCGGATCGCTTAATTAAACCCCCTCAGCAGCCACCCTCTGTGGAATGTACACAGTAATGAGAGACAGGGGCACCTTATATACAGAGAAAAGCACGTTTCTGGGAGGCGAGGCCTGGCGAGAGCAGCGACAGGCAGGAAAATCTATCTGCATGAGATCCCATCAAATGGAGTCTTTGTTTGAAAATAAATATGGGCGCACACACACACACACACCAGCAAACAAACATGCACACACATAGGTACACACACAGACGTATTGGACTGGTGCCCTGACAGGCACAGAAACGGCTGAAACATGACCTTTTTTTTTTTACGACTGTGTTTTTGGAGTTAATATGACACCGCAACCACAACTTACACTCATATAGTATGTGGCAACAATTTTAATGTAAGCGTGGCTATTGCGCAATTGATACAGAAGACATCACACCATTGTAGTCTTGTACACACCTTGTTGACTGCATCGTGGGTGTGGCCTGTCCTTCCTCATTCTCCCTGTGAACCCGTGGGCTGTGGCACCAGTCCCTTTTGTCCTCTGCTGGAGCTGTAAAGCACGTCTCCATGGCAACGCAGATTCTGGACTACAGATCTGAAATCACCCAGAAGAAGACACGTACCTCTACATGATCATCACGGAATACAGGCCCAGATGAACGCCATTAGCACATCAATGCTGAAGTGTTAGGCAATGAATTACCATTTGAATGAAAACACTGCAATGCGATAATGTTAGACCAGGCACATCTTTGTCATCATCACTTTGTTTTGTTCAGCAGCCAACAGTGTGGAGCACAGATAACGCTGCTGCAGAGATATACCAAGAATACAATAATAACAGTTCATAGAAAACTGTCCTGAGGCCACCCCTTGAGATTTGTTGTCCTAACTGAGCTCTCAATTACATCACTGAGTGTCAAACTGTACTGTGACCTTTGGTACTAACTCATAAAGATAAAACAAGATGTTCGTGCTGTATTCGTAAATACACACACAGGCAGATATTACGAAATGGATAGGCTTAAATAACAATAAATGTATATATCAAATTGTATTAATATAAAAAATTAACACAGGTATACACCACAGGGCGAAATAGCAAAATTTTATCTGTGCGACCTCGAAATATAATTGGGAGTGCAAATAATTGTTCTGGTGCGCCTTTTTTTCCCCTTTCTCTGTACATTCGCAAGTTAGTACACTCAGTATGTGCCTTGAAAGCTGACAGTGACCATTCTAACCAATCAAATGCGAGCTTGACGTTCTTACCTTTAATGCTGATTTTTAGATGGGTTAATATTAGCCTTCAATCACTCCCTTTCGCGGCACTCCACTGTCATGTGACACAGAGAGCTAACGCGTTAACTAATGTTACCTGAAGACAAAAGTTTATGATCAATTTATTAACGTTACCTAACTAGCTAAATTGGTAACGTTAGCTAGCGTTATCGAAAGCTAAAAAGATGAAGCGATTACGTTAACGTTACTAAAAACGTAACTGATGTAGTCGCTGTGGCTGCTGAAACAGTTGGTGATGGCGATGTGGATGGTGTACACTTTTCGGAGAGAGTGGCTGAAGGACTTCGAATGGCTTAGGTATGAGAACGGCGCAACACACTGTGTACACTGTAAAGCCTGTGGGACGGAGATCGCAGGTAACAGTGCGTTTGCAGCGGAGTCGACATATTTTAAGCGTGAGAGCTTAACTAAGCACAGAGACAGCGCGAAGCAGAAGACCTCATTTTAAATCCTGGCCCCCAGGATATTGCGTAAAGCCCCAGTGGTGGCCTACCATGCGTTTTTAAGGCTACTTTCACCGTTTTATGTTATTTGTAAATATCAATAAAAAATATCTATTACATATACTGTTGGTGCTCCTTACATTTTGGTGGCTGCTCCTAAATATTTTCTGGTGCTCCTAACTTTTTGAAGTTCATTTCGAGCCCTGCACCAGGAAAGGAATAGACAGAGCAAAAAAGCTACAGTGAAGTTGCGTTTGTTTTGCCGCTTCCCATGCATTTATCCCTTGGGTGATGAATAACAGGCATGATTGCAACCGTTATGCCCGGATGACTTCTGGGGTCTGGATTGGGGAGCACCCCCACCCCCAAAGCCCTGGGCCAATGGGGAGACTCCATGCATTGCTGGGCACATGGACGGGTGCCATCATCGCTGAGGTCAGGATGTGACCGAGCGGAGAATTAGCCATGTCTGAGCGATGCCTGCAATTAACCCCGCTGGTTAGGACAGAGCCAGCTTGCCCTGCACTGCAAGGCCTCTGCCACTCTCTGAGTGTCGCTACGCTACTGATCACATAGCTATACCCACAACAGCCCTCACGTGTATACAAACAATACATCAACACCAACACTTCTGTTCACACAACACAATGTGTTGCATTAAAATAAACTTCAAACATTTCCATACTCTATATAACATTATACTCTATATAACAATCCATATTTGTAGGCTCCACTGCATGTTCACAAGGGTTACATGCGAGGGGGAAAAGTGTCAAAAATCGAAACCTACAAAGCAATGCTGTAATACTGAAGTCTAAGACTTAAGCTCAAGTCAGACTCTAGCCTTATTAGTCTTTGACATACTCAGTTCACTTTGTGCAGTATGTAAATCAGTATGTAAAGGACAAAGTATATTGGGCTCACCATCGTCAATTATTTTTGCGTCATGTTTTTAAATAAATAATGCCCTTTCTTGATAAATTTTGAAACAAGCAACAACAAAAAAAAGATTTTTAAATAAATATGTACATTTTATTTAGTTCATTCTGCATTTCATCATATTTTTATCATATCAGTGCGGCCTATTTTGTGCTGTTTGGATATGGTGACTGAAACACTTGATTGTTCAAGCAGGAGACTGCCAGCTTCACTGACTCATCAAATCTAGTGGGTGGATTCAAGTGTCTGATTGGTTCAGTGGTGAATATGTGCAGAACACACCTAGAATGCAACTTGCTAGCAGACCAAATTGTAGGAATAATTAAACTGAAGAACTTACAAATCAATGCTTACAAATATAGCAAAATAAGAATGCTCTTGGGAATTTGCGCAAATCACTACTTCCCCAATGGATGGCTGATGCTTGATTCATTCATGGATCTGAAATTCAGGAATTCAACACTCGCAGCTCTAAGCTAGAACAGTCCATTATGACACGATAAACAGACCTGCAAGTTAACTGGACAACCTGCTTTTCTGATGTCACTTTTGGAATTTCCCCGAAACCGGTGCATTGTCTCGAAGGATCGGAGACTGAAAAACAACTAAACTGCAAGAGCTTTGAGCAACAACACATCTGTCAAACAGAAACGGGGTCAGAGAGAGAGAGGAAACTCATATAAATCCGAACCATTAGGAGAAACACCTGGAGATGACTCTTGGTCTCAGGGTTTTGTTTCCTTTTTGAGAGATGACAGGGAGAAAAAAAAGGATTCACTCAGTAGGAAACACAAATCCCACCTCCCTTTGAACAAGCAGAACAGATTTGTGTTGGTGGTATACACCAAGATGAAAAGTAGAGGCCGTCACTTTGAAATCCTCCTCCAGTCAAAATTAACATTTTATTTCAACTGCAGCCAAGGGAGGGAGAACAGGGCACTGCTGCCGGCTTTGGGCAAGTCACATAATTGTTTATTGTGTGCAAACTTTGGAGAAGCAATCTTACTAGAATACATGCATTGTGTGGGAAGTGGGAGTGAATAGTTAAGAGTAACCACAAAGGGGGAGATTAGGCTTAATTTCTCAGTAGGAGAACCACATAAAAGTATAAAAATTGGCCCATTATTATGGTAACATCAGTTTTCTTTGTAACTATTTTGCAAGATAAAATATAGATTTTCCTTGCATCAAGTCTTTAGCTTGAGGGATTACATTTATTTTTTTTGTTATTCATTTTTGATATCCTTTAGTTATTATTTATACTCATTTTAGGGTAATTTGACTGTAATTGTTCATTTATACCACTCTAACACTTCCACTGTGGTTAGTCTTTATGCCAGCGTGTTCAGCTTTATTTACCTCTTAGAATCTAGGGGGTGAATAGCAATAATCGTTCATTCAGTATAATCATCAAATACACAAGCTTTCAGTGGTGACTCTGAACAAATACAGAGATTAAATAAGTAAACTAAAATGTAAAGTTTATGAATAAAGGTCAGTGTGGTTGCTTCACCTGTTGTTTAGCTGTTACCAGATTAAAAAGTTAGACAGTTGTAGAGTCTTACAACTTTACAAGTGTAACCTTATGACCATTACAACCTAATGGGATTTTGTAGACTTTCAAATAGTGGCACTATGTCACCAAATTGCACTTTTGCCACTTCCAAACATCCAGAAAGAAGCACCCAAATAGGTTGAATATCTTAGCCATTGATTGGTCTACAGAAATGGCAGACCACTCAAAATAAAACAGTGAATCCAGAGCTGAGAAGTGTATTCATGTGGTGTTCCTATTCCCATTCCATAGTAACATGTGGCCATATTTATTTCTAACATTGCCCATGCAGGTCCATGGTTTCAAGATATTTAATATGACCTTCACTAAACAGGTTTGGGCATTATACAGAGAGAAAACAGAAAATAAGGACACTTATAAAAGGGAGGACTGGTATTAGGAACCACTTTATCAAATAGAAATACCCTAATGTGTTTTTGCAACAATTGGGACCATATGATAATAGCACTGACTGCCTCTTTGACCTTATGGCGAAAATAAGCACTGCCATCTATTTTATTTGTGTATCTGGCTTGTTTTAACGGTCACTGGAAACCTTTCTGGGAAATGTCAAATGACCTTCCCACTGCAATGCTAAATTAAAATGTCTTAGTCAACAAATATATATATAAAAATAAAAAAGATCTAACAAATAGGTAGTACGGTAATGGGATTAATACTGTATCTGCAGAATCATGCTGGCCCACAAATAATAAAAAAACTGCAGTTCTTATTTTTCTGGTTTTAGAAGTCATATTTTCTAACAATATATGCAATTGGCCTTCAGTAGCCTGACCGCTCACAGGAGACACGATTATTCTTTTTTTTCCCGTATTGAAATATAGTTCAATGCAGATACTTTGTAATGCGTCTTGATAACAGTAAACATATATCAAAGCATGAAGTCAAGACTATTTTCTTACAGCTCCATTCCTACCCAAGTGAAAGATGATGATGATGATGATTTTAAAGAGGAATATTTGCAGAGAAAAACTGTTACTCATGGCTTGACTTAAGTACATGGGATTACACACCCCCACCCAGCCTCACAGTTATTAAACTATTTGTGCATGGGATGCAGTGTTTGTTTGCATTTAATCACACCAGGCTATAAATGCATCACAAGGCACCTCATGAATGCTGCTTTCATAAGTAAACAGCAGTTGAATTCTGCATAGACATGTACACGTCTACCATTCCCCTCCTTCTGGAACGTGTATTTATGGTACTTTATTAATGCATAACCAATGCCGTCTTCAAGTATTTTATAAGATACCTCGACAGGATAAGGCATTATATATAATATAACACAATATTTGCACAAAATGGCTATAGTTGCAATTTTTTTCAGCAACAAAATGAATGCTCCTCGTTATTCTATGGCAGCTTTCTTCTAGGAAAAAGGCTTGAGTTCACACAGAAAGAATCACCAGACATTTTCACACAAACTCAAACCCTTTTGATGTTGGGCACAGTGTAACCTGATAAGCTACTGTTTTCACACAAAGTCTGCATGTTAGCCTTTCTAGCTGTTTGAGAGACAAAAACTTTACAATATGGGCCTGAGATCATGAGGTACAATTACACCGGCCTGGATACGTCTTTCACTGGGCAGTATTTAGGAAGTGAAATGTTTATTAAGGCTTTCGACAGGGCCATAGGATCCTTTGAAATTGTACACATACACACACTATGCAAGGGTAAGGCACAACTATTGTTTGATTCATGAGCAGTGTGGAGAACCAAACTGGGTTAACTACATTCAGTTCAAGCAGATTAAATCTAATGTTAAACATATGGCTGGAGTTGAGGAGTTTCTTCAAAAACAAAATCTGCTCATGACGGCATGCTGTGTATGGAAAAATACCAGCGTTCCCGATACCTCTGCAGCTTTGTATGAAAGTTCCAATGAGAGGAATAAACCTTTGACTGGACACACACACACACACACACACACACACACACACACACACTCAAAACCTACAAACTGTTTTTGAGGCTTCATTTTATAATGCATAAAAAATGGTTATAAAGCATTTAAAGGAAGTGTGGAAATGTGCCACGTTATCGTGGAACCAAACGCAGATGTCTAAATTCTTGGAGCTGAAACAGGGCCTCACCACATTAAATGAAGCCACCTGACAAAACTGGGAGTGATCCAGCTTTTACACACCTGCGGACACGTAGCACACCTCTGTGAGCACCTGCACAAAGCCTAGTGGCTACTACCAGCTCTGGAAATGAGCGCCACCTCTGCTGAGTGTGGGATATTGTTTTGCGTTTGCAGTCATGCTAAATGAGGTCTGTGTCATTATCTAGCTGTTTTTTTTCTTCTTTTTTTATTTTGTCTTGCTTCAGCAAGCTCACCCAACACAAAAAGAAGGTCTGAGATAACAGTTTGCAAACAAAGGTTTCTCCTGAAAATTTTCCCAAGGGAGAAATCACAGGTTGGGAGTGAAGCAAGCTTAACAGATGATGTAAAAAAAAAAAAACACCATAATTACTACAAAAAATGAGGTTTACATTGTGTTCAACACTGTTTTGACATGTACCAGGTGTTGATTTCTAACACATAAAGAGTATATGTAAATGCTTGTAAATTCCATGTCCATGTTGCACTTCACCAGATGAGGAACAATGGTGGATGTGTGCAGGATAGTGGTCAGAAATACTATAGGGAACATTGTTCTACTCTCACTCAGAGATGTTCACCAGAACCTAACCACGTCTCAAAAATCCTTTTCTTAAACAAATGGGGGCTAGCGGGGGGAGTCTCTCAGAAGAGAGAAGGAAAGTGTACGGCCTTGAGCATATATTTGTGTTAGGCAGACTTGCACATTTGTTTTATCTGCTTCAATTTATTTGTCTTAGAATAATATATAAATTCGGACAGGGATGTGGTGTATATATGTGTATTTAAACAGGGGTGGGGAGTGAGGGGGGAGGGGGGGGCTTTTTCATCTATCCACAGAATGTTACTTCGTTCTTTCAAACACTGGCCCCAGCAACAACAACAAAAAAAACGTTTACCTGGGAAGATTTTGCAAGCTCCTGTCTGTACTCCTCGTCAATCTGCCTCAACCTGCAGTTGGTCTAAAAAAAAACTAAAAAAAAGCAAGAGAGGGAGATAGCAAAGGTAGAGAGACACAGTAAGATAGCAAGAGAGAGCTAGATAAAGAAAGCAAGAGAGAGAGAGAGAGAGAGAGAGAGAGAGAGAAACATGAAACCGGATTGGCCTGCAGGAAACACACACACAGACACTTTGCTGCTGACCCCTGCGCCTGGCGGCTCATCTGCATGCCTGTCGCTGAAGACCCAGGCACCACGCCAGCTCTGACGCCCCTTTGTGGCAGCCAGAACAGCACAGGGGTCTGCCTTTGATCCGCAGCCAACTATTCATCACTTAAAAGGAAGAAGAAGAGGGAGGAAAAAAATCAACCTCTGCTGCCAATTATTAGAAAAACATCAAGGCCTCTGTGGAAAGAGAAAGAGGAGGAGTTTAGAAAAAAACAGAAGACGCAAGTTTATCAGGATGACTCCACCTTAACCAATGAAACCTCTTGATAGAGGCAGTAAGGGTACTAACCTGCCAGTGGCAATTATGTGTGTGTGTGTGTGTGTGTGTGTGTATCTGTGTGTGTGTTTGTGTATGAGTGTGCGTGTTTGTGTAGGATTGTGTATGAGTGTGTGTAGCTGTGTAGCTCTGCTACATGGTGAAACACAAATGACAAAAGACACTAAAGTGATAATTGTGTTTGTGCATAAAATATTAATATTCATTGCATAAATATCATTGCAGTCACTACTGATGGGTTGAAACTAAACAATAGAAAAGGTCATCATGCCTAAATGCAAAATGGCTGCCATGCACCACCCAGCTGGGCGCTACACATCGGTGACGGTTGAGCTGAGTTTCTCGCACCTTTGAGTGTGAGTAAAAGCTCTATATAAATGCACGGTATTATTATTATTATTAATACATGTCTAATGCTCTATCTAACCATGTTGCATTAATGCACCATGATGAAGTAAATTGTTCCGTGTTAAATTAATAAAATCTAATAAGAGTTGATTTTACTCTAGTAGAGTGCACGTGATTCCATGAAAACTTATATAAAGTATACTATAGTTCAATTAACACTGAACATTTCACCATGTAACCAAAATGCTGGTGATTTATTAAATTAATTTTATTATAAAAAATTAATCTATCATAACCATTATTGGCACGTATTTGGTTTTAAGCTTGTCTTATTTGTTGTCCCATACATGTGAATACATAAATTTAATTTCTCATATGCTCTGAACCCATTTAAAACCAGTTTTCCTTGCCCTAAAGGTAACAGGCTAATGTCAGGTAGTTGATCATGAAAGTAGTTTTAAAAATAATCTCTTCATAAAAAAAAAATTATGAAATTGAGGATGATGTTATTTGAAGACAAACACAAACAGCCCTTCACAAGCCTCAAAAGAAATACAGCAAGAGTGAAACACTAATGCTGGCATGGATGGTACTAACATATATATTTGTTTGTATTTAATATACTTTTAAATACATATATGAGTACATACAGACTAACATTTATAACATTCTAGCTTTCTCCTGTCCTGTGGCTGAAAGAATAGCCAGAATAAAGGAGACATTGATCGCCAAGGACGAGATTGTTTCTCTCTGAAAATGGTTCTGAATGTCTTTTATTTGTTGTTCATCCATCTCTAGAGAGCCTTTTCAGCTGATGAGAGAGAAAACAAAACAGAGCATTAAAAACCCTCCAGCCCTTTAAACACTTGCCATTCCGTCTTTGTACAATCGCTGCCATTGTTGCTATAGAGACCGTTTGTACTGATTCCTGTATCATTAGGTTTTCTAGAGAGAAAAGACAACTTCAATCAATTAGGAGGAGAAGCGTGATCAAAAAAGAACCAGTTTACAAATATAATTTATTTCGGGAGGATCTAAATGCGATCCCGGGTGAAGGACAAGCACGGAATTGCGATTTACGGCAAAATATGGACTAACGCTGAGAGATAATTTTCCGCAAGGTCAAAAATAATGGCTTTTACCGCGGTTTGCTGTCAAATGTGCAAAACTAGTGGAAGCCATGTTCAGACAAGAGGACACGGAGGCAGAGATACACACGCTGAGAGCCTGCGCCCGGCCACAGGCATTAAATGCTGAAGGCAGACTGAGGCACTATCAGATACTACCATCACTAATCCTGCTGGAATGGAAGACTGAGGCTTTGAAGTCTGTAAAAGAACACTGGTATAGTATTTGGAAGCAAGACCATGCACCGCTTACAAAAACTTAATTAACAATCTATAGCTGGAACCTGGCCAGACTCTGAACAGTCATAGCCCAGAAAAAAAAGAAACACTTTGGAGTTGTAAACACAGTTGCAGGTTTCCAAGGAATAGACATACAAGCACACGTAAGTACGCACGCATGCACGCACGCTCGCAAGCATGCACATACACAAAATCAATGACACACAAGACTGGGCTAGAGATCTCTCTTTTCCCTCTCAATGCTTCATATAAAACGCACAGGAAAACTGCTTTGGTTGATTTGAAAGGTAGAGGTTGTATGAACCCTTAGATTCCAGGGTCTTTATCTCACAGAAACCAGACTGAGCTACATCACTGGGGAAAAGGGAAGAAGTAGGCCTATTTCTGTAGACAATTTTTCTCTTCTCTTCCTGTAAAGAAGGTTATTGCACTGGCCTTTTCTCAGAAATAATGAATAACAGCACTAGGAAGATTTCAGAGATAGCATGTGGTCTGCTAATTCCTTCTGATTTATGTCTTCATAAGGTTTTATGAATTTATACAAAAAGAAAAATTTTAACTAAAAAAAATCTGCCAAAAGTATGTCTAATTTACAAATCAATTAATTGAAAATACATTCACCTCAAAACTGTGCCCTGCAAGCTTTCCTACAAATTGGTAATGTAATTCTTCATTATTCAACTGGCTTGGGCAGTGCCATATTTGAGAAAAGGATTCATATTGGTTTTTAAGAAGACGTTTAGGAACCATTCTCACATTATGAAATACTTTGGTGTTGTATAAAATAAACTCTATGTGCACACTTACATCATAGGGAGAAGCATTGCATCACCAGAAAAAAGTAGAAGATATATTATTTCTTATTTTGGAAAACATAGCTCAGCTCCCTGATCCAGCCTTAATGTAAGATGACACTTTTTAACTTTATTTATTTGCGTCCCACATCATCATATTACTTGGTCTGTCAGTACTGATTTTCTACTTGAGTTCCCCTTTGAGTCTGTCCTGGTTTATCACCACCCCTCCCCCCAGATTGTAGCAGTAATTACAAAGTGACAGCTTCAATCCACAGCACACTTCTTATTCAAATCAAACTGCATTTCAGAAACATGGGCAGTACACTCATTTTTTAACAGATGAGCCTCTCAGGCCAGGGACACTTCCTGCTTTCAGTGGTAAGAGATCTGGTGGGGGTAGGGGGTAAGGCCAGGACAAGCTGCAAAATGGGATTTTCTGGCGACTACAGGACTTGTTTTTGAGATCTGGAAACGAGCAGCATGATGTCTTTAGAACATGGAGCCCTCTGGAGGTCATCCCATTTGATGACCCTTAGAATTATTTCCAGACAGAACTGGTTCAGAAGATGCAGGATTGCTGACTGAATCAATTATGTGGACTTTTGAAGTTAAAAAAAGAGGATCATCTGTGAAGTTGAGAGGAGGAAGAGCCCTGCATCTCTGGAGCCCCTTCCTGTGGCCTTATTGGGCCTCCTCAGTGGGCAGGTTGGGCTCACACTTGCCCTTTAATGGCCTCTCTCTCTATATCTCCCCCCTCTGAGCATTAGCAAGGCAGCCCTGATTGTTCTGCCTCTTGCACACTGGCAATGACTTGACAAAACAAGTGAAGACTGCCAGATTTTGTGCTCATCACAGACAAGAAAGAGGGAACACTTCACATCTTTTTTCACAAACCGGTAGGCTGAAATTCACTGACAACAGTAATAGTGGTCCAATGATCCCAAGGAAATGTGTGATTTGAGAGGCTAGAGAACTGGACATCCACAAAGTAATTTTTGTAGGGTTTTGTCACAACCTGGCACACTGACCAGTGTGCTTTATCCTGGATGAAACCCAATGGATTAGGTCATTCAGTGCTAAACCAAACTAACGCAGCATTGCCAAACCAATAATTATTTTTAACATAACCGCAGGGGGTTGATGTACTTCTATCTAAATTTGACGAGAATATAAGTACATTTCAGAATACTATTGATAGAATTATAGAGAATTAGGATATAAAGCGAGTCTGAACCTAACTGAATATAAATAGCAAAATGGAGACTAACTTGCAATTCAACACGGGGAGTCAGTTCCTCAACAACAAAAATGTCAACAACAACTTCCTCCACGTGCAATCAGGGGATGCATCTGCAAAACAATAGTTTAAATCAGATTTTTTAGTGAGTTGAGAGCTTCCCCTTCCCCTTTCCTCATTCTGCCACTAGGAGGTGATTGTGAAACTTCTTTGATCTTTTTCCCAAATTTATTGCTCTACATAATCCATGACAAAAAAATAATGTGATTTAGTATATCTCCAAATGGCAGAGAACCAGCTGACAGAAATTAATAACTTAGCAGGCAGAAAAACTGGCAGAAAAATACACAAATCACCATTCAGACAGTTCAGTATCCAGTAACCAGTGACACAAACATTGAATGAACTCAACCTCCCATCTCTGTCTGGAGTCATGGCTTTCACCCTCTCTGCGGGGTGGCATTCTGTTCCAGCTTTCTTTAAAAAACATAAAAGGTATTTACAGAATGTGCACAGCCAGCAGTGGCCATATTTATTTGGACACCACTTCTCTGCTAGTTTGCTTCCAAACTGAACTGTAGCCATGCGTGAATGTCTTCCTCTTCTCCAACTTTGAGCTCTACATGTCGGCTCGGTCTGTTGTTGGGGCGCACGGCGTGTGTGTCCACAGACGTTGCTGGAAGAATGTTTATTAGGGGAGGGGGGTATTTGCTCTCTGTCTGAGCCTGACAGGCAGGGCTTCCTTTGCATCACCTTTGTCTAATAAGGCCTACTTCATTTATACAAGTCAGATTCATAAATAAACAATGTGACCAGGCTACAAAAGATAAACCCTCATAATTAGACTGTACTTGTATATCATGTTGAAGATCATCCAAATAAGGGTTAAGGGACGTGACCTCACTGAGGAATTCCCGCAAGGAGGGTTATTAAAGACGCAAAGTTGCGCGCAACCCATAAAGATTCTGTAAAAGGTAGGCCAGATGGATTTTTTAAAATTATTATCCGCTGTTGGCACGGTGGGCAGTTTCAGCCTTGCAGTGACGCACTGCGTTCACACAGGCTTCGTGGAGCAGCTTTTGACGCCTTTAATTCATTTGTCAGCTGTCGCGGTTGGTGGTCTGTGTCAGAGAAACCTGCTCGGTTCCCAGGCGTCCCAGCTGGACCGCAGTGTCCAGGGTCGTATCTCCCCGCAGTCCCGCATCACATCCTGGCAAGGGGCACAGGGCAGGAAAGGAGATAATGGGCACCACTGCAAGCGGAGGAAGCAGGCGGCTCTGAAAAGGAGTGCCGGGGTCTTGGAACGCTCATTGGTGCATTCCGTTCTTTCTTACTCTCTCTCTCTCTCTGTCTCTCCTTTTCTTTAATATAAATACTGGAGAAAGGCGCTGAGATACAACAGTTTCCGAAGCTGTTTTTCAGCAGTCCAAGGTTACTTCCGCAGAGCATTGTTCCAGTGTCTTCTGATGTGCTGCGGGTCACGGTTGTCAAGCGCTCCACCTCCCCTTCCACAAGGAGAGGCGCTGCAGATGGTTCTGAACAACAGCCCGAGTCCAGAGAGCGTACATCTGCTCGCACTTATCCAAGCTGCCTCTGCCTGCCTCCCTTTCTCTTCACTTCCCTTTGTCATCCTTGTTGTTTCCATCTCTTTGAAACTTAAAATATCTGCACAGATTGTGTACTGTACACCTAGTTACCATGGAGATTTCAATGTTGAGAGAGAGCAGAGAATCCGTTTTTTTATTTATTTTTATCGGCTAAAGCAGAGAGAGACAGAACATATACAAGGGGAAGAGCTCTGCGAAAAGGAGCCCTTGCCTGGTAGTTAGGGGTCCTGCTCTTTGTCTCGGTTTGCTCCTTCCACACACCCCAGATTGATAGCAGGAACAGAGAGGACTGACGGGCAGACCATGTACTTCTTGAGGTGAAGCTCATATGGTCCACAGATTGAAACATTTAAGAAAAAACATCACCGTGTCAGCTTACGTCTCCTCTGATCATATAGACCTGGTGCAACTGGGCTTTATTAAATACCTTTGTCGGGCCTATTTTGTGGGATGGGGGTGGTGGGGGCATGATGGCCTTTCATTCAAGGGTGGTCCTCCAGACTCCTGGCACAAATGAGGAGAAAGGGGAAGTGGGAAGTCGGGAAGTCGGGAATGGGAAGTGCCCTCACAGGAATCCACACACTTCCATTTTGGCGAGAACGCACGCTGTTACACTTATCTACGGGCTACGGCTGGAATGGCACTCCTTTTGCACTCCACTTCATCTGCTCTGTTGATCGCATTGCCAACAGTGCTCCTGTAACTGTCCGCTATAGTGCTTCCTGTTGTGTGCAATCATGTTTTACAATTCAGGTCAGGGATC
Source organism: Ilyophis sp. 1 JC-2022 (assembly GCA_022702515.1). Classification (NCBI taxonomy): domain Eukaryota; kingdom Metazoa; phylum Chordata; class Actinopteri; order Anguilliformes; family Synaphobranchidae; genus Ilyophis; species Ilyophis sp. 1 JC-2022. The sequence continues at coordinate 49,040,219 of CM040405.1, read as the reverse complement.
AAATATCTTCTTTGGTTTTTTATTTTAATTTTATTGTGCACAGGGAGCATTGCAAATACCCTTCGCAAGCGCTCAGATATTGTGCCAGAATAAGACAGTTAAAAAGAGCAAGCAAACCTACGCTTAATTGTATCAGTTCAAAGAGAAATACTTGAGTAGATACAGTGTGCAGAATTTATGGTGTCTGAAGTTTCACCTTGCTCACCGTTTTGCTTATTTTTTCCTTGTAGTGTTAGGAAGCAGAGAGTGGTTGTGTGTGTGTGTGCGTGTGTGAAAGCGATGCAAATAGCAATGGATAAGCAGTAGAGCCCACAGTAAAAACTGATGGGCAAAGCAGAGGCAGATGTGCATATAGAAGTGAACCAAACATTCCCAGCATCCTCCACTGTAGACTGCCCCACGTTGAAGTTATAAGACTCCGTTTTGGGGCTTATGGAAGTCACACTACTCTATATTTAGAAAATTATGGAGGGGTTTTTGTGTTTCTGAGTTCTGCCTGCAAATGGATACTATAAGACATAATACTTCCCACAATACTTCCTGTGATGTTCAGCCTGTTCCCCTCAATTTTAAAAAGTGGCTCTAACAGGGCTTCCACACCAACAGCCAATTTATTTAAACTGGGTTAAGAAGAACTCCATTCCATTATAGTCAATTTAGTTCCCCACATTCCTCCCACTTTTCCTGTAACACCACAGCTCCACCAGTGCAGCTTGATTTCTGCTGCATCTCTTTGTGATTTCTACAGTGGAAGTTTAAGAGATCCATCTCTTTGTGATTTCTACAGTGGAAGTTTAAGAGATCCATCAGGAAGTTTCACGGCCTATCCCGAACGCTGGTCATGAAAATGCTTGGGTTATACAATTCTGGAACTGTTTTGACACACAATAGAAAAATTGCTAAATCACAAACAAACTGTCACGGGCAAACTTTTAGAGCTGACTAAAACTGAAATATTCATGACATGTTCTCCTCCAGCAGTCTGTTCTGAGCCAACCGATTTTGCTGAACTGCAGGAGAACACAAACGGCATTGCAAATATTTTGCTTCTGAAAATAAAACAAAACAAAACAACCATTTCCTTATTTGTTGTCTGGAAATTTTCTTTTACCAGTATGGGTGGGAACGTGTAGTCCTTACTAAATGTATTTTTCTTTTATAAGGAATTGTTGATCCACAGCAAGTAATAAAAGTTTACAGGCTAAGAGGCTTGCTGATCAGTCATAAAAAGAAGGAACTGTGGACCTGTGGCTTTTTGGTTCAGAACAAAAAGATCTATGAGGCAACGTTGAGCTTCAGAAAGGTGTCTTTCCTCAACTGTCCTAACCAACTGCTTCCTTATGATAAAACTGAGAGAGAAAAAATAGACAGAGCAAGAGAGTTACATAAATGAGGAAAGGATGAGAGGAAAGAGCGAGAGAGAGTGTGTGCATTTGTGTGTGTGTGTGTGTGTGTGTGTGCATGCGTGTGCGGGAGAGCATGTGTCTTCTCAGTCACACCTGCCCTAAACACACTCTAGGGTGGGAGCATATTCTGATAAGCCGAGCTCCTTCAAGGAAGTCCTGGCTCTCCTTGGTGTGTAATTACTTCTCAAAAAAAAAGAAAAAAAGGAAATAAATAAATAAGAGAACGTGCGGGAACTCAGTAATGGCTGTTCCAGAGGAAAGACGGGTTTATCAGGCGGGCCAGGGCTCTCCACTCGGCGGCCTGCACAGTGGCGGGCGAGGATTGGAAACCTGGGGCTTTTCACACAGGGCGATAAACCTCGTTAGCAACCAGCCAGCAAAATAAATTCCCTTTTTTCGCTCTCCTTTTATTTAGTAATTTATCTTTTCTTTCTCTCCTTTTCAAAAGTGCTCAGACACTGGGGCAATCAAGCGTACGATCTGATCGTTTCTGATACTCTGTTCCTCCGTATTATTCTCCACAATCCCTTCAAACAAGCTTATTTAATGAAAATACATTCCTGAGTTTCATGGATTTAATGGATTTTCGTCTCTCTTTTTCCTGGATTGGTAGAATGTGCCGGAGCTCTGGCAGAACTGCTGACTCCAGAAGAGAGTGTGTCTGTCAGCGTTAAAAGGAATGAGAAATGTCAACCTACAGAACATGACCAAGTCACTTCTTTAAAAAAAGAAAAGAAAAAGCAATTAAAATGTACAGAATTTGTCAGCTGCGCAAAATGGACAAATTTACAACATCTTTTCCCAGTCAGATGAACAGGGATGAATTTAACATGAATGTAGAAAATTTGTGAATTAGTTTTTTATTTTATTTATTAAAAGAGATGGCAGATTACTCACGAGAGGATTAAGCACAAGTATAATATTTAATATAGAAAAAGATAAATAAAAAATACATCACAATTATTAACAATGATTAGTGCAACAGGGCAACAATGATAATAATTGTGATATTTTGCACTTTTATGCAAAAGAATATACTACGCATCAATCTACTGAACTATTTCCCATTGTTAAGTGGAACTGAAATAGAAAGCGGTGTGGTACAGGATATACCATCACGGGCTATAACATCCAAGGCTAAACTGGAAAAAATGTAGTAGTATTTCAACATATTCCCTTTTCTTTACTGTGAGGCGATGCTCACAGTAGACGAGTCTGTTTGATGCCCTTTTTAGTCGAGGATTGGTTGAACCCTGTCTTGTAGAGCCCCGGGCAATCGCCATTGCTTTAGACTGCAATAGTCTCTATCACCCCATCGATCTATTCATTTGTGATAGTCACCGCCACAATGGCTCTCTTTTAACCCGTTATAATTGCCGCGATTCATCCGGGTCTCCATTCCACGAGCCTTAAATAACCATATTAATTTGATGGCTGGGAAGAGCCATCATCACCATTCAGTTAGTCTGTGATAAACTTCTCCCATAGTTCACCTCTCAGCTCATTTAGCCAATCTTTGGCTCATTTCATCCAGTCGACAAGGACAGAAAAAATGAGTGAACAGAACTGAAATACTGGCCATGTCAGCCCGGTCCAGACAGGTTGAATTTTGGCCTGCCTTTCTGTATTGTGATTCCTCTTGTTGTTCATTCTGCTGATACTCTGAAATCCATCTTAATATATACAGGTACCCGGATGTCAGCTCTGGCCATTTGCGTTACCGACTGAAAAAGTAATACCGACTAACAAAGACAAGTAATAATGGAGTTGCTTCTCATCAAGATTCATTTGGAGCAAAGTGTTAAATACATACGGGAACAAAATGGAGTCAGGATTTACAGACGCTCACATGCCAATGTAATGCACACCAGATGTCTTCTGGGGCCTTGCCACCAGTGACGCATGCCTTTTAATAAAAAGGCGATCGCCTAGATGGGCCTAATCAGGCCTGCGAGCCCTGATCAATGCCACCTTCATCCAGTTATCTGTTAGATCTGCACAGAATTACCAGTGTTCCAGCTCTGGTTCCTCTTACCAGGATTAAGTACATTGTAAATAAAATAAAATGGAATGGGTAAACTAAGGAATTTAAACTGATGTAAGAAATTGATAGATCATTCCTTCCCCCTCTCTCTACTGGTGAACATTTAATGTAAGCCTATTTAATACTGATAAAATGCAGCTATGTCTACACCAGCCTTACAATCTGCTACCCTGTTACAAAGCACATCATTGTACTGAAATGTACCGAACGTTGTCCCTTTCACAATGTTTTGAATCGTAGGCTTCACTGGTGAATTTATGGAACATATGGAAGTGAAATCACACCAGAGATATGCATGAAATCATCCAGTTTTTTTCTGATATGATGAAATGTGTTTGATTAAAAAACAATCAGTAAACAGGTCATAGGGAGGGTATCTATCTATCTATCTATCTATCTATCTATCTATCTATCTATCTATCTATCTATATATCTGTATGTCTGTCTGTCTGTCTGTCTGTCGGTCTGAAGCAAATTTATGTGTTGTCATCCATTTCTGCAAACTAACAGTTTTCATATATTTTGTTTGGTGGCGAAATAAAGAATGACAAGGTTTAAAGCTGCAACGACATTTCTTTCCAAACCGTGGTCTTGATTGTTGCCAAGCTAATCCGAAGCAGCTCCACATCTGCGCTAACCCCTGCCAAAGCCTCAGTCCTCGTTTGCACCATCACAACTTGTGAAAATAAGTGCTTGATGAAGACCAACCGCTATTAAGCTCCTAACACTGACACTTTTACCCTGTATAGAGTAACAGCTGGGACATCTGGACCAATGGAATGAGCCAGTTAATCAAAGTCAGCCATCGCAAGTCCTGCATCATAACTCACTACGGGAGGGACACTCTGTCAGCTTGACTGGGCCATTTAATATAACCCACCTATAAAAAATGAACAGGGGCCCTTGGGTGCCTGGTCTTGGTAACGCATTGGTCTGTGTAGAAGCATGACCGTGGTGTGGTAGTGAATCAAGGCCATGCCATTGGCCGGCAGCCCCAGGGGCAGTGCATAGATAGCTGTAGCATCTCCTGGGGAAGATGATTTCAATTGGCAGGGTTGCTCCTGACTCACTGCACTACAGGGACTCTTACGGTCACCGACTCAGGCACCTGCAGTCTGCCAGCAACAGCCGTGAATTAAGTGTACACCTCCAAAACAACGACTGCGCAGCTCAGCGGTTAGACTGCAGGGTGTAAAAATATCAGCGGCTGCTACCACACTTTGGAAGGGAAAGCATGCTTGTCCACACAATCCTGACCTGTAAATAGCCATTGTGACTCATTCTAATATGATTTGTATAACCTCTGTTGTATTTTTAGTATCCTTAATACATTCCATTTACTGTGCATTTACTGTGCATATGGATAGCGCTCTACAGGCTACGCCACTGAGACACTCCTGTACTGAACTGCATGAGAAAAGACTTTGTATAATCAAAATGCCAATACCAAAAATAGGTCATTTTTGTTGAGGGGTGGAAGTTTCATATTTCTATACTCTAAGGGCCTGCATTACTAAGACCTTTAGTGTGTGCAAAACCGTTTAGCGCATGCAAAACCAATAACATGACCAATGATTGGTCATGGTATTTGTTTTGAACCAATCATTGGTTGCGTTATTAGTTTTGTGTGTGCTAAAAGGTTTTGCAGATGCTAAAGGTCTTAGTAAATCAGGCCCTAACTGTCCAACATAAGTACAAAGCAAAAAAAGATTTAAATCCACCATAATATTGTCCTGCAGACTAATTGTCACATCATATAAAACAATTATGTGGTGTATTTTATGGAAAACTGGCTTTGCGCAATATTAACTGTGGTGTAAAACAAACATTCCGAGTCTCTTCTCTCACCGTGTGCTAGTGGAGCAGGTCCTCCCCTGGTCAAGCCTGTCCATTTGGGCCAGAAGCTGACCCTGTGTGGCTTCCCAATCCAGGGTGGCCCAGTGGTGCACTCAAACCCCAGCATCTGCTGCGGGAGTCGGGCGTGGCCCTGGGCCCCCAGCTCCATCGTGGTCTTCATGGCAAAGAGAGCAGCTGACATCAGTGGCAGGGGCACACGCGCGTTGAGACCCACGTCGGTTTGAACACATCACTTGCTGAAAAAAAACCAGTTACCATGCAGGTACTGAAGAATCCCAGACAAGTCAGTGACAGCAACAGCAGCAAAAACTGTGGGAGGAGGGAGTTTTGCTTCTTCAAAATGTTGTCCTGTTTGACAACAGAAGGAATTGCAAACCACAGTCACAGAGTCCAGGATAAGAGGAAATGTTAGTGATGACTTGTGGGGTTTCATTCAATGAAAGCAATCAGCAAACATATTAATGTTAGTTATCCATAAGGAATGGAGGCTGTCACCACTTCATATTTCAGAACAAGAAAAACAAAGACCAAATACAGCAAGCAATCTTTCATTATTCATTGCACTGCTCACTTAAATGCTGATGGTTTATAAATAAAAAAAAGAAACATAGAAGGGCACACAATAACCATTATTAAACTGAATATTTTATGAGGACCTCCATTAGAAAGTCAATTGGTAGTTATGCATTCATGTCTGCAACACTGACTCTGATAGAGTGACCTCGCGGTTGACCTCGCAAGCTTTGATTTTTATCCGCATTGACTTTGCCGGAATGAATGCTTTGATTCTGCATTCAGCTGCATAAGTAAACCACATTACATTTTAGGAATGTAAATAATAGAAAATGCTTTTGTGAAAAGTCCATTGATGCTCCAGCACACCACATAATGATTTGGGGAGTATATGTAAATAACTCTTAAGATTATGGAGGAATGCATGCAATTTCCCCTTCAAAGCCTAACCAGTCATTTGGTGCGTAGATGGAGAAATCATAAAAATTGGATGACTGCAGAAATTGTTTGCTCGAGAGCAATGAAGGCCTGCGTGAAAACGTACTGCTTGTGCCGCCTGTGATTACACACACGGATAAATGCTGAGCTTCATTTCCATAAAAATAATGAAAAGCAAACAGGAATCGTCGCACTGATTATCCCATCACGTGGGCGTGAAAAGACGGATCGCGCCGCTTCGCTGTGTGGCCGTTCGGCAGAGACGCTGCGTGCCTGCCATGTTAAAGCGGCCTGGGCTCGGATGCCGGCGGACCGGCGGTAACTTGCGTCGCCCTGAGATTACCCGACTACTGCAGACGCCCGGGCTTCCTGTCTGATCCTCCCCAGAGAAGGGGGACTTGTGAGGGAATCACATGGCGTTCGCGCAAGAGGCTCGTCTCGAGCTGTGGGCACACAGGCGATTTACTGTTGCCCGCGACTTCAAACGGAGCCAGCGCACAGATACCCAGATACCAGGCCTCCATAGTGCGGTTGAGTTCGTCCTCACGCACGTCAGTGGCGCCCGGTCACTGAGGCGGCGCTTTTTGACGTGTTTCACGTCGCCTCGTCCCCGCTCTGCTCTTTCTTTTCCTTTAATTGGTTCGGAAACAATCGCGCTAAACTACATTTTAAAAAATGGAAGATGGGGGAAAAAAACTAGCAAGGACATAAGATGATGTCCTTGATAACAGATTTTTTAAGAAGAAATTATGTCATGCATTTAAATGTCTTAATTAAATGCTTTACTGAGAACAATCAAACTATAATTAAACCAGAGTATGAAGTAATATTCAAAAGACAAACAATCCGGTATTCTGGCTTAAAGAGAGGAAAAAACAAACCCAAAAAGAATCATAGCTGGGAAGACACAAAGATATCTCCATTGTGGATCTCCACTGTAATAGGCCTTTGAGCATTAGATTAAAGCTGTTCAACTTATTTTTAAAATATCTTCAAAGCAGATAACCAAGCGAGATTTGTGTTACTTTGTATTATCTCAACTTCAATGCATCTTCAGTTAGCCTTTGTCAGGACAGGGGACGTCATTTCCCCCTGTTCTCCAAGGAGCTCCTCCACCACCAGCTCCCCAGCTCAAACCTCAGCTTCCAAGGCAGTGAAACCCAGAGTGAGCACACTACCAGGCTTTCTTGGTTTTAGTTTTTTGGCTTAATACCTTTTTGTCCTTTGTATTCAGTATCCTTTCATACCCTTTCAGCATTATAGTGACCCTGTCTATTTTGGGGCGTACTCTTTCGTAGGTCCTAGTTAATTGGCTGAGGCGATAGAGACACTTTTAGGGATACACAGCAGGAAAATGGTCATGTGATTCACATGATTTAAGATGGGGATGAATCAGGGAATGTCTGTTCAAACTGAATAACCTCTGACCAGAGGCACTGGCTAAACCCCCCACCACAAAACACAAGATCCAACCGCGTCAGATCTACGTGGGTCTTCTAGAACATTGTGCCATTTCCTGTGAACCTGACGCCATGCGTGAATGAACATTTTTAGCCTCCCTGTGAAGTTGGGCTCAAGTTACATTCCAGCAGCAAACTGGGCCTTCCTGGCCAGAATCATAAGCTGTTTACACCTCAGTTCCCCACGTGGAAGGAGGCCAACTAAAATCCAAGACCACAGATAAAGAGGGCAGATTTCACTGGGAGGCTCACTCCATTGTATCGGGTCATATTTTCTCTTCCTTGATTAAAACAGGGAAGAGTACAGAGTTCCGACTAGACCAGGTAAACATCTTTATGCGTTTTTGCCCTTTTTTTCTCATTCTGGAATAAAATTCATGTTTTTTTTCTGTCCTTGTTCGGGACCTCATGGTGAATTCAAGTTCACCCCCCCCCCCGCCTTACAATAAAAAAAATATTAAATCCTGCAGGGGCACGTTCTCAGCAAGGGGCCATCAGTGGGATGGTCTCTGCATGAGCCTGTTATTGCCTTAGTCCCATCATCACACACCATCAGCTCATATGGAAATCATCTGGCTTATACTGCAACTGTTGCAGCAAAGAGTATTAAATACAAAAATTGTTCAACACATGAAAGGCGTGGTTTCTAGGATAAAGAAAATAATTTATTATGGAATCTTTGCTTTTCAAATAGAGATGCACAATATTGAAAACCCACAGTAGGTCATAGAGTGGATGAGGAAGCACCATCATTATGCTTAAATGTTATACATATTTAATATAAATGCACATTATAAAACATGTTGGAGAAAAACTGCTTTGCACATGTGAAAGCGTCTTAGTCATTTATTGCGCATGTACTGAATTAGCAGTCTCTTTGTATAATGGGAAAGTATAGCCAATAAAGCTGTTTCTCTAGTGGGAAGCGGGAGGAGAAAGCCTATGGCCTCCAACTAGCATGTCCTGCAGTGACATGTATATTGAATACAAATCAGAAGCAAGAGATTTATATCCGTGGCGCAGCTCTCATTTCTAATTCGAGAACTGTAGCGCAATCAGGGGTCCCTGGTGGATAAAAGGAAAGCCGTTCTCTGAATATTAGCTAATGCCACATTTGCAAGTCTTCAAGAGAGAGAGAGAGAAAAAACTTGTGCTGTTTGGGGGAAAAAAAAGAGATAATTTCTTGCGAAACCCCTATATGAATCACTTTGTACTGCTGGACTGATGGAAGTGTTGCCCGGGCAGGGATTAAACTCTTTTCATCATGAAGCCCCATCTGGTACCAAGACCATGTCTGTCAGAGCCTCTGCCTTTAAAGTCCCGGCTTGGATTCCACATCAATTTATTCCTATCGCAGCTGTGCAAAAAAAAATAAAAAAAAATAAAAATAAGACTTACACACTCAGGCATGCACACCCGAATGCACGCGTGCGCACACAGACACGCATGCATGTGCACGCATGACCTCACAAACATGCAAACGCACAAAAGCACACGCAACACAACGGGTCGGCGCTGCTTTGAACTGTGCATATTTGCAGCCCGAAAGGGGCCGCTATAATTAAAAACAATGGACATGAAAGAATGATAAATGGATGCCAACCCCCCGCCCCCTTCCTCTTCAACTCTACCAGTGGCCCTCAGTCAAACAGATGTTACAACTTTCTAAGATGTTAGTGAGCCGAAGCAAGCAAAAAAACAAAGAAGAAGAAAAAAAAAGTGTCATTAAACTAGACTTCTGGGAGGGCACAGTGGCCCAGAGACCACTGTGATTTTTGCAGGGCTTTCTGACTTTAAAAGATGCAGATAATATGTGAGCCTATTTTAAATGCATACGGAGACATATGGGAAGAACTCTAATATTACTCAGAGATCATTTCTCAGAGAGTTGCTGACCAACCAAAGAAAGATAAGTCTGCACATAAAACAGCATGCGCTGCCATGAAGGTATTCATCTTTGCTGGGGATCACTCTTGAGGGTACACTGCAGTGGCAATTACACATAAGTGTGGAAAGAGGATCCAGGCAGACTTTACAGCATTTACAATTTACTGCAACATGCATCTCACCAGGGGGAACCACAACTTTCAAAAGCAAGCAGGAATGTGTTCTTTTAGTTTACCCTTTGACCCCGTGATGTCACCATGAAGTGAGGAATGCTTCCACAGTTCATGAATGTAATGCACACCATGTGCCATTTCTTAGCCAAGTTCAACTGCGAATGTGTAGAAAGGACATAGAAACCGCAGTGAATTTAAAACATCCTAAGCAGAGTGATTAATTAGCGTGGCATAAACAAATTTGAATTTGAAACATAACAAACAGCAGAAACAGTAAAGACTACAAAATGAGAAGACACAAACAGAATCCAAGCAGCGGAAGGTGTACAATAGCTCAGCATTTGTGTCAATCTAGATGAGATGAGCCAAAGGAAAAATGAAATTCAACAGAAAAAGAAACGTCACTGATCTGGTATCAGTGTTTTCAGGCAAAATTAGCAAAGCGAGCCAGGCAGACCACTCTGATATTTTGGCATGGCACCAATGTGAAAAAGAGGTAGATTGAGTCTATTAGGTGAGACGTCTGCCATTTTGTCACAAGCAGTTTAAAAAAAACCATCTAAAATCTGGAGAACAGGCAGGATTTCCTCTGTGGCAAAGCTTCTCATTTTTCTTGTCTTAATTAGCCACTTGGAAAGAAACCTCAGAAAGTCTGACAGAGTCATCATCCTGCCAATCGCAGCTTTGGAAAAAAAGGGCTGCTTCTTTATCTGTCTGTGATCTCTTCCTTTCCAGAACTGTTTGAAGTCCATATGGCGTTAATGGCGCCGAGAACAGGAATAAAATTGTTGGAAAAAATATAAGAAGGCACAGAAAAATAAATACTACTGAAATGTGCCGCAAGTATAAAGAATAACACAATGATTTGGAATGACCCAATTAAATATGTTACCAAATACAACAGCTCCAAAGAATTTATATTGTTAGTCTATTTTCTTTCTGTGGAACACAGAAGCTCACTAATCCATATCCATTAGTACCAAAGAGAATGTTAATATTGGCCTGTAACAAGACTTAATGAAGGCATGTTTTGCTTGCAATTAAAAAGGGTACATTAAAGGTTTTCGCACCTGCTGACATACATTGACAAGTCACAGAAACAAATGTGTTCACATGTTAATTCTCAAGATATTTAATGCTTCGCATTAATGTAGTGAGGAACTGTAATGGCAGAGAATCCATGAAAGACACATAATGTAGCAGCATTCATTTGAGAGCTGCATAAATACCCATAAGCATAATTGAGTTTAAAAGAACCCGTTCAGATTTGCACTTCATTAAATAAAAAATACTTCTATTCCTAGAGAAATAGAAAAGGACACATTTCCTTTTGAATGTAGTGTGCTCATCTATAAGGCATAGAGGAGTAGTTTCTCCAGTTATGGTTCTGGAAAAATCTCTTGAACCACAGGATGGTAAATGAACCGCTACAGTAGACCAAAGCTACAGAAATCTGCTGGTTGACCTGTGGGAAATTAAAAAGTAGAATAATCTGACCAAGCTAGTGATGCTGCGATTGTCTACAATGCTGTTTATAGGGAAACACAGCTTTACAGCCTCCAGGGAATGTCTTCCTGGTTGATTCTCTCCCCGTTCAAAGCTTAAATTCTAAAATCTAACCGGACACAGTAAACGACAGAGCAGAATCCGAAAAGTGCTGTCGGCGAAATAAGCCAAAGGAAAGTTTGGTAGAAAAACAGGATTAAAAATACAAAACTGATTCATCTCTTTCCGTTCAGTCAGAAGAAGGGGACAGCTCTGCAAAGATCAAACCCTGTTTGCAACGGTGCCTTTCCCTTCCGAACGTTTACAGAGTGAACTGTGCATGCCGCTGTAGAGCTGTCTCTTACCAAACTCAGGAAAGTCTTTTTCAAAATGCAGCAACATGAATAAACTCAATGGTCAGCCCTGACAGAATTCACAGAATCATCGGAAGACAACAGTGCACCACTATGGAATGTGCATCGGCCATTTTGGGCTCAAAATAAGGCAATAACCACATTATGACAATAGTATTCCAGTAATGGCTTCCTTTTTGAAAAATATATAGCGCAATCATTAAGAATGAGATGGTCCTGTTACTTTGATGGCAGAGATTTAGAGAGACCCCCGACCTTGATTAGAGTCTCATAACAGAGTCAATAGTGTGTGCTGAAATGGAGGTCCAGCCATTAGCTCTGTGGCTTTTAATGGGAGTCGCTCTGGTGGGCCACTCAATCTAATTTGGTAGGTACTGACACATGCGTCCAAGGAGATTGATAAGAGCGGTTCTTTATACTACATCTGTCATTCTTGCATGCCCTTTAGATTTTTCAATCTGAACAGCCCCAGCTGAAAGCGTTTAGTACTGTTTTGAAATTTTGGAATTACAACCTGGTCATAAAATCTATATTTTCCCTTCAACACGTGAGGCATTGTATGCAGAAAATCAAAGGCAAAGGCCGAGTGTAACCATTGTACAAGAGAAGTGCTGGATTTAGAAAAGTTGTGAAAGCGTGTGGATGTCTCTTGGGCCAGAGAGTGTGGATTGAGAACTGGCTCCAGGCGACCATTTAAAAAAATTTTTTTTTATAAACAGCTATCCTGTAGTGGTTGCCAACAGTGAAACCTCCATCTGTAGAGACTACCGTAACGTTTGATTTTGTTTGTTCGTCCTTTCATCTTTAAAAAAATTTAAAAGAAAAATCTGGACCTAAGGGTGTGAAGCTTCCACTTCCAGGTTCTGAAATTAAACCTAAATGTCCTCCTACCTACAAAACAGGCGGATGTGGCCCCTGGGAATGTTGCTGCTATACACAGTTTGTAACCTCTGGGTCACCTCAACTACAGTCCCAATCCAAAAGTCAGAATAAGGAAACGAAGACCACTCGGGAAAAGTGACATCATGGCCAGGTCACTGCAACGAGAGCAGAGCAGCGAACAGAAGACTCAGGGCTACAGGTGGGCCACGAAAAAATACTGCACACTTGGCACACAGAACACATTTCCATCTACCAGAAAACAATAAGGTGTCAGGTCATACTACAACCCCCCCACCCCCAGTATGACGTAATTCAAACTACAAACCCCCACCCCCACGCTCCAAACAGCATTGGTATTCGGCTCAGTTTGATCTCCAGTTCAGCAACACAACAAAGGGATCTTCCCAGAATCCCAGCACTGTCTTGGGAAAGGAATGCCACAGCCCGCAACTTCCTATTACACAAGAGCCCCCGTGCTTTTGAGGAAGATCTCACATGGGCAAGACTCATTCTTTCCTTCGCCCGAACTCATGGCCAGACAATCCCCCTTTTAAAAGAGAACTCACCACATCAATAGATTAGTCTGAATTCCACTTGGTGGAAGTGGAGACTTACTCATTTCCAGGGAAAGACCGCTCCCCCAACACTTTCCCACAGCAAACCATTCCTCTAGTGGATTTGCTCACGTAAGCCACCCTTTTTCTCTTCTTTGCAAAGTTGAGACATCTAAGCCTGACCCTCAATACGCACATATATCAGCATATTAACTGAAAGATCACTTTTGACAAGATATTTAATAATTTCACTAAATAGGAGAATAAACAGACAAAATGGCATTAAATGTTATCAGGGCTGTGCTGCTAAGTATACAATGACTGCATTTTCCCGAACATTTCCTGCCAACTTCAAAAAGAGTATAGATTCAGCTAGATTTTAAAATAATAAAACTTGCAATGAAATACCGGTGGCACTGCCTAAAAGGTGTGAGGTCATACAATAAATTTTTATATTTTCTGCTTTAGATCCAATGATGGGATTATTATCAGATACTTCACTTTACTTTTTCAGATGTTGTTTTAGAATAAAGAGCCGAGGAATGCCGCCAGCCTGAAAGTGCATTTGTTTATATGAATACATTCATAGACATAGCCTGTGCATAGCCGGTACATGTATAAAGAGAGATGTGGAATGATGTATGTTCACACACACATACACACACACGGTTTAGAAGACAGTTTATGGTTTCTGTCAGTACCCTCCTCTCTATCTAACATATTGCCATGTTCCAAAGCTTGAATTGTACAAACATGTTGTTCCACAAGCTGTCAGTGATTCCATAGACTCCTGAGTGCCACTTAAACAGATGCAAGTCTGGTCATAGTTCAGCCATTTCCAAGTGATGGCTACAACTCCAGGAGCACTCACCTAAATCCACTGCCCCTTTCCATATCTACCCTTTCAAAACACAAACCCACTGTTGCTCACTGAGCCTCAAATTGGTTTGTAAGATTGACATGCTTAGCCAATAAATGTGTTACTTAAAGAGAGTGGGAAAAGATAAACAATCTGTGCTCTGATAGAAAGTTTCACACCTTTGCTGAAAAAATGGCCGGAACATTCCAACGTTTTGGAAATGCACTTCAAATTTATTTTCTTTATCGCTTCATTATTTTGGAAGATACTGGTGACTATTGATGCTGGACACTTCATTTTCCTGAATTTTCCATAAGGAAACTGTAACTTACAGTATGGAGTATAGGACAATGTGCTTGAGTCGATGCACAGCATTCTTGAATGAATCATGCGTCTTAAAACAACATTTTTACTGACAAACAATATCTAGCACAAATCTTAACTTTACATTATTCCCATGAATTAGTGATAGCACATCAAAACACAAAAAAATATGCTTGCATGCTGCCAAATGCTTTTTCTTGGAGGGAGATTGTACAGGCGAGGAGGTTTAATGCACTCCTGACCTCAATCCAATCATAAAACTACGATCCCCAAATAGATCAGCCAAGTCTCAAAAACTGCTTAAAGATCCTGCCAATATGCACTTTATGCTTCAGGCTTAAAAATGTGAGTCAGTGAAATTACTTTTTACATACACACACACACACACCCACCCACACTTTCAATTAAAAAGTTGATCAAAGGTGCAACCAACTGTCACCTCATCATAATCCTTGGCTAAGAAAGTGTTTGATCTGGGTTGATCCTGGAAAGTAATAACTTGAATAAACTGTAGAGTTTGGGACCTCAGGGAAAAGTCAATAGATAACTCTTAAGTCTTCATCTAAGACTGGGCAATGGATGGACGCACAAAGTGCATTTTTATCACAGTCCATGCATGCATAAAGTAAATACTTGACGGTGTCAGACCAACCAATCGGTACTTCTGGCTTGATTTTCCTGACATTCATGGACTTTTCCAGAGGAGTGATTCTCAACCTTGCCTATCACTTTCAGTAGTATGCTCCTGTATGTCCTTTCTAACCACATTTCCACATCAGCACATTTGAATTTATTGAACTATTGCAGACCAAAAGACAGCAATGCTTGTGCTTTAAAAAATATATTTCCGGTTAAATTAGCAAACCACTGCTTGTTCAACACCAACTGAATGAGAATTCAATGTGCCATGTGTAAGGTTGTAGCTAATGTATGTACCCCCAAGTATGAGTTATCATGTGCGTCCATAGTTACATGCATGCTACGATATAACATGTATCACAGAGCAATGCAATTTAATCATTGTATTTTTGAGTTTTGTTTGTTTGAATTGGTTTTGCTGATGATTATGCAGAGCTCTAGAAATACTATATGTAAATCAGCGAAGTAATCCACATGGGAGATGCCTGCAGTAGGTTGAAAACCCCTGCAACTAGAGCATTCCCAGTTATGCCAAATGCTAACTGGGAAATCATCCCTAATGATCATATGGTTAATTGTGATTCATTTCTCAGGAACAAACACTTTACATTGTCATGCACAAAGATCTTTTGAACTACTTTGAGACATGCTTTGGTTTATGCTTTTGTATTTTGGGGGTTCTGGTTTTAAACACGGATGACTGAAGAATTTCTGCCCCGAATAATTCTAGTTAAAGCCATCAAATTATTATCCTTTATTTTCTTTTTGAATTGAATGAAATTTGTCAGTTGTAAAATACATACAATATACACATCACATATCCACAGTGAAGTGGTCTGTGGGTTTTATATTTTGTGTGTTGCTGGGTAAAAAAAGTGAGGTGGACAGATTCACTGTGCTACTCTCCTTCAGTGACCGAGCTCTATGTGGATGCCGCCATTAGCCCACTGTCCTCCGTACAGCATCAGTCCTGCTGTTTCCAGCTAGGAGCCAATAAAGATGGTTTTTCCATGCTGACAATACACATTTTATCTCCAAGTTTGATGAGTCAAACACATCCACAGTTGGGGGTCAGTCAGTCAAATGGATTCCCACAGAGACCCAATGATAGCAGATTTTGGGAGGCGGAGTAGGAGGAGGCTGAGAAGGGGAAAAGGGAGGGCAGCATGGGGTATAGTAAACCTGCTGACGAAGAATTGTACATTTTAAGCATCGTATCGCCAGATCTGAAATAGTGAAGTAGTGCTAAACAGAAATAGGAGGAAGAGTGTTTAAAGTGGGGACGTAATAGCTACATGCAGTGCTGACAGAGAAACAGAGGGTGCCCCCACCAAGTGCACCATGGTTTCACGGGACTACAGCCATCCATGCTTAAACATGGCTGGTGCAAATCCAGCCAAACCGCGGAAGAAAAAAGAAAAATGCAACCCAGGGTTTGGAATAAAAGGCCCGAATTACATTGTGCCGAGAGTTTTTTCTCCGTTTGGCAACCTGTGGTTTCTGAATATTAATCTTTTCTTTCCCTGCTTTAAAACCCGCTGCGAAACGAAAAAATACTGAATTCTGAAAGTGCGCGGTTTTTCAGTTTTATGTTATTTTGCCCCTCTTTTTTCCGCCATCCACATGACCAAAACCACCTGCCAGAGTGTGTTGCAAATTACATCAAACAATGCAATGTTTTCATTTCCCATCCTCCTTAATCTCTACCCTGAATGTCCCCCCAAAAAATCATGTTGTACGTAATGTCGCCCTCACGAAAATGTTCCATAAGGACGTATGTTATGACATATAAACAATATAAACTATGTCTTGAACAGTCTTGCTAACAGCTCCAAATTGATATTAGCATCACCGGACATGACAATGACCCCCTACCTGGCTGTTCCGCATCGTCCATTCCTGGTTTTGTGTTTCATGGGGAAACATTGTGGCCCTCGACTGCTACCCCAAACTGTCAATTTCCCGTTGGTGGTCCAGGACCGGGCTGTCCTTCTCGGCATTGTGCTGCTGGAATAGGTGCGTCCTCTCCTGTTCATGCTGCAGTTTTAGCTCCACGATCTGATTGGACAATGAGGTGCAAGACTTCATCAGCAGAACATCCCTGTCGTCATGACAACTTGCCCATATCCCCGCAAAAAAAAAAAAAAAAAACATGTTCGTTTTTTGCCTCAAAATCTAAAACGACGACACTCGCTTTTACATCATCGTTACCTCATTCTTTATATTTTCCCCCACCCTCATTGCTAATCTCTACATCCTACGATCTTCCAGAGTAGGCCACTGTGGCGGCTTCTTTCGAGCTGTAGCCACATACCCTTTCTAGCTAGCCTCGTCCGATGCAGCTCATAGTAAAACTGGCAAATCGGCTTAAAATGATGCCTGTAATCATTATTATACGCTTTATTCAGATAATACAAGGCAGCAGAAGAACAGAGAAAAAATTTAAAAATCGACAAAAGCGAGATGTGCTCCTGCAGACTATTTTTTTTACCTGTAATCCAATTCTTTCCAATAGACTACACACAGGAAATAATGTGATCAATGCGACACAAGGGTTAACTTTGCAGGTCTAATCTATCCTTAATGCCATTACAGTTCATGCATTTTCCTAATTTAAATCGCACTTCAAAAAGTTGCTTTTGCCCCGTCTCTTTTATTCAATTGCCACGCCCCCTGCACACCCCCGCCCCCCCGTCCGATCATGAAATCCTTTTAATTTTTATCCATATCACCCCATTATCATTACTACACTATTATTTCCACGGCTCATAGTTCTGAACACAATGTGTAAATCGGTGAACGGCAGCTACATACAGTTGTCATCTGTGAGAGAGAGAAAAGCTGAAAAACAAGAAAAGAAAGAAAAAATTAAAATAAAAAATAAAGCAAGGAAGACGGGAAAACAAAAAAAAAGAGAGAAAGGAAGAAAGCGCAGGCATTATCTCGTTGTCAGCTACGCTATCCCCGCACAAACAGATGTACATTTAACAGAGAGGCACCTGCTGTGCTGCAAGCCTACGCCATGGAGAGACGGAAAGCCGCCGATTCCCAGGGTCCTTTCCCAGTCCCCTCCACGCTGGAGACGATGACCTTGGCCGGTCCCGCGTTCTCTCCCCGCCCGGACTGAAAGGCAGCCCCACACCGAGGGCCTGGTCTTCGCTGCTTTGATACTAATCCTCCCACATTGTGAGCCTTCGGCACCCTACCTGGCCTGCCAGCTAGAGGCTGCGCGGCGGCCATTGAAAGCAGGTGATGAATGGGGCTTCTGCAGGAAGCCAGATTCCCTCAGCAAAAGTGCAGGCCACAAAGCTGCTTAAAACAGTCAGTTGCATTTTTCTTCAGATTTGGTGGATTTCAAAAGAAAATGGACGCGTTCTTTCTCTTTCTGATTTGCAAATATATGCATGTATATATGAATAGAGTATAATGCGCAAAAATGTAATATTCCAGAAAAAACTCCCATGTGCACATACATACATATGCATACGCACACACACACACACATACACAAACATGTATACAGAGACATGCAAGCAAACATACAGAAGTAACTAGAGAAATATAAAGCTGCTAACCGTAGGAGCCTGCATGAATTGATTGAATGTATTCTAAAGGATATCGCCTGGACTTCTTGTCTTAAAGTGGTAGCATCCCATTTTCAAGACCACCGCCCTTCTGTTTTTCGCTAGAAAAAGAGGAAAAGTGCCTGACAAAGAACTACACAGCAGGTAACTCATTTAAATAATTGTATTTTATCAACTACCTCCTTGGCTGCTTCAAAATATGTTTGGTTTTGCATATGTTCCACTGTCTAACTTGGGTATTGCAATTTAAACACATCAAAAAAAAAACTTCCAAATATGCAGGTTTCTATGTGTTTTAGAGTAAAAATCTTGCACATATGTTTTTCTCAACTGTTTTCTGTTAAGCGATCTCAAGTGTAAAAATCTGTGTAAAATTTAATTTAAAAAAAAACGTTTTTGTTTTCAGACAGAACCAGAGGTAACATTTGCATAAAAAAATAAGAAGTTTTCCTTCCTTACATGAAATCGTCTATCCGTACCAAAATAAATTGCAAAGGAGCCACAAAAAAAATACTTTTTTGGCAACAAAAAAATGACAACGAAAGCACAGATACCTCATTGTCACGTCACCACACAGAAGAAAGAGGTGCCGGGCGCTACGTTCTTAAGGGGACCGAAGCCGAATTCAATGCATCTTGTCAGGGAGCCTGATGTGATTATCGCCCCCTGCTAGGGCAGGAACAGTGAAGTTGTCTGGAGCTGGCAAGGCGGCTCAAACAGCACCGTGGCCCATCCCTCGCCCGCCCCAGACTGAAAACAGAGAGCCGCCCGCTCAGGCCACAGCAGGAGGCATCAAGCCTTCACAGAGGAGAATCAGAGAGGGAGTCTTTGGAAGATGGATTGAACTTTTTTTGTTGTTGTTGTTGTTGTCATGGATGTTCCCGAAGATCCGAAGAGTAGGACGAATTTGTCTCTGGCGAGCTGCGTTGTGGAACAGGAGTTGGGGACCCCTTCACGCACCCCCATAACCCCACTACATCAGTTCAATGTCGAGGAACAATGCTGACGCTGTCCGGGTGATGCCTGAATGGTGCTTGCCGAGTGGGGGGTTACTGGAGTGTACACAGTGCATCTGCACATTGCCCACCATTTTAAAGCTTAACTGTCACCCAACATCCAAATATTGCATTACAATAGCTATAGGTTTCAGATATCCAGAGGATCGAGTTTCTGACAGGATGGGAGTCGATTGGAGTTCAATGTCAAACATTCCTCTCACTCTCCAAAAACTGACACCAGCTTGTTGTGAGCTAATTCACATTTTTTTGGAGTATTTTGTCACTAAAAGTGATTAGTCTGAGCAACAAATGGACATACTACTTTCCCATGAATATATGTGTATATACAGTATATTTTTTTCTCGCTTATGCTTCATATTTTCAAAACCACTGTGCGATATATCGTATGGATATAAATAATCTGGCAAAAGCAAACTTCTAATTTGACCCATTTCACACCATTACATCAAAATATATATTCTACAGTTCTTTCAACTGCACTGAATTATCCAGTCTCTCAACAGGTACTAGGGCTAACCAATGAACAACACAAACAGCACTTTCGACAACTATATTTACTTAGCCCTGAAATATGATCTAGTTATTCAGACAAAACTGAATCTTTGCAGCCTTCATTTATGGAGCAGTTAGAGCCTATTGAATAGTGATATGAAAGGGAGCAACCAGTTTTAAAGTAAGTGGAAGCGAAAGTTCATACCATTCTTTGATTGTGATACACTTTGAGCGTGTGAAATTAAATACTATACTGGTAAAACTTGTTACTTGAAATAAAAAACTTTAAAAAATTCAGGATTACTACTTTCTGACGTGTGTAAACACATAGAAAGCTTTCACAGAACCTGGTATATTTGCCCTGACCCAGCAAAGGAGACACATGTGGAAAGGTTGGCGAATATTAACTGTATAAAGCAATCTGTTTCAGCCAATTCCGAAGATGTGCACATTACAGACCTATAAATTATATGGTCATGTACAATGTACACACATCCCTAAATCGAGATATAAACGTACACACACATTCGTATTTTTAAAAAGTAGTATAGAACAATCCCCCTAAATAGCATGTCTACAGGTAAGGTCATCACAAAGAACTTTGAGGTGTTCATAATTTTAGTGAAACCTAGACTTTGAATCATTTAATGACTGCAACTGTATGCAATAGCCTTCTTTTTAATAGCTAGGCCTCGTCTCATTTTGTAGCTTTGTTCATTATAGTTTAAGTTTAGGACCGATAATAAAACCTGGGTAATTGGGATCACATTAGAACATTTATTTTTGGGATTCTAATGATACTTCTTTTCAGTGAACTGCTATCTTTGGCCTTCTATATAACTGTGCTTTTGTTCTCCCACTTCCCCACATTGTATTCTTTAGAAATAGACATAGGCCTACTCATTTTCTAATGTTTAAATCATAGTTATTTTTTTATCTTTGCGTAGTGTGACTTGTTTTTATTTAATGCTCACATCGGTGATAATACAGAGCTTGATCATGAGGCACAATTTCTCATGCTACCTACGGTTCCATATCCGTTTGGTATAATGGTTGCATCTCTGAGGTTCCTACTCTTAATAAATAATAGTTAGCACGCTTAATTATTCTGTGAAGCACTTTGAATTGCATTCAATTGTATGAATATGTGCTATACAAATAAACTTGACTGACTTGACTTAAATATTGAGTACATACATGAAGAATAGTCTGAATAGGCCCTATATGAAAAATATCAGTCTTGGTTGCCTAATCATATAAAGAAACATGACATTCGCAACCTAATATAGATTGGCTACCTCGCTAGCAAGCCAAAATGCATATCTACGTAAATTTCGATTATTAATCTTGTTAATTTTATTAAGTGAGACGTCACATACCTGTGGTAGACAGGTGGGTGTCCTGTCACTAGTGGCCTACATTTACCCCGAGTTTTCATACTGATGCTAAAATAATAAAAACAAGCAAAAGTACAAGAAAGTAAACTAGGAAATTTAAAAAGCAAATCTCAGCAAAATGAACGACGGCCTATAATAGGCTAGTAAAAAATCGATATTAAAATAACATAATATTTAATTTGAAATAAAAACGCAGTAACATATTCCGTTCCAAACTTTGTGAGCTACGACTGTGCGTATACAAGTTAAAAGCATGCCGCTGCAAATGTATCGACATATTGAATCTGATTCTGATTGGTCACATTAAGTGTGATGTAAAATTGCCTGGTTTACTAACTTGAGAAAAGATTAACCCTTGCTGCTAAATACAAAAACTCAATACATTTCTCGGTCATAATCACAGGCACTAATTAATCAAATAAAATCGTCAATTCAATATTTATTTATATAGTGCATTTCACAACCAGTTGTCACAATACGCTTCACAGAAAACCCCAGCCTAAACCCCCACAGGAGCAAGCCAAAGGCAACAGTGGCAAGGAAAAACTCCCTGGTGTAACTAAAAAGAAACCTTGGGAGGAACCAGACTCAATGGGGGAACCCATCCTCCTCTGGTCAGCTCAGGGTCTAGGTCTTAATGACAGAAAAACAGCCAATGTTCATGTTAATAGAATTAGCAGCAGCTAGATTACAGTGGCTTTGAGCACTATAAAATATTACCTGCATAGAACACTGACCTCCACCGAAACCCCACTAGTGATGGGCAACCATGTTTTGAAATAAATGAGTAAAATGAAGTAATGAGTAATATGCCTAAAACGTGGCATACATTGACTGCCAAGCCATGTTGTGTTTATTGGATTAACTTTAGGCCTGTTACTCCAAGCTGACTTGTGTGTGTGCTCTCCTCAGACAAACATATTGTCACATTATGTATGCTGTGCTGATATACCACACATCAATTCTTAGAGTTAAACTTAGCCTACATTTTGAGAAATTCAACTTATGTTCATAAAATATAGCTTTCCAGGTGGATTCATGCTGTACATAAACAGCTTATCTATGGCGTATCAGCCACCATTGAGAATGAGAATTTAAATGCTATTACCTGTTCTTTAGGAGTTCTTTAGGTGCATTTCCTCACAAAAGTAATTTATCAGAATCCTCTTCAGCACTTCAGTAATTACTTTACAGACAGCCATACTTACTGTTGGTGCATGACAGCAGGATGATAATGTTGCATATATGACCAATGAAGATTGACTGGGGCCAAGATGAAGACCAAGCTTTTGTGGTACATCTTGTTCCTCAAAAATAGTGCACCGTGATGTGCAGGTGCATGGAATGGACAGCGAAAAAAGGCAATGTTAATTACCTTTGAAGCCGGCAGGCTATCTGACTTTATCCAAAATACAGAGGATCAAGGGTTCAATGTAAGAATGTAGATTTGCATTTTGGTTGTGATTCAGAACTGATTTTTTATGAACTGTAAACAGTAAAATTAAACTTTTAGCCCCAAGTTTTTAAGTAGGCTATGCAGACGAAAATCAATATATTAAATTTATGTTTGCACATCAGCAGCATTTATTTATCTATATTTATGCCCAGTACAGGGTCACATCCCAACTTCACTTCAGGAGCACTGCCTCTGTGAAGTGTGTGCGTGAGACCACTACAGACAGTGACATCATCCACCCACCCACCAGGACTTGAGATAAGACCTTGATTATTTTCCTCTGCAAGGGTTTGGAGAGACTTCTGCAGAGTGAGCTAATCCTGTCTCTTGTCTGGAGGTTGTGTCATGTGGTCTCCAAATGTGCCTTTTTGATCCCTGCTCTGACACCACACTGATCCACAAGCAGTGCTGGCATTATGGCATTTTCCAGTTCTTGATGGCGAACAGCCTTTGACTGAGCCCTTCTTGATGAATGTCCACAGAAGTCCTGGTATAGTATATAGTAGAATAACCGCATTGATTGCTAGAGTTTACCCTCTGAATGAAGCATTCATAATCTTGTCAGTAGAATTGTCTTTTGAAAACCTTCCAGTTCTGGGGACACCAATGTACACTTGTTTTCGCCACAGCTGAACAAACTATTTCCAGTGTGTAATGAATTGTTAATTGACCCGTATTCTGTAAAGGGAGCTTTGTTGACTACATCTGATTGATTCATTCATTTTTACAAAGTAATGTTTGATGTTTAATGTAACTGACAAACAAAATCACATTGTATTCCTGGATGCTGGACATGTGGGCTCCCATTACAAATTAATAAATAAAAGGCAATGAGCTACACCAGCATTTTGAGTAAATCAGAAAACAAAAATCATAGATGCATGCAAATGCACGTTTTCTATTACCTTGATTTATCCCAGGACTGGTCAGAATAAAAACCAACATAAACAGGGTAGATTTTTGGGTAGCCCTGCTTCATGGTATGCATTTTTTTCAACAGTAACATGGTATACAATTCCTACAGAAAGATAAGAATGTCATATCTATGGTGGCACATCTTTTTCTGGGATGGACAGGAAGGAACTTCGCTGCCCATGCACTGATTCCAGCCCTTCTGCTGAAACCCCCACAGGGTCTCCATACACAGCACAGTGAAGAGGACAGAGCGCCGGACTATTTATGGGTCTGAGATTCTGGCGGGACACAAAGTGCAGTGCTTCTAATGTCTTCTGGAAAAATAGGCTTTGTGTGTATTGCATCTGTAAAGTGTCTGTAATGCAAGAGTGCAGCGCTTTACATCTCTACTGAAAAATGCACTTCATGAAATGGAAGCAGAAAACGTTAGCATTGCAATTAAAACGGTGCAGTATGTAATATAAATCTTTAATGCAATTGTACCATCATCATTGCATATGCTAAGATATACGAACTGTTGAGAAATCCACAAACCAAAACCCCACGCAAACACCTCAGAAAAACCAGTGCAAAACATGAGATTTGCTGTTTGGGTTATCAAGCCTTTCAGTATGTGCCCCTGCCTTTCGCTGCTCCCCCTGGGGCAGTGTGAAATAAAACTTCAAAGAGATCAGAAATAGTCATGGTGCAAACTTACTTCCTGCTGTTAGCTGGGCTATGCAAACAGGACTGTCTGTACTTCCCAAGGACAACTGATGATCAGATGACCATTTTGCCATGAGAATGCATTTTGTACATCTGCTGAAAGTGAGCCACATGGCACTGACTAAACAGGATTGACTGTGGCTTTCATTTACATTAGTACTTGATTGCAAAGCATATTGAAAATGTGGTGACACAATGTGGTGACATGCAATCCCTTGCCTGATGGTCAAGTTACAGGTATTGTGTAGTATAGTCATTTTATACTAATGGTATGTTGTTCAGCAATACATACTTTTTATGAATTGCATATAGACTACATATGGTGATTCCATAGAGAATGTGGTGACTATTTCTAGCTACTGTTGAACAAGTTTGCACATTTCATTTGTACTAAAACAGTATGCTTGCTGGAAAATTATGCACCTGCCTTCAATGGCAGTCTTTTCAAGGCCCTCTCAGAAACTGGGTCTGTCGTGTGCAATCTGCGGTGATGTCATGAAGCTGGCAATGCATCACACAGGTTTCAAATAGGTTACAGAATCCATCAGATACAATGTTCACAAAAAATACTTTTTAAAAGCAAAAATATGCAGGCAAAATAAACAAAGGCTTGTGTTGTGAAACAAATAAATAACAGAGTGTATTTGGCACATGGGTTTGAAAGAGTTTCAGGCTTCAGCATTCCCTGGTCCCCTTTTTCTGCCTGTTAGCAGAAACACAGTCTTATTTACTTAGTTTGTGTGTTTTAGCTTACCGCTTTATAAATAAGTTATTTTTTTATTTCCTCTCTATTTTCTTTTTACTTTTAACTCCCAAGTGAATAATTTGTGCACAAATTTGACTCTTGTGGATTTTTTGTAGATTCTGTTCTACTACATCATCCAGACCCATGAAATGGCTGGGGAAACATAATAATGATCTTTTGCTTGGTGATGATTTCAGTCTCACTAAAGCCTTGGAGAGTCCTCAAACACCGGCTCTTTTTTCTGAAATATATTTTTTCTGAAATTTTACACTGTCCCAACTGTGAAACCATTTGTAGCGGTAGCAATATGTGTATCTTTTCTTTTTTAACAATGGAACAGCTCTTATTTTAAATGAATGACATTTAAACTTAGATGCTCTGCTGAGACAAGGGCGATTTAGTCCTCTGGGGTGATTCTAAAGATAGCTATCCAGGAAACACTGGTAAAAAAGTTGTGGCATTGTGTGTGAGAGTGACTTTCTCTCCAATGAAGTCACTCATAATAGACACTTGGCATGTTAATTAAAATTCCATGTGCATCAAAGATGACTTTCTGCACCACAAAAGGAATATCTTTTTTTTCTTTGTGCAAACAATTATCAACGTGCAAAATTTTTATCAATATATAAAATAGTATTTTCAGACTTTTAATGAAGACAAAATGATATTGCCATCAGATAAATCATCAATCACAGCTCATATTTCCCATCTGGGTAAGCTGTTAAAATATTTATGGGCTAACCCTTCAATCTCTCCAGAAGATCAGCCATTCTGATGGTGAAGTCTGCCTCAACCAGAAAGAGAGAAATCACGTTTTAATAAAATACTCAGTGGATGAGATTAGATTGCGCTAATGAATATTAAATGGCTGGATAATTTAAGAAGTTTGATTTATAATACAGAAATAAGGAATAAAATAAACTGGTATGTTAATTTTATCAAAGTCATCTACAGTATATTAATATACTTTTGCTCTATACCACACAGCTGCCATTGATTTTCAAATTAGAGCCATAAGCAGACAGATGGGCAGATTTATGTATTACTAGGCTGAGAAATATGAAAGGATAAAAAACTTCCACAAATCAGTATTGATCATGAGCATTGAGTGATACAGTTGGAGAGATAATAAAATGAGCCAATAAATGGATGAATAGATTGAGTGACAGGCCCAGGTTAAATTGAGAATAAGCATAAATCCCAACAAACACAGTTGCGTTGCTGATATGTTCCTGCAACATCACTTTTGCAATGTACAACCTCCCAGCAACGTGAAAGTGAAATTCCACAGTGCCATCACCAAGACATTGGGTAACAACATTAAATTAGGAAAAAAATAAACATTGGAACGTCACCACAACTTCCCAGTGGTGTCATGCCTATTTACATTTTTTACGTTGGAGCAACGTTGATATGATATGTCATATTAACAATGTTGCACAGATGTTGTAAAACAGCCTTAAAATACACATTGCATTTTTAACGTTTCAGCAATGTTGTGTCGCAACGTAATTACGAGTAACGTTGTAACCGTAATGTTGCAGAAATTTCGACATTGCAGAGACAAACCAAGTACAGAGATGTTAACAGCTGTGCCAATTTGGAGTTGTGCAAACCTGTTGCTTTAATCTTTATGAGCTCATCCAGAAGTCAAGGAAACAATTAATAAGATTCTCGGCAGACCAGCCTCCATTCTTCCCCACTACAAAAAGGCACTGAAATAGGTCATCTGTTTTGAAGTTTGTTTTTGAGCCTGCAAGATGGATGGTGTTTCTTGTACAGCAACTCCCTTGACAGTTAAGATATATATAAAATATTATTGGCACCTCTGGTAAAGATGAGTAAAAAGAGTTTAACCGTTTGGTGAATTAGCTTAATGTCACACTTAAAAAAATTAGAAAAATCCAACCTTTAATTGCATTAAATGTATTATGAAAGAAAAAAATCCCTCATCAAGAAATAATTATTTTTAACAAAACCACGTGTGCCACAATTATTGGCACCCCTGCATTTATATATAGAATAAAGTAATCATTTTTAATATTTGGACGCATATCCTTTGCATGCCATGACTTCCTGATGTCTGTGACCCAACAACATCAAAAGACTCTTGATATCTTATTTTATGGTACTCTTATAACAAGCGATACTATAACGTCTCTGCATTTGAATGGATCTTTATGGGAATTGGGTGGTGGGACTAGATTTATCTGTAAATGATCATTTCTTCAGTGTGAGATTAAGCTATTTCACCAAACGGTGTATAACTCTTTTTACTAATCTTTACCAGGGGTGCCAATAATCGTGGAGGGCACTGTATATGCATACCTTAATTACATCATACTCACTTTCAGCATGCCATTGGAGCTTCACATTGAATTGAGAACCAAATCATGAACCACAGGTTTTCTGAATCTGCACGTTATCAAGGGGGGTAAATTGAGAACTGTATTACTACACTGTACTATCTAGCAAAGGTAGAACAGGGGGGTAAATTGAGAACCGTATTACTGGGCGGTAGTGTGGTATAATGGTTAAGGAACTGGGTTTGTAACCGAAAGGTTGCAGGTTCGATTCCCAGGTCGGACACTGCCGTTGTACCCTTGAGTAAAGTCCTTTCACCTGCTTTGCTTCAGGATATATCATCAATGGATACTATGTGTATAATGTAAAGAAATGCTGTATAAAGTCGCTCTGATAAAGATAAGAAATGAGTAAAAATAATAATGTAAATATAATATGTAAAAGGTAGAACAGCAGGTGACTTCCTCCTGCTTAGACTCGAGTAGGGTTACGTCAGTCAGGGCTTCAGGGTTCATTGCTGAATTAGCTCCTCCAAACGATGTGCCAGACATAGACAGATTATGTAAAGCTATGCAAACAGAGTTGTTTAGTTCTAGATATATAGGCAAGCTCTTTGTTGGTACTGTGTACCCAATAGTGTAACGCTACTGTCTGTACATTAGGGGAGTGTATGAGCTTAAGTTGAAGTGAGCCTTGTTGGGGGTTGTGGGTGGCACAGTTGTAACTTGAGAGGGACAGTTGGAAAACTGGCAAATCTACAATGCAGGGGGACACTTAGGGCTGTGGGTGGGGGTGTGTGTTTGTGTGGGGGGGGGCACCTAGGGGAAGAATGCTTTATTCCTTTGCTTATATTCCTCATATAACATTACACAGGAGAAATAAAGCCCGATATTTGGATAGACATTCTTTTAGTCTTACAGGCTGGTTAACCACTGGATTGTGGGCAAAATAAACATTTGTAGCAGTGGACACAACCTTTTAACTCTCTCTGGCTACGTCACTTGTTACAAAATATTGTTTATAATAATAATAATACAACTCTGCTAATAATAATACAACTCTACTCATTTTGTCTGGCATATATATCATATAAAAAATGTTAATTTGCAGTTATAACTGAAATATCACTTGTTACATATCAAATA
The DNA here is from genome assembly GCA_022702515.1 of Ilyophis sp. 1 JC-2022. Lineage (NCBI taxonomy): Eukaryota > Metazoa > Chordata > Actinopteri > Anguilliformes > Synaphobranchidae > Ilyophis > Ilyophis sp. 1 JC-2022. Next base: position 49,011,562 of record CM040405.1, on the reverse strand, counting down.
AAAACCCTTAAATTCACTTTGAAAAGTGAAATTTGGGATGTTTACAGTAATAGAATAGCAGCATAACGTACAGGACAGAACAGAACAACCGCTGCTTGTCTCTAATAATAGTCAGTTAGAGATATCAATGCCTATTACGGTAATACAACCTGCCATCTGTTCACGCTTCAATTCCTGAGTATTCCCCATTCATTTTATCAAGTCATTGTAAAAGTTACGTTAAATTCACCTTAAATTTAGTCGAACATTTTATGGTACATATATATTTTTTAATCTTTTTGTATCTTTTATTTTCTTTTATTACACTGTCAGATTTGTTTTACTTTATGTTGTGTGAAGCACCATGATGCATCCTACATGTACAAACGGTGCTATACAAATAAAGTATTAATAATAATAATAATAATAATAATAATAATAATAATAATAATAATAATAATAATAATAATTAGAGAGTGATTGAACAGCAAAAAAAAATAGATGGCTTATCCTCCTGAGACCCGGCAGAATTAATTTTAGTATTTGATTTTTTCAAATTTTTTATTTATTTAATTTTTATTGAAAGTCACTTGTAGGCTTCAGCATAGTAGATAATATGATTATTGGGATAAAGGCTAGGGACTCATTTCCTCTACATTTTAGTTTTGAAAAGGAACCACCGAGGAAGATATACTGAACACATATCGGATCAATGGACCTCACAGGACGTATGCATAGAGTGAGTATTTCATATTTCAAACCAAATACATTCCCTGGCGAGTTACTTCAGTAATGCTTACTATATGCTACTCTAGTCTAGATGCCTTGGGGTAAATTATTTATAGTTGTCTCTGTGCAGCTGATTTTATTAGTTTCCTATGTCCATACACTTCAGTCGGGTCATTTATTAGAGTTAAAATAACAAAGATTTAAAACTAAATCAAGATTCTTACTCCAAAAGGGGTGATTGAGAGTTTGTGCCAGTCGTGTGGGGGTGTAATCAGTAAACAACACAATACAAGTAGAACTCTTCAGATCACACAGATATGCAGTCTGTTTTTTATATCTAAAAATATCTGAAGGCGGATCAAAGATTGTATATGTGCGCTATGTTGATATCATAACTCATGCCAGTATGGCAATAGCAAAGATATCATGATTCCCACTATAACACAAGGAGGCTGATTACACTAATGGTGAGTCATTACACACTTGTCAAATTGTAGAATTTAATGGAAAATGAAAATGAATGAATACACTGAGCACTGGCCAAGCACATTGCATTTGAGAGAGCATATGTATGTTTCATAGGTACATTGAACTTTAATTTTGTGGCATACGGAAAATTGATGAATTAAAGAAAAACCTAATGAATGCTTCAGAACATGAAGGGTACATAGTTTTAAAAAACTCAATTATATAAAAAAAAAGATTTTACTGAATCTATCTATAATATACACAAAGTATGTAATATTATCTGAATCATTATATCATAAACATAATTAACTACCTCATGGGATTTCTATTTTGCAAACAGGACTACGCAAATTAATGTCTTGCGGGACCTGCTATCGTTTAAAGCTCTCTGCAGCTTCAAGATTTGGAAACAGTTTGAGGTTCACAACCACTCCAGATGCAATCTCTTCCTTAGAGCATCCAAGCACTCAGACACATGCAGATAGTCACAATGTTATTTCATTTCGTTCCTTAGCACCAAGTGATGGCCTATATTTAAAAAATATATATTATTCTGCAGCCAAACTCATGAGATGGAATAAAAACAAGCCCGTAACTTTCATGCAGCTTTTGAAGTGAGGTGGAGATTTAGACTGTGGAGTAAAGGGCAGGCTGAAGGAGTGGGTAAGGTGATGTGGGCAGGTGTTCACTATGAGCAGAAGAGGCAGACAGGCCAACACTGAGGGTCATGGAGACTCTTAATAAGGCTGCAAGATAATGAGGCAAACATAATAATAGCGTTCATTGCAGTCAACAGGAAAATATATCCATTGTTTTGCTCAAATAATCTTCTTTTATTGCCTCCTATACCATGCTATCCCCTTCCACAGCTGTCCACACTGCAAAAAATGTCTGTCTTAACTTAAGTGTTTTAGTCTTGTAATTCAACTTTTTTTTTCTTTCAAGTACAAAATATTCGCTTGTTTTAAGTTACTTTTTGCTTGACAAATGAAATTATCTTACCCCATTGGCAAATCTTGAAATTAGTAAAACTATCTCACCTCATTGGCAAAATTTGTCTAACGTGGCCTAGTTTTGAAGAGACGCTGCAGCAGGGTTGCCAGACCTTGCAAAACTTTCCAGCCAAATTGCGACTCAAAACTAGCCCAAAATATATTTTTAACCGAAAGCAAGGTATTTTAAATAGAAATCATTATATTTTTACTTTTTAAAATAAGTGTGTGCTTTGCGACATTTCATTTTTACCGTGACTGCACTTTGAAAGTAGTCCAATTTAGCTGTAAAACTGCAGACATGGCAACACTGCGCTGTAGGACTAGCATTAAAATGCCCAGCCTAGCCCCTCTGCCTCGTTATTCAGTGGGCGTGGCAACCTGTTGTCTGACAGTTGACATAGAAGCGCTCTTGGTCGTTGTAGTTCACAGTAAAGCAGGTACCTGGTACATGCACGGTAGTTTGGGGCTATATCTCTGCTCTCACTACAGGTAAAAAGTTGGCTGAGAGCTCATTTTAATCAGGAGGAAAGCTACTTTTCTACAAATCAAACATTTTTCAGTGGAATTACCCTTTAAGATCCACAGGTTTTTGCAGTGCAGCAATGCTCAAAAGCTAGCTTTGTAAAAAAGAAACTGCTGTACACGTCATTTTGCACATCATCACATACAACATGAAGATCTGGACCTGGATCATTTATCACCTGTATGTACATTTTTCTCAGTCAGACCTGCTAATACCTAGCTGCCGACATGATCACATGTTCAAAAATGGCCTCTCTTCATTGTTCCTGAGTGGACCAGCTGCCTCCCACTGTCAGAACTTTAGAATCTCTAAGCATCTTACTACACTGACTCTAAACCCACCTGCTCAAATATATCCTTCACTTACCTCCAGATAACCAATTTTACCATGTTAAAATGAGTCTGTTGAAATAATAATTATGTAAGAACTTCTTGAAATCATTCATTTTCAGGAAGGAAATATTAACAATATTAACAGTCTTTTATGTTCAGTTTCATGTCCCCTCTGTGCACACACACACACACACACACACACACACACACACACACGTTTCTAATATACCATGCATCGGTACAGACTATCCTTATGAAAAGATTTATTTACAAGATGATTTCAGGATGATCTACCCATAATAAAATACTTTTAAACACAGAATAAAATTATGCATTGTAAATGCACTGATTCAGTTTCAGAATGTAAAGGAGGTATTTGCTAACATTTATTTATGAATCAATGTTTTAAAAAAACAATTGATTTAATAAAAAATTAAAAAAACATTATCTCTAGCACCCACACAAATCACATTACTGTTTCAGCCCACAGCTACTCCCTCCATAGCATTCCTTATACAGCTTCTTATGAAACCCACAGCATGGACATGAGTGGTGAGCAGCAATGACTACATGCACCTCATGTCATCTAAAACTCACAAGAGAAAATTAGGATTAACATTTTAGGATTAGATACGTATCTATGATGAATGGCTGGAAACATCCTCGGGCTGGAAACAAACACAGCTCTTTTGTTGTTTGTTTTGTGTTTTTGATATTTTTGCCTCCAAATGTTGAGTCATAGAGACCTATTTATTATCACCAAAATCCATTTGAAAAAAAATGTGGAAAAAAAACACACAGAGAAACTGTTAATGAAAAAACCAAATGAAAATGTTCATAGTCGGCACCGTCGAGCTGTCTTAATGGGAAATTAGGGAAGGGCCAACGAGGTAATCACCACGCCCTTCAGCGGCGGCGTCACCAGGAGAAAGCCCACGTTTGCGCCAGCTGCGCGGGAACCGGGCGGGGCCGGAAGTTCTGCTCGACAGAGCGGCGTCCCTGCCTTTCAGACACATCTGCAGCTGGGATGTTCTTCTTCAGCATGGGCAGAAACAGGCCTCCAGTCATCTGCACTATCTTGGTTTGATCAAAAGTGACTCGTTATTTAAATTCTTGTGGTGAAGCCAGATGAGGCGGGAAAGTAGAGAAAGTAATTTGAACTGGGGGGGGGGGGGGGGTCAGGGCAGATGACTGCAAGAGCCAACAACAAAACAAAAAAAACTCTTCAAAGCATTTCAACATTGCTTCATATATACTAAAAGTGTCAGCAGGAACAAACAACGTGACTTGTGTGGGGGGGGCAAAGAAAAGGCTGTTTATGCCAACTTTCGGTATGCAAACATGTATTTTTGTTTGGTTGTGCTCTTCCTTTCCTCTCGCAAATAGATGTTTTCCATGATCTTTTTGGTAAACAGGAAACACAGGCACACAGCATGTGGTGCTATGATCACCATGGTGGAGACTGATACTTTTATACTGCATGATATAAAAAGTGATTTGTGACCTGCCCATGTCCATATTGCCTCAGGATTTTGGCTGGCTGTGCTGATGCACGCTTTTTCTGAAATCCCGAAAACGTCACCCCAATGCACCCTCCTTTGTTGTTTGAGTTTTGGATGATACAGTGTATATTACTGATATATGCAACTTCTGAATACAATTTTACAAAAGATTGAATTGACATGGTTATTACAAAAATTGTCTTTGCATTAGAGATATAATGACTACAATAGACTATAATCTGCCATAAGAAAAGCCCTCTGCCCAATTTAATCAGCATCTTCTTACTTTATTGTCATCGTTGACCTCAAACAAATTCCTTTTTGGTTGACTTGCGGGTTCAGCTCTCTGAATATGTTTATTTGGAGTCATTCAGAGGCCAGACAAGTCATTTCCCAACAAGTCATGAGTCCTCATTGGTAATGACAACCATCTGCCATTATCCTAAGATCTAAAGGGCTTTGTGAACATGAATTTGTGATCAATTCTTTCACTTGGCAAGAACATTATGTTGTGAGTGACCGAGTCATACATTTAGCAGAATGCGTGCTCTTCTTCTTGAAATCCCCCAAAGTGTTTTTTAAATATCCCCTTTATCCCTCCCTCACTACTCTCCCATGTTTGATTAGGTTCTTCTAAACAGGAAAGTGGGACAGGCCTACTCTAGACTGGGCTCCACCTGCTTCTAATTCTGTTCCAGTGCACACTCTTCTGCCTCGCCTGATTCTGTAGTGTCTCCTCATCTCTCCAGACTTTCCGCATTCTCCCTGCAGAGCAGTAACAGCACCATGCCAGCACACACACGCACACACACATATACATACACACACGCGCGCGTACGTACACAGACACGCACACACACACACATGCACATACACTCACACACATACGTACATGCACACACACACATGCACACACACAGATGCACGTATGCACACACACATGCGCGTGTATACACACACACATGTGCACGTACACAGACATGCACACACACACATGCACATGTATACACACACACACACAGATCAGAATAGAAAGTGTTTTTATGTGCTTTGTGTTTCTGTGTTGTCTTAATAGCCAGGGTGTACATTGAATAAGATCTTAGTAACGAATGCACATATAGAAATGTAGATGCAGCGAATGTGCAGTTATATTGCACTGCAATTGAATTACCCGTTCAAGCCTGTGCTTCTTGTTGTTCATCTATGCCAGCATAATAGCTTTCTTAGAGTAAGGATGCAGTGCAAACCTGGGTTATGTTGTTTGACTGAAGATGAAATTATCATTATGCTTGATATTCAGTAAAACGTAAGTCAGTAGAAATTATTTTTAAAGCCTGGTAAATTAATGAAAAATTTAATTTTAATTAAAAGCCAAAACTACTGAATAAATGCAAAAAATAAACACATTCCCCAGAAATACGAATAGAATATTCAGCGAAGAATATGGTTTTTTATTTGTAAAGTAAACAATTCCGTTGCCACTCACACTGAAAAAAAAAAGAAGAAAAAAAAGGGTATTAAACTGTCATCATTCTAATAAAGAATAAAAATATTTTTGGGGATGCGTTACCTCGCCTTCACCGTATTTCAAACAGGCCATCAGACTTGGCGTGTTATTTCTGAACTGTAAAACAAAGTCTCATCACTCGTCTTTCCAGTGACTGCGTGGCTGACTGACATCAGTCAGAAGCCCTGTCACATTGGGAAAGTGTGTGCTGCAGAGGAGGGACTCCTACAGAGTAGCTGTCATGTTGCTGCTGACTGCTTCTCTTTCGTCTGTGGATTTCTCCGGGAGGGGGGAATATCATGCAGTGCGAGCGCACACCTTCTCTCCCCGAAATAGACGCTTTTCTTCCCAAAACAAGCCCACTGCATCAGCAAAGCAGACAGCATGAAGCCACAAATGTACACATATCCACATGATAAACCGGTGGGGTGCCAATGAGTCAGTGGGAGTGAGGGAGCATTTTATCTTCTCCCGACTTCAAAGTTTTGTTTTTCCGAAACGTGTTCACTGTTAATTCAAACTGCAAAATTCATGTGTACTACAAATTTATTAAATTACTATTTAGTATAGTGCCTCCCCCCCCCCCCCCCCCTCTAAAAAACAAAGTACTGTCACAACAGAATAGTTCATTTATGAGCAAAGAAACTTCAGATGCTGGGTTGGAGGTATCATGAGGGGAAAGTGCTCATAAGCTGTGCCCTCAAACTAAATCCTCAAAGGGAGGAATACCTCATGACCAGGACGTGGCGGCACTGTAGAGCAACCACAAAGAGGGCCCCACTCTAAACACACCTCCCAGTCTGTGACCCACACAACTGAATGGGCCAATTAAATATAGCCGAGAGAGAGAGAAAGAAAGAAAAACGGACAAAAACATACAAACATTATGAATACAATTAAAAGAAGAACATGAATCGGTGCTTTTGTTCTGCTGCTCTCCTGATATTTTAGTCACAAATATGGGCCTCCCCACCCCCAAGGGAAAGAGGCCTCTTCGTTATAGATGCCTTTAAAACATTTTTTATGTACTGCCAAACAGTAGACAGTAACAAAAACAGGAAATACAGCCAACAAAAAAAGAAAGAATGAAAAACTATAGGACCTTTCCTCTTTATACCCTTTTCTTTGTAATTTTGGTCTCTCTCATGTTTGACATCAAAGATCCAGAAATTGTTTTCCCCGATGTTGTGTACTCTGTAATTATTAATCTGCCTCACAACACGACTCCCTTCAGGGCAAACCCAGACACAAAAGGACCTCTTCTGGATCTCTGATGTAGAGCAATGCAAAAAAAAGCAAGAAAAAAGAGAAATGCTGCTTCCAAAATAGATGTGTGAACTTTTTGAGTTTCAAACTTTGAGACGGGGGGAAAAAGTAAGAGTGCTGTGAAATCAGAAGAAAGGGATCAGTGACAACATGATTTTTTTTGTTTCGTTTTTATTTTTTTGCTTAGTGAATGTCCTTATCCAGTGCATACTCTATTCATACAGATGGTTGTTTACTGAGAGCAAATTAAGCTCAGTACACTGCTCAAGTGTACAATAGGAACTAAATATGCAATTTTTGGGTTCTGGGCCAGGCTACAACTGCTGCACCGCACTGTGGCCCACACCATAAACTCACATGTTGTTCAGAACCATGATCATATTAGCGACCATTCACTCCTCAGTTGATTATTTTTGCAGTGGGTGGGTGAGAATATGACTTGGATATAAAATTCCACCATCCCAGAATTTTATATCCAAGTCATAAATCACAGTGGAATGCAAACATTCATCCTTGATCTAATCTGTTTAGTTCTTGATTACTCATTCGCTTTTGAGCAGACCAAAAACATTAGGGGTGTATTTGACTGTGGACTCTTGAGAGTACAGAGCAGTTCATATTTTTCTGTCACCTTTCATTACTCCTGATACCTGGATATCTGCTTCAGCACACCCCCCCCCCCCCCCCCCACCCCAAGAAAAAGGACAAACAAAATGAATAGATAATTTCCGAGCACCTTATTGCCAAACAGCAACCATTTCCCATATGATGGCTTGGTGCTTTTCAAAGAATTCAGTGGTCACTTATCTATAGTACAGTGCTGGATATACCACTGTTATTTATTTATTTATTTTTTGACATCATTGAACAGAGTTTTCCTTTCAGATGACTGAATAACTTTGATTGACTCCTGGGGACACACTTGCTTTCAAACGCAGCCGCTCATTTAAAAATAATAATAATAATAAAATAGCAATAACAAATCTTGCAGAATGTTTTCTCTTTTTTTCAAGTGAGCATCTTAATAAGCACTGCTCTGAATCCCCAGTGGCGCTGTTTGTCTTGTCTACATGTTACTCCTGGTAGAAAGACAAAAAGCGCACTGAGATTGACAGCAAGTGTCGAGGAGCGAGGAGGCGACCGTCGATCACTGCCAATGTGAAGGCTCAGCAGAGAGAGTGAAGAGAGAACGAGGGAGGGAAAGAGGGGAACGCCAGCTCCTCTGCGGCCAACGACTTAAAATGGTTTCTGGTCAGGCGAGTGGCAGGAGAAGAGACCCAAATTAAAGACGCCTCATCGGAATCGACAAAATCCTCTCATCCCTCAAGCTGTGGTTTCCAGGGCAGAGAGATGCACCGCCAGAGTGTCTGAGGGAAGGCCAAAGTTGCTTGTTGCAGACGAGACGGGAGGGCCCACTTCGTGGCAGATTTTCCCAACCTCAAAAACCACACGACAACTTCAGAGACAGAACCTTCAAAGTGTCCCCTTGGTCACTTTTTTATATTTACTCCTCAAGACAGTTTGAGATGCTGTTCTAGAATTCCACGATGACAAGAGTGCGATTAGTTTATAGACACATCTTACTGTTAAGGCCTCTTCATAGTGTTTCAAAAATATGTCACTGTTTATTCATTATGTAAAAGCACGTTATATAAAGCAATTAAACAGACTGCAAGTGGGAGGTAATCCGGGTAATAAAATTTTGGTCTACCAAAGAATATTTACCTGAAAAAATAATATACTGAAGCAACAATTATACTTGAAGTATATTTCAGAATACATGATAATTGAAGTTTATTGAATTAAACTTCAAGGACTATTTTTTCATGTGGGATATCTAAACATACAATATGGACATGTGCGAAAAGTATCGATTAATTACGAGATGTAAACTTACATTAAAATCTCTGCGGCATGAGTTGAATTGCATACTCTTACATGGACGAGACACATCGTGGTCACTTTATTAGGTACACTGCTCGTACGCAAATAGCCTGCTCCTCCAAACAGCGAAGGAGGTTTAGTTGTTCTTGGATCAAACATTAGAAATGGGCAAGACATGAGATCTGAGTGACGTTGGTCATAGTATAACTGTTGGTGCCAGAGGTGGTGGTTCCAGCATCTCAGAAACGGCTCCCCTGTGATTTTCACACACTACAAACTCTAGAGTTAACAGAGAATGGTGTGATACACAAAAAACGTCCAGTGAGCAGCAGGTTTGTGACTGAAAACACCTTGTTAATAAGAGAAGTCAGAGAAGAATAGACAGACTCATTCAAGCTAACAGAAAGGCCACAAACACTCAAATAACAGCTGTTTACAGCAGTCATGTGCAGAAGGGCATCTCAGAACGCATTGACCCTTGAAGCGGATGGGCTGTAGCAGCAGAAGACCAGGCCGGGTTCCACACCTGTCAGCTAAGAACAAGAAGATGGGGCTTCAGTCGGCACGTAATCTCCAAAACTGGACAGTTGTAGATGAAGAAAATGTCACCTGGTTTGACGAATCTTAATTTCTGCGATGACATGCAGATGGTAGGATTAGAATTTGATGTAAATTAAATTTGGCGTGAATCAATTGATCCATCCTGCATTGTATCAATGGTGCAGGCTGGCTGCGCTGGTGTAATGATGTGGGGAATGTTTTTTTGGCAGACCTTAGGTCTCTAAATACCACAGCATACCTAAGCAATGTTGCTGACCATGTGCATCCCTTTATGGCCACACTCTACCCTTTTTCAAATGGATACATGCAGCAGGATCATGCTCCATGCCACAAAGCATGCACCATCTCAAGCTAGTTCCAGGAACATGACTGTGAACTTAGTTTACTCCAATGGTCTGCACAGTTTCCAGATCTCAATCCAATAGAACACCCTTGGGATGAGGCACAACGGGACGTTCGCTACATGAATGCGCGGCCAGAAAATGAGCAGGAACTGCATGATGTTCTCGAGTCAGCATGGACCAAAATCCCTAAGGAATGTTTCCAGCACTAGATAGGTGTACGTAATAAGGTGGCCAATGAGTGAATATTTTCTCACTGAAGGTTGCATAGGTGGTGAGACTTTAATTTAAGTCTAATTAGCATCTGTATAGTTAGCACACTAAAGCCTGCAAAATAAAAGTAAACAAGATGTCCCCACGTGATTAAAACATTATATGATTTAAACTTGATACCCCACATGGGGGTCTTGTTTATTCATAATGTGCAGTATATGTGGGAAAGTAAAAAAATATATATTCATACAAAGAATTAAAGAACCTGAAGGCATACACTGTATGCAAAACATGTCCTGATAATGCACTTGCTCGTCTACTACAAATTACTTTTGAAGCTGGACCGCAAAAGGTTGAGGAAAAATATGCAAATATACACTTTTAAACACAATGATTAAATGAAAATGCACCATGTTTAGGTGACTTTAATGAGGTGTGAAGTTGAACTGCGGCAAGCGTTCTTCGCATAATTACCATCAAGGACATCATTACCGACAAACATTCAAAACATTTAACTCGGCAATTAGCGACAATCCTGTTCTTTCTTCTTTCCACTCATTAGTTTCTGTTGAATGTGAATCGGGGATAAGCAACCCCTAGGTCTTCTGGGTCCGTCATAGTCCCTTCAGGATGCGGAAGCCATCTGAGTGAAGGGAATTTATGATGTATATGAAGCAATAGCATTCCCACCTCTGCCCGGTGCCACTACATTTAACTTCAATGTTTTTTGAACACATGGGTTTGAGCCGTATTCTTCAGAGAAGTAACCGTGATCTTGAACCGTACAAGGATCATATATTATAGGTTAGCAGGTAAATGTATGAATTTGGTGGAACATTCCTGAGCCCTGGCTCAGCTGCAGGAGATCATTCTGCACACCGAGCAGCTGGGATATCGATGGTGTTGAGAATCTTCGGCTACACGCCCGTAACTTTCTGATTCACTCTCGCATATGCAGGAGTATGTGGGTGTAAATATATGTGGGTGTTGGAAAAAGTACAGAAACATATGAAAATGTGCGTACGCTCCGTTCTGGTGCGGCGATGAAAAAAGGCCGTATGAACTCATCCAAATGGAATGATAAAGAAACCATAGCCAGATCAAAGGACTCCTGGAAAAAAAAAGAAGAAAAGAGAGAATTGCAAAACTGAAATATTCATTGCTTCAAAACAGGGCTCTTTTTCCCTCCCGAGAGATGGAGATACAGGGCTGCCAGTGATGCATTACAACTCGGATGCTTCATAACTGACAAGTAAACACATGCATTCAAACATAACAATCATGGCAGCAGGGAAAATAGAAGAGGGGGAAAAAATCTATCTTTAGGTAAGACATTCTGGTTGAAGTCGGCAAAGGGATAACAAATAAATTCATCTGGAAGCAATGCCTAAAAATGTGACCTTAGGGGTAAGATATCATTACAAGCTGAAAACATGTTTTTTATCAAAAATAAACACTTTGTGGACCTGGGAAAACATGTTGTTGCCATGTTGGGAAACAATTTGGAGAATAATTCAGCCGGACAAATGGCTTTAATACAGTTAGGAGGGTGCCAATGGCCATCGTGTATCCTTAGATAATACATTACGAACGCACATAAACAGTGTTGGCTGCATACTAATTTACAGGACTTGACTCTACATCCTTCCCAAGGGGGTCTGAGTGAATACACACTACCCACGTAGAAAACATACAATGAGTCATATAACCATTGGAGAATCACTGTGAATAATCATCATCATAATTCAATGGAGTCGTTATGCAGACAACATGTAAAGCATGCTTAAGACATCAAAAAAGAAACCTGCATCCTGATTTTGTTCCCTACTAGTGGTCGAGTTAACCCATGACTCATTTCTTCTCCTCAGTTTCTGTTTTTTTAATCACGGCAGAAGTATCGCGAAGGCTTATACATGTTTCCTAGCAGCAACGTTGAATGTGTTGCTATTTATTGTCAAATGGATTTTCGACGATTACAAATGAATTCAGCATCAAAGGGTCTGTGAGTACAAGGAAACAATTCCACAGCTGCTCATATCACTGACCTGGTGGCCATCTTGACGGTCAGTTACGCTTATTTTTAATGGCAGCCTTAAACATAATTCAGTCAGTATCAGGGGGATATATTTCACAGGGCCATCCTTGTGATCAAGAGACATTTAATGTCTTGCAAGTTTATTATGGTGGTTACCTTGATGGCTGTATTGATTGATTTCCTATGGAATTTTTCTGAAACAAGCCATGTCTGTTAACAATACCTGCAATTACTAACCAATTGTTAACTAATGCTCATTTTAAAATTTCAAATGGACTGTAATATGAAACGCTTCCGAATACCATGTAAATAAAACTTTAATTTACAATTTACAATATTTTTTCCTTGGGCCAGAAAGGATGCTATATTGAACATGTACAGTGTATGTTGGCATAAGAGTGCTTTTCAGTTTCAATTGAAAAGCACTCTTACCACGTTGAACATGCTTTTAAATTATGTTCTAGACTTTAATCTAAAGAAGAATTTTCAGCCTGTCGAGTGCAGTGCAATTCACCAACATCCTTGGGATCAGTTCATGGTCTGCAGTCAGGCATTTGGCAGAAACCTTTATCCAGAACAATTCACACAGCTTATATTTTCCATTCCACCCATTTATACAGGCAGATATTTACTTAAGCAACTCAGGTTAATTCACTTGCTCAAGGGAATAACTGCAGTGCCCCACCCTGGTATCAACAACCGACAACTTTTTGTTGCAAAACCAGGTATCTAACCATTATGCTACATGGCTGTGAGCCTAATTTACTAAGGCCTGTAGCACATGCAAAACCTTTTAGCACACAACACCAATAACACGATCAGTGATTGGTCATGGTATTTGTTTTGCAGCAATCATTGGTTGTGTTATTAGATTTGTGTGTGCTGACAGGTTTTGCACATGCTCGCGGTCTTTGTAAATCAGTCCCTGTACCTGCAAAATATGCTATAAAAACTTTTAATTTCTTGACATTAGCATGACATGCGTAGTCGTCACTGACACACCAACACACAACCGCAAAACCCAATCTTTTTTGGATCGTCCTGAATATCTTACAATAATATAGTAGCGCGAGACAAAGTAACCTTTATGCAGTGGAAAAGTTGATCTCTGTTACGTTTGGCAGATTCCAAATGGGTGGTGTAGGAAGACACCTTTGGTGAACTCCCCAGCATGTGTTGCCTTCCTAATGTTCCTTGACTTCTACACTCTAGCGAAAGATGATCCGTCCACAGACCACCGGGCACGGGATGCCTTCTCAGCGGGTGACAGGCAACCTTGGTCACATTTAAGGCCAAACTTGGCCATGCGGGTGGGAGCTGGGGTGTGAATAGGAGTTTGTAGTTGCTTGAGGGCACCGTTTGTGTCACCTAAAATTTCCTCAATCGCTGGTATGTATCTAGCAGAGATCTCAAAATGTGCACATTGTAGGAGCAGAGGACAACCTTTTTAGTTTCATTAGAGTTTTAGTTTCATTGGAGGTTAATTACATTGTTGGTGACTTGTGCTTTAAGAAATTGATATTTTCAATATAACTATACATTTACATTTAGGCATTTAGCTCACGCTATTGTGCAAATTACACAGTTGCATAAATCAGATTTAAGCAAAATAAAAGTGTGGACGCTAATATAGTAATGCTTTTAGATTTAGCATAGGTGTGGCTTGTAAACTCATGCTAAAGGTTCACGGTTCAGTATTAGGTAAGCCAAAGTGTATAGGCACCTCATAGTTTCAAATTTATATTTGTCCTTAACTTGGGCTTGAAGTTGGACTATTGCAATTGAACAGAGACAATTACAGTTACAGACTGTGTTTGTGACAAGATTAATGCAAATAAAATGTGTCCTTGCAATGAATAAGTAAATCAATATAAAAAAAATATATTGATTCAATCCATGCCTCAGACTCTTTGGCTAAGAAAAATTATTGCAACATAGATCATCAACATATGGTTTATGTTGACATCATTGCTGCAGCTCAGGGCCTGCCTACATTAAAAAATCTATGCTTTACCCTCTAGCCCTTTGCCATAAAGGATTCGGAGCTCATTTACTGTATAATAAAATACAATTATGCTTTTAGCAAAAACCATAGCAGGACAGAAAAGACAGTCCTCCATAGTGCCTTTATGAAATTATTTCAGCAGCTGCTGCTTCTACAGCGAAATCCACTACATTTATTGATCACTTTAAAAATAGGCATTAATATAATTTATTGGGTGAGTTTCATAAATAATTGGTAACCAATCTGTTATAAAAATGCTTGTGTTTTATTAAATATACTTTCCACTTCTCAACATTGCTCAATAATAAACAACAAAGGGAAGCTAGAATACGGTGTATGTCTGCTTCGTTCTTTGTTATTCTACTGTCTGGAAACTTTTTTTTGTTTCTGTTGTCTTTTCTTTTTGCCACCCTCATTATTTCCATCAAGATCAAAGCAATGTCATTTTTTCTTTTTAACAAAATATTTACTTTAACTAGAGGACAAGCTCATTTTCATTTGTCAATGGAAAATATCATGCAAGATTACCTGGAATTTATCATTATTTTCTAACCTACATAGGGATATATGCCATTATGTTGATATTTATTATCATATTTGTGTCAGCAGTACATAAAGGGTCTGATTTACTAAGACCTTTAGTGGGTGCAAAACCATTTAGCACACGCAAAACCAATAACATGACCAATGATTGGTCATGGTATTTGTTTTGCACCAATCACTGGTCATGTTATTGGTTTAGTGTGTGCTAAAAGATTTTGCACCCGATACATTTTTTTGTAAACCAGGCCCAAAGTGTTGTTAAGCATCTTCATACAAGCCTGTATTGACCATTTAATGATGTGTTTTTTAAATATATAAATTCTTAATCTGCCTCACCTCCGCAGCCTCCCCAGAGTTGTAACACAGGCTAAAAATCTAACAGGTCTATAAAATGTAGGTAATTACTGCTTTAAAAATATTTTGAGTTGATTTATAAAAAAACAAAAAAACAAAAAAACAGCCTTGATAACATCCTCTACTCAAGGACACAGTGCTTAAGTTTAGTATCCAGCATATTCATTTCAAGAATCACCTTATGATGCTTAGTTTTTGTTTCTGATAAACAGCCGCGACGGGGGTTCATCGATAAAATGTGACCTAAGTACACTGCACAAATCTACTATGTACGTATATACACAGCTTTTTCCCATGGAAGACTGAGAAACAAAAAAAAATAAAAGAGGGCCTTTTCTCAGTTCAGCAGGGTTTGAACCCTAAGCTGGGGCAATGACTCAAAGGCTATTCTAGCGTTGCGTTATTGAAGGCTCCTGTTGGGAGCACAGTGGGCTGCATATTTGAGTGCTGTGTGCCCACGTTATACTGTGCCCCCTACAGAGCGAGTCGGCACAGCATGCAGGAAGGGCTTGTGGAATGCCTATAACACACTGTGGAAACTGTGACTGCTTCTGATATAAATGCTTTCAGATGCTCTTTGGAGAGGCGTAGCGAAAAACAGCTGGTTGGATTTTCATTGATATGCACAGGAAAAAAAAGCACACTGTCTCTCTCACACACGGGGAAACCTGCGCAGGAGAGGTCCGTCCATCTGATCTGAGAACACGCTCATCTCTCTGTGCGTATAAATTAATTCCTTCGCTCGTTGATTCCGTTTTCTTACGTCATGCATAAACATATACAGATGTAGAGATAGGAGTGAAATTTTCCATGGATGTCCTTCATATTTATGTGCTTTACGGTTTTCTTTTTAGGCATGCATGTTTTAAACAAGTCAAGACACAAATATTGGTGTTGGTCATGCTTGATCCTCTAAATATATATATATATATATATATATATATATATATATATATATATATACAGTGCCTTCCACAATTATTGGCACCCCTGGTAAAGATGAGCTAAAAGGGTTGTAAAAAATTTACCGTTCGGTGAATTAGCTTAATCTCACACTGAAAAAAATTGAAAAATCCTACTTTTAATTGAAGTAAATTTATTCAGAAAAAAAAAAAAATCCCAAGAAATTATATTTTTTAACAAAACCACGTGTGCCACAAATATTGGCACCCCTAGAAATATTTATGAACAAAATGTAACTGAAGCATTTTTCCATTTATATTTTACTTTTTAAAGTTGAGAGTGTTTAGGAACTTTCAAGCAGTAATCCATGACTTCCTGTTTCACTGGGGTATACATATGAGGTGACACAAAGGCCATATTCCCTTATTCATACATCAACATGGGAAAGATAAGAGAACACACAAATCAAATGAGGGAAAAGTGTGTTGAGCTTCATAAATCAGGGAATGGCTATTAAAAAAAAGCTACTCACCTGAAAAAGCTCATATTTACCATTAGGGCAATACTTAAAAGTTCAAAGCAACTGAAACTGTTACAAACTTGCCTGGAACTACTACTACAATTAGACGTCACCTCCATGCCAACAAATTATTTGGAAGGCATGCCAGAAAAAAACCTTTCTTGTCATTTCACCACAAACGTAAGCGCCTGGAGTTTGTTAAACACTACTGGAACTTTGACTGGAACCATGTTTTATGGTCAGATTAAACAAAAATGTAGCTTTTCGGCAACCAACACTCAAGATGGGTTTGGCGTAAAAAGAAGGATGGCTATACCGAAAATAACCTGATTCCCACTGTTAAGTATGGTGAAGGTTCCGTGATGTTGTGGGACTGTTTTTTCTCCAAAGGCCCTGGGAACCTTGTTAGGATGCATGGCATCATGAACTCCATGAAATACCAGAAAATTTTAAATCTGAATCTGGCTGCCTCTTCCAGAAAACTAAAACTGGGTCGTCGTTGGATCTTCCAGCAGGATAATGATCCAAAACCTACAAATTATCTAAATCGACACAAAAATGGTTAACTGACCACAAAATCAAGCTTCTGCCATGGCCATCTCAGTCCCCTGATCTATACCCCATTCAATACCTGTGGGCTGAGCTGAAGAGGAGAATGCACAACAGAGGACCTAGAACTCTGGATGATCTGGAGAGATTCTGTAAAGAGGAATGGTCTCAGATTCCTTGCTCTGTACTTTCCAACCTTATTAGATGTTACGGGAGAAGACTCAGAGCTGTTTTATTAGCAAAGGGAGGTTGTACGAAGTATTAAATGCAGGGGTGCCAATAATTGTGGCCCACATGGTTTTGTTAAAAGATAATTATTTCTTGATGAGGGATTTATTTTTCTCAAAATAAATGTACTTCAATTAAAGGATGGATTTTTCTAATATTTTCAGTGTGAGATTAAGCTAATTCACCAAACGGTGAATTTTCTATAACCCTTTTTACTGATCTTTACCAGGGGTGCCAATTATAGTGGAGGGCACTGTTTATACTCAGCCTTTAGGTATGAAATACTATAAGTGTCCTCACAAAGCCTTTGTGTTTTTATATTTCTAACCTTATTTATTTTAAAGTTCATTTTATATGGAAACTGGATTTATATAACAAGAAAACATAATTTTTCACAGAAATTAATTTAAGATAATTTCATTAGATGCTATTAGAGACAATCTCAAGAAAAGGTTTCATTTTCTGTCACTTAACATTTGAAAGTGTGAATAGTCTCTCCAGCGAGGAGCTGGGGGGACTTAGGTTGGGGGGGGGGGGGGTGAATTATTAAAACATGAATGATTCTGGTTAACCTCCGCATAGACCTTCTGACCAGGATTTGACTGAGGATAAACTGGGTCGCTACATACATCTTCAAATAAATATTTTCTTCTGAAGAAGCACTTCAGGAAGACTTTAAATGGCATGGTTTGAAGTTGGCAGTGTTTTCATCTACAGTCAGTGGCTCGATAAAACCTTGAAGCTCCTTTTATAAAGAGCTCCCTACACCCATGTTTTCTTCATTGGCCAAATTCCTACAAAGCTGCTGACTTTTGAAAAGTTTTCAAAAACTATTTGAAGTGACCAAGAAAGAAACAAACCTGGACCTCCTTATTGCGTTCTTTGCATTAACTGAAGGGGAAGAGAAACAGGCCGGTGCTTTGAATGAAGTTCAGTTATCTAATGTGTCCCTTCAACTTGCCTTGTGTTCCTTATCCCTAACACAGCAGAAGAATAGAATGAGGAAGAAGTGTTATATCCTAAAACAGGTGTAGGAATGTCAGGGAAGAAAAAGATACATGCATAAACGAATAGCCGGTTAGTTGTACACTGTTCTGTACAGTCCAAATATACACCTGCCTATCTGCAACCATTTTTGTGACCTTATCATTAAAATGCTTGGTTAGACCTACCGAGGTAATTTGAAACACATCTGTCTGCATTTTCACTTTAGGGTTCGTTACTGAACTGATTGGGTTTTTAAAACTCAAAAATAGAAAACCTCCCCAGAACCGCAATTTAAAGTATCTCTTCAAACAGTGTAAGGTAATTAGAACTTCATCTAAGTTTTTTCTAAGTATATGATCAAGAACTAAATACTCATTAAAGCAGAGCTCTGTAGAAAATAAGTGGTCTGTGGCTGCAATCAGAAGTAAGTGGTGTAACTACGGTGTAAGTGTTAAGTCCATTGTTCCATTGTTCGTTGTAGTGCAAAATTAGGTATATAATGGGTCTGTCTATCTCTTTCTCTCTCTCTCTCTCTCTATATATATAGGGAACTGTATATATACGCTTACAAATATAGTGACAAAGATTGAAAAACAGTTTTCAAACATTTTTATTTAATTTTGTATTCAGACACTTGGCAAACCTAAACTAGTTCAAGCTAAAAATGTTAGTGGAGTGAATGATATTGCTGGCTCTTGGACTTCCTCCCCACGCTACCTATGTAGCTCCCGACCACTTGTTTTTGAAGTTCTTTGTCATCATGGTTGAATCTTTGCTTGAAAATCACTACTTGACTGATGGGCCTTACAAAGACGGATGCAGGTGTTTACTTTGTTTGTGAGCCACTACATTACATTACATTACATTATAGGCATTTAGCAGACGCTCTTATCCAGAGCGACTTACACAACTTCAAGCATTTTATTACATTTATCCAATTTTATTATCCAATTAATGCAGCTGGATATATACTGAAGCAATTCAGGTTAAATACCTTGCTCAAGGGTACAACGGCAGTGTCCTACCTGGGAATCGAACCTTGCAACCTTATTGCACGCAGATTGTGGCCCTTCAACACATTTACTATACTTGATAACAATTTGTGTTTGCCATGTGGTGCGGATATGTATGCAAGGCACTGCAATTATAGATTGAAAGGTGTTAATTTGGCACAATTAAGCCTTTTTTGTAAGCACTGACATAATGGCAAAATACTGCTGTGACTGAAGAAAGAAGAAAGTTCAAAAGGTCCTTCACACATGGGTACTTTTAGGCATTTACCTGAAAGGCACAAACTTATGGATTGAAGTTGGAATCAATTTGAGTAGTCTTTGAGCATTATCCCTCAAGCAATATTGGGTGCCAGAATTTCTTAAGCAACTGTGATATAATTCCCTCCTCAAAAGGAGTTGAAGGCAACAACAAAGACAGAATAATTCTATACTGTGAGCCTGAATATTCCTCAAATAAGAAAATATGGCAAAACAATATAATAGCCATTTAAATTACATTAATATCTGTGCTTATAAGCATTTGTGTGGTAGAATCTCATTGCATTTGCCAAACCAGACTAACAACATTCCCAGACTATCGAGTAAAGATTCAAGCCTAAAGCCTGAGTACATGTCACTTATGCTAACCACGAACCAAAACTACAAATTCTAAATACATACAAACTACATCGATAACAAGCTCTAAGAAGTGAAACATAAAACCATAAAAATACCACATAATTACAGATAAATAGCATAACCTGACTTGGTGGGAGGGGAACCAGTATGCAGTCTGAAGAGGGGGGTATTCAGTGTGCATCGGATAATGGCCAATGATTCTATCCTGACCACTTTGGGAAGTTTGTTCCATCACTGTGGGGCCAATACAGACAGGCATCATGACTGGGAGAAGCGGCCATGCAGGAGAGGAAGAACACATTGCCTAGAGGTTGCAAAATGGAGAAATCTGGTCAGGGTGTAGGGTGAAAATTGACTGGAGGTACGGTGCAGTACGGTA
The DNA here is from genome assembly GCA_022702515.1 of Ilyophis sp. 1 JC-2022. Taxonomy (NCBI): domain Eukaryota; kingdom Metazoa; phylum Chordata; class Actinopteri; order Anguilliformes; family Synaphobranchidae; genus Ilyophis; species Ilyophis sp. 1 JC-2022. Next base: position 48,991,128 of record CM040405.1, on the reverse strand, counting down.
CCGGTAGCCAGTGAAGTCATTAAAGGAGGGGTGGGTCTTGATTGGGAAAATTGTAGATAAGTCGTGCAGCTGCAGTCTGCGTTCGCAAAGGGGGGTGTAGTGGCGCAAGCAGGGAACTCCAATAGCCCAGCTGTGAGGGCACCAGGAGCTTTGTGGAATAGGTGGTGAGGAAGAAGAGGCGGATTCTTTGGATGTTCTATAAAAAAAATCTACACGACTTACTACCACTACACAGAGAGGGAAGGAGAGTTGGTCATCTAGTGTTACCCTAGGCTTCTTGGAGTGTAAAGCTCTAAGTAAGCTTTCCTGAGGCATCTAGATTAAAGGAGAGGTCTAGCAGTGGCGAGTACTTGGAAGACATACAGCGCTTCAGTTTTAGCCGGGTTGAGCTTTTTTTTTTATGAATAAACAACATTCCTCCATCCAGCAGGAGATGTTCTTTCACTAAGCTGAGATTCAAAGTGAGACCTGAGTGTCAGATGAAGGGAAAGAGAGAAAGAGCCTAGTATAATCAGTACGGGAATACTGTGTTCTCATACATGAGAAACCATGGGAGGACGTGACAGAGGCTGTATGTTATGGGAAAAGAGAGATAAATCATCTGTGTTCTAATCAGGGTGTAAAAAGGAATACATTTTAAGCTAATGACCATAGTAGTGCAAAATAACTTTATGTAGGACATTAAATATAAAAAATATACAGTATATCCTTCTACAAGAGACTGCATATTATGGGAGAAGGGAGATAGATTAGCTGTGTTCTTTTTAAGGTGTAAAAACAGGAATGAATTATAAGCCTATGACCAAAGTGCCACAAAATATTTAATGTCCTACGTAAATACATTTACGTAGGACATTAAATATAACAAAGATACAGTATATAGCCTTCTAGGGAGAGTCATATTTTCTAAACATGGATTGCACGTCACTACAATGCACCTGTATACAGTAACTTTTGTGATTAATTCCAAATTGTTATTTTAATAATTAAAAATAAGAACAAATCCTGAATAAGGATAAGCAATAGCATAGCCTTACCCCACACTCCAGCATCCTGCACCATCCTTGCACCCAGTCTTCAATCCGTTTTAAATCTTTTTTTTTTCTCCCCTGAATTGATTTCTTCGCCATCTTCAACTGAATGCTGATCAGCTTTCATTTGAAAACATTCTGTTTTTCAACCTCATTTCAGCTTTAGGGTAATTTTGAGTGTAGAGTGTGTACAGGCTCACCACTCTCTCATCATCCCTGAATACATTTTAGAAACGTCTAGAAACATGGGTTGTTGCTGGCTATTATTTTTGCCTGTTTTGAATGGCCATTTTAGAAGTAGTATTCTATGTACAATATAAACACACACACACACACACATGTTTATTTGCTTGGATTTCATTTGGAATTCTCCTCAGATTAAACCTTCTTGAAGTTCACTACAAAGAGCCATACCTTTGCTGAAGTATCTGGAGTATACTGTTGGTAGGCTATATGTTAAAAGTAGCCTACAGGTTTGAGCATAAAGTGTCTGTCTGCCTGCCAGATAGTGACAACTCTAGCTCTTCAAAGGCTGGCAAGGGGTAAAATAAGGCTGATGAATGTGATAAGGCAGCCCCCGATCGACCAATCAGAGGATTTGCTGGAACAGGCCCAATCAGAGGGGTCACCACAGGTCTGCCGCTTCTCGGTTTTCCAGGCCTGTCCCCATTCAGACCAATTTGAGACAGAATTACATTTTCTAAACGCTGTTTATAAAGGCCCCCTGAGGTGGCGAGCGGGCAATTCTTTCCAGCTATCAGAGAAGCTCCATTACTGGCCAATCAGTAGCTTTTCATTATTCGGCTCTTTCCTTGTCTACCTGCAGACAGCGTGGAGGAATGTGGGGAGAGATAAGGCAGCTTCAAATGTGCATCGGCTTATTGATTTCCATGCCGACCAATCTCTCCCAATCAAAAAAGTTCACACTGTGTAAAAATCAAAAGGGGCTCTTTGTTTCAGAATTGCATGCTGGGTAGCTGTCAGGCAGTCAGCTCTGGTGCCTCGGGTTTGAAATGCACGCCTTTCAACTGTGCCTAACCTGCTTTTATAGTAATGGAAAAAAATAATAACTATAAATTACCTTTCCAACATTTTTTAATTGCTCTGCACATCACAGCCAAATATTCTCTCCGCATACATTTCCGCTCTGCATGGCGATTTTATTTGTACTTCACATTCAGGGGCAAAACACACCTTGAGATGGGCACTCCTGTGACTTCTAACCAGCTCCTTCTTCTCCATCCATTCTCTGTTTGGGCTTAGTTTCTTTTTTGAAGCTTTATAAAATATGAATGATGAACACATATTTTTGGACTCACAGACCGAGCTGGGCGCAATCTGCATCACATACGTTGGTATTCCATTCGTCATCATCCTTTTTTCCCCTACCTCAGCCTATCGAGCAAAGAATTAGCGGATTGATCCGTTGTTTGGTGTTGGCCTTCAAATCTTCTCTGGCCACTCTTGCCCCCTCCCAAACTCACACCCCGCCTAGGCCCCCATGGCCACTGCCCCTGCCCCAGCGCCACACGGCTTTGCCGCTGTGGAACAGCAGACCGGAGTCTGCCGCAGTGCGCGCAGGCAAGGGGCGGCACTGCACCTTTGAGACACGCATGGTTTTGATAAAGAAAGGGGCGGGGAGACGAGCAGGCTTTTGCACAAACGGCTGGATTCCTAGCGGAGAAGGAAATGCCACTGCCCTGAAACCTTCTCTTGAGTGGAAGATGTTTTTTTTCCTTGTGCTTTTTAAAAAAATGTTCGCTCTCTTTATTTTGTATTTTTTTGCTATTATAAATCCAAACCTTTTCTTGCTCAGGCAGCCAGAGCAGCCTTGTGGAGGAACAATTGCTTTCCGCACCGAGCTCCCTCTTTCCTGCTATGCTAATTTCCTGTGATGATCAGAGACGCGCATGGATGAAAGTCCTGCAGAGGAAGAAACTTTGCTGTTTTTTTTTAGCGCTTTGTAGTTCTTTATGCTGTTGCTATAGTAACATGAAACTGGAAATCAAATAAATGTGCTGTCTCTCATTTGCATGGAGACATGAAGTAGAGGGAGAGAGAGAGAGAGAGAGAGAGAGAGAGAGAGAGAGGAGACAAACCTGTGACATCTGGTGCCCAAAAAAAGCACCTTGCCCAGTAATACAAAAACGAGAACAGCAGCAACAATACACCTTAAAACAGAGCAGTGGGAAACGCTGGCATGGGCTCTGCTGCCAATCGGCACAGGCACGGAAAATTTAACGCCGCATCAATGACGGGAAGCATTCCTTTTCGGCTCCGACACTCATCCTTGCCCTCGCCCTTGCATCTGATCGCGCTCACTTGATATGCATATGATCACTCTGCTTTGAAGTGGCGGGTTAGCTTTAAAACAGGAGGATACCGGCCTGGGTGTGCTGGCGTCACAGCTCATTACCAGCTCACAGTCCCCACACTGTCCCCAGCAGCACACCTCACCTCATTAACCTGCTGAGTGTTTTCGTTTGCCCAGAGCTCAACGCAACACTTGCCACTTTTTGCAGTTTACGCAAATCCCAGCTTGTGCGCCTCATTATTGAAGATGGGTAATTTATTCATTCCAATCTGTTTGTAATTTCAGGCCCACACTCCTCGTTGCCTGTGAGGACTACGAGAGCAGACTCAAAAGACTATCTGTCTCAGAGATGCAGTATACAGTTTGTTATTATGATTATTATTATTAGTATTATGTTTATACTATACTTATTAGATTACACTAAATGCATTGTGTTGGGTTGGCTTCCTAAAAATGGAATGGAATTCTGCAACAACAAAAAAACCACGTTGTTAAAAATTCAAAAAAGGAAAGAAAAAGGCATGGCTAAAGCCAGGGTGCATTGATGTCATGACGAGAGCATCTCTTTTCCTGGCACTTCATGTTTGTTCATTAGCATTGAGCAATCTTTTTTTATGACTGGGGCTGGCTTTCCACTCGCTAATCGCACATTACCAACATGTGGAAGTGGGTCTGCTTCGGACTCCCTGCTGAGTTATGAGTCTTGTCCAAGAGGGACCGTGCAATTTTCGATTTCTGGGCGGGTCAAGGTTTTGATCCAATCCGGTCGCTCATTTAGAGAAAGGAAACGATGATCTCACAATAGCAAATGACTCCACTCTTTAAACCCTTTTAATATCAAAAAGATCAACAACATAACATTTTAGTGGTCAGGCATATAGTAATAGCCACAACATGAATGAACAAAGGATGTGGGGCTGCCATTCGAGTACATGTATGTAATCAGAACTTCCTTATTCTGTATATGATACTGTTATATATCATGTACAATATAAGATATGAATCGCAGAAAATACATTAATCACAGAAAATATATTAATCACAGAAAATAATTTCAGACTAATATTCTGCTTCTAAGTAACCAACTTTAATGCTTTTGAATTCTCAGCTTAGCCCTGTGAGAAGGCAACATACAACATCTCTGCTACTTCAGGAAGGACAGACGGATGGGCAGATGGATTAAACCCCCGGGGTCCTGAGAGGGACTCCCACAAGTAGGCTACAGGTGAACACAGCAGTTTCACAACTAAGCGCTCTCATTTTACAGGGCATTAATGGGCCTAAATGGGATTAGGAAATTGGTGTAAAGACAAACCTCACATCCATCCTTCCATCCATCATTGCATCCTTGCAACAAACAGCCAAATTGCCTATGATGTCACCTTTGTTTTCCCAGGCCAAATACAGGCACCAAATAAGGGCCTGGTCTGAGCACTGCAGCATACAGTAATTGTGTCTGGAAAGCCAATGCTAGTAGAGTGTGATATCTCACAGACGAAAGCCAAATAAACAAACAGTAAACAATGACATCATGTGCAGGAGCAAACCAAAAGTGAGATCACTCTGAACTGTTTGAGGAGTGGGCCCTTGGGTCGGAGGGTACTAAAGGACCTCAGCATTTTTGGAAAGTTTGCCAAAAATGCCAGCTCCAAGGGAATTACTTTTTGTTCTCTACAAATTAGCACAGAAGAAAGACATCAACTAATGATTATTTCTTCTTGTTTTCATTTATGTACTCTCCCAATAATCTCAACACAAGCCTCTTCTGGAGGTTTTTGAGTATTATAGGACAGCCACATTCAACCACTGTGGTTCTGACAGGATCTCAGAGTCACTGACTATGACAACGTCCCATCTGAGAGGCTACTTATGGCCAAGGAATTAAACGTGCCATTTACAAAACTGCAAGACCAAGTTGTTCATCGTATCTACTCTAATAGAATTACAATTTACTTCTCAGTACTAAAGGTGAATCTGCTGATGGCCATAAAATTAAAAAGAACAAATTCCCAACTGCCTCTAATCGTGCAGCGCTTGTGTTATCACATCAACTGGACATTTAGATTATACATAATTAATAGGCACGATATAATGAATTTTAAATTGGAAAACTAGAATGGGGCTCGAAAAAAAATTGAATTAACCCCCCCCAAATAAATAAAATAAAACAAAACTGATCATAAATGTAGAACTGATGACCGGGAAGATAGCTTCAAAAATATAGAGAATTCTGCTATGCTTATGGTACATGAACACATTATTAACAATGGTGCATATCTTAAAAAAGAATCTCTAGAAAAGTAATTCTTAAATAATGTTACATTATATGGAACAATCACAGAATCACTAACATTTCATCTAATTTGCTGTACCCATAAGTATGTGAAAGAACTGATGTCAAAGCAAGGAGAAAGTAAATCTGTTCTTCATACCATGCTGAGCTGATTGCTTGCTTGATAGATACACGTGCACAATGGACAACTGATGAGTTTAATTAAATAGGTCAATGTAATGGCAAAGTATGTGACAGCCTGCTTTTTAAAATACTAATCAATGGAATGTACTGAACAGACTGTAGAGCAAAATAATAGCAAAAATGCACAAAAAATATGCACAGAAAATATGCTTTGTTTTATTTAATTGTGCAGTTGAAGATCATCTGACAAAAACTATACTGTCACTGTCAGAAATGTGCCTGAATGCTTCTGCTGTGCATGAATGTGTAATGAACAACCTACCTGTGTTTATGAAAACATAACTTCAAAACACCACATTTGCATAGCTATAACAGATACGTTTCACAGAGCTGGAATATAAAACAATTTAATTCTTAAACTGAAAATGTATTCATAAGGTATCGCAGTAGACAACGTCCAAATAAAGAAAACCTAGATTCATTAAACAATATCAATTATTACACAATGATACACACCTAGGTTGTGATCAGTGTCCATAGTGCCTCACAATGACAGCATATAGCCCATTGGGGGACAGTGTAGTTAACATTCAGGGCCTGATTTACTAAGACCTAATGTCTTATTAACTCACGTCCTCAGTCTATGGGGTGAGAGGAAGATGGGGATGGGGGTCATTCTGTATATTTGAAAGGGTATGCGGGACTCCTTGTTGATTGTAATGATGCGTGTATGTATGTACCCTTGAAGAATGTGGTCCCCTACTGGAGGGATGGAAGGGTGTGTGAGAAAAACATATACGTCTTAAATAAATGATTAATTCTCAACACAATGAGAGATTATACAAAGAAACAAATTAAGACAGGAAAACATTTTCTGATAGGACCTATAGAAGCAGAAAAGAACTGAATAAGTTATTGCGCGATATAGGAACATACAGTGCCCTCCACTATTATTGGCACCCCTGGTAAAGATGAATAAAAAGGGTTATAAAAAATTCACCGTTTGGTGAATTCGCTTAATGTCGCACTGAAAAAATTAGAAAAATCCAACCTTTAATTGAACTAAATTTATTATGAAAAAAATATTCCTCATCAAGAAATAACTATTTTTAACAAAACCATGTGTGCCACAATTATTGGCACTGCATTTATATACAGAATAAAGTAATCATCTTTAATATTTGGTTGCATATTCTTTGCATGCCATGATTTCCTGATGTCTGTGACCCAACAACATCAAAAGACTCTTGATATCTTATTTTCTGATACTCTTACAAGCGATACTATAACGTCTCTGCATTTGAATGGATCACTATGAAAATTGAGGGGTGGGACTAGATTTAGCTGTTCCAGTGTAATTTACAGCTAAATCTTGTCCCACCCTCCAATTCTCATAGAGATCCATTCAAATGCAGAAACGTTATAGTATCGCTTGTAAGAGTACCAGAAAATAAGATATCAAGAGTCTTTTGTTGTTGTTGGGTCACAAACATCAAAAAGTCATGGCATGCAAAGGATATGCGACCAAATATTAAAAATGATTACTTTATTTTATATATAAATGCAGGGGTGCCAATAATTCTGGCAAACGTGGTTTTGTTAAAAGATAATTATTTCTTGATGAGGGATTTTTTTTTCTCAAAATAAATGTACTTCAATTAAATGATGGATAGTTCTAATTTTTTCAGTGTGAGATTAAGCTAATTCACCAAACGGTGAATTTTTTATAACCCTTTTTACTCATCTTTACCAGGGGTGCCAATAATAGTGGAGGGCACTGTATTCATGAAGGAAGCTGAGATCACGAATGGTTGAGTCATTAAAGCACAAGTGCAGGCTGAGCTATCTCTTAGACATCACTAACGTGACCAGGAGTGTTCAGTGGCTGGACACACTTCGGTTCATCTGCTTGGGGTAGGAAGCTCCTGCAGCATAAGCGCCCTCTAGCTTCTCTCTAGGCAACTGTAGATTACGAGTTGTCAGTAAAAGATGCTCTTCTCCCTCAGCACTAGCATTAGTGCGCTAGGTGGCTTGTAGGGTGGAAAACAGTCACTGGCTTGTCGACAATTGCATCTGGAAGTGAAGAAAAATAAACAAATGAAGGAAGCCTCAAGTAAATTTGACTGAATTTATCATATCTGTCAAAACAAACAAAAAGTGTCTATATTTGGAATGAAGAGCCCATGACAAACACTCACCTGAGGGTATTGACCATTGTGTGGCTTGTGCGCTGTTTCTCTGTACTTGTCCTGGTCTGACCACTAAATCTCACAGTCTGTATATCTGACCAAAACCCTTTTCTGGGGAAAAAAAACCCTCCACCCAAGCGACTTTGTTTGTTACACTCTCAAAACAGATGTGATAAAAACAACACACCTCCGTGTCTAGTTGAGGACAGCACATTTGATGTCATTTGCAACAGTCTGTGATAAATTCTCCCTTTATCACATAAATTGTATATTTGTAACACAAAAGTAGTAACTTTGACACAAAATTCTAAATGTCGAAAGTAACAAAATGGCTTGCCTTTAACTAGACATTGAGGTGTGTTGGATATTAGCACCTCCTTTCTGAGAATGTAGATATTGTATGACTCCAGAACTTCTTATTGCACTAGATCAGATTATTGCTATCCTTTTCTGTGATTACAGTTGCTTTTGCAATGTTATTACACATAGTGTTATCGTACTCTTAACCATGATACTACCATGGCTTTACTATGGTACTGTATGGTAACTATGGTTATTACACATAGTGTTATCGTACTCTTAACCATGATACTACCATGGCTTTACTATGGTACTGTATGGTAACTATGTTATTACACATAGTGTTATCGTACTCTTAACCATGATACTACCATGGCTTTACTATGGTACTGTATGGTAACTATGGTTATTACACATAGTGTTATCGTACTCTTAACCATGATACTACCATGGCTTTACTATGGTACTGTATGGTAACTATGTTATTACACATAGTGTTATCGTACTCTTAACCATGATACTACCATGGCTTTACTATGGTACTGTATGGTAACTATGTTATTACACATAGTGTTATCGTACTCTTAACCATGATACTACCATGGCTTTACTATGGTACTGTATGGTAACTATGGTTATTACACATGGTGTTATCGTACTCTTAACCATGATACTACCATGGCTTTACTATGGTACTGTATGGTAACTATGGTTATTACACATAGTGTTATCGTACTCTTAACCATGATACTACCATGGCTTTACTATGGTACTGTATGGTAACTATGGTTATTACACATAGTGTTATCGTACTCTTAACCATGATACTACCATGGCTTTACTATGGTACTGTATGGTAACTATGGTTATTACACATAGTGTTATCGTACTCTTAACCATGATACTACCATGGCTTTACTATGGTACTGTATGGTAACTATGTTATTACACATAGTGTTATCGTACTCTTAACCATGATACTACCATGGCTTTACTATGGTACTGTATGGTAACTATGGTTATTACACATAGTGTTATCGTACTCTTAACCATGATACTACCATGGCTTTACTATGGTACTGTATGGTAACTATGTTATTACACATAGTGTTATCGTACTCTTAACCATGATACTACCATGGCTTTACTATGGTACTGTATGGTAACTATGTTATTACACATAGTGTTATCGTACTCTTAACCATGATACTACCATGGCTTTACTATGGTACTGTATGGTAACTATGTTATTACACATAGTGTTATCGTACTCTTAACCATGATACTACCATGGCTTTACTATGGTACTGTATGGTAACTATGGTTATTACACATAGTGTTATCGTACTCTTAACCATGATACTACCATGGCTTTACTATGGTACTGTACGGTAACTATGTTATTACACATAGTGTTATCGTACTCTTAACCATGATACTACCATGGCTTTACTATGGTACTGTATGGTAACTATGGTTATTACACATAGTGTTATCATACTCTTAACCATGATACTACCATGGCTTTACTATGGTACTGTATGGTAACTATGTTATTACACATAGTGTTATCGTACTCTTAACCATGATACTACCATGGCTTTACTATGGTACTGTATGGTAACTATGTTATTACACATAGTGTTATCGTACTCTTAACCATGATACTACCATGGCTTTACTATGGTACTGTATGGTAACTATGTTATTACACATAGTGTTATCGTACTCTTAACCATGATACTACCATGGCTTTACTATGGTACTGTATGGTAACTATGGTTATTACACATAGTGTTATCGTACTCTTAACCATGATACTACCATGGCTTTACTATGGTACTGTATGGTAACTATGGTTATTACACATAGTGTTATCGTACTCTTAACCATGATACTACCATGGCTTTACTATGGTACTGTATGGTAACTATGGTTATTACACATAGTGTTATCGTACTCTTAACCATGATACTACCATGGCTTTACTATGGTACTGTATGGTAACTATGGTTATTACACATAGTGTTATCGTACTCTTAACCATGATACTACCATGGCTTTACTATGGTACTGTATGGTAACTATGGTTATTTGGTTTTATGTTTTTTTTGTTTTCTGCATTTCGTAAAATGGAACCAGTTCTGAAAAAAATAAGATCCAATTCATTAAATAGGGCACTGATTTTATAAGTTTGTCTAGTAAAACTATGTAGGTGTACCTTTTCAACACCTTTGGCATTTAGACATTTTCATCATTTACATCCTTATGATATGATATGTGATATGTCGTAAAATAGTTTTGCTAGGTTGTTGTGCCATTTTTTTTCTTTGAGCACCGCCCCTCAAAAGGCCTCCGCACGGCCCTGCTGAGGATCATCCACAGGGGTGTGATGGAGGTGGAGGTGCCTAGATGTCTAGTAACTGCCAGGTGTGCACAAGCCACAGATGTGCACATGACGTGCAGCCTCCTGTCTGCCCCTTCTACAGCTTCATTGAAAAAGTGGGAGCGAGCCACTTTTTAAAGATTCGTTTTTCCTCCTGTCACCTCATATGGATTAAGCTCAATTAATTTAGGCAGTGCCTTCTCCAGTTTTTTTAAGTTTTTTTTTTTACTGCGCTGTCTGCTTTGATCTGTCCGTGGCACATTTGATCTTTACAGGGACTGTTGTCAACACAACTGCATCAGACCATGTGCTTCTGACATGTCCCTTTCATTCCATTTAACAAGACCACATTAGCCCCCCCAAACACACACACACACACACACACACACACCTGTCACCTTCACTTTTACCAGTGAAATCCCAGGTGAGCATTCAGCAGCTCTATGGGTTTCAAAGAAAATTATTGATAAAATTTGAAAAAAAAGATGGCAATTTAAAGTTAATCACTTAATTTTCATTTTAGAAATTCCTTTTTTATTTTTTATTGTGTGTACAATTATAAAAACACAAAGGCAATCTGTGTTATGTTGAGAAGTCATTTGCTTGTTTAACAATTCAGAAACCATTGTAAACAGGCCTGATTGGCTGTGGTCATATGCTTTCCTCACTTATATGCTGAAGATGCTGAAACTTATTTTGTTGAAATTTGCCCTCTTAGTCTTGTATTAAAAAAAGACAAGATTGTGCTTTAAAAAAATAAAAAGACAAATGTTGACAGTTACATGAAAGACTTCTCTTTCTTTTTCTGTTGTGCTCTATTCTGCATCCAAAACCAACTGCACACAAACACAAGGCAGTCTGACAGGAGTCTTATGTGAAGTTTTGAAAACTGTGGGTGTCTCAGGCTGGCTTTGGGAAATGGCTTTGAATGCGTTTTCTGGAACAGAAACACGCTCAGTGAACGCACCCTGAACTGTGTAAGAATGATCTGACCTGGTTTAGAAAACCTGAAAAAATTTGAGTGGTGGCTCAGATCTCGCAAGAGGAGACCTTGATCATGCACTATATGTCTGGCAACTACTATTTCAGTTTGGATGCAAACTTTTTCAGGTTATCAGTGACTGATTTCTGACTGACATCATCCAAATTGATCTTAAACAGAAGAGAGGTAAAATATTGCAGCCAATGAGACTTCTCACAGGAGTCCAATCCTATACTTTGATCTTTATCTTTCTCTGCTCCATAAAAATATTAAAACAATTCTTTTCATTATATCGGCTCTCAACATATTCATCACACTTATATTATCGGCATGCAATTGCTTTATGATACACCTGTAAATACAAGTAAACGCATAGAGAAGAGGAAAGCTAAAATTGAGGTGAACTAAGTTGAAACTTAGTTGTCATGACATCTGTTACCTTGGCAGCAGATAGGGCATAGTACAATTGGAAAGACTCACAAATATGTAAAATGTAGCTGACATCTACAGCAGTACATTTCTGTGCCTCAATAACTATTGTAATATAAACTGGTTGTGCATTTAAAAGATATGCAGCTACCGGACAACAAAGATCAATGCCACTAATATACTGTATGTGTTACCCATAAAGGACAACCGATGCCCATATTGGCTTTTTGATAATCTGTATTCCTCACTGTGAGAACTATTACCCATATCATCAAGTCTAAACTGAACCCCAGCACTTTTTACAGGACACGTTTCCAAAAACAAAAGGGGACATTCAAAAGCTGACATTATATACACACATACATACGTATATATACACCTTTAATCAGTAACAGCATGTATCACAAATTTTATAAGGGTCACGCTGCATTTCTCTAGGCTCATAACCTGAGTGTTAATGGAAAAGCAAAGACCCATTAAACAGGTTAAAGAAATCAAGGGTAATTCAAAGCTGAAAAGTACTTATAAATCAAAATTTCCTGGCTGCAGTGAACTTCAAACTATGCGTTGAAATAATGATGAATGGGGAATAAGGTTTTCATGCCTGTAGGACATGAAGGTAGGTTGAACAGCTGGAAGGTAAGTTTGCTTAACATCTTGGTATGCTATACTGTAGTTTAGAATCATTGATGTAATAGGACCATCCAAATGGCTTAGCACACAAACCCTTATATCCGCCGCTTGCATGATAGCACATGTAAATGAGACTAATATACTCAGAACAATCCCCTTCTTGTAATGGGTTTCTTAATGGTTCGGAGATTCAAACGCGAAGGTGGGGGGATCAGAACAAGTAGCTCACAATAGTGAGGACCAATAATTGGGAGAGAAAATAATAAAGGAAGAAAGAAAAGTCAGGAATGTAATTCCTGAAGGCTAAAACAGTCACAAACGAAAATCAAGCCACAAAAACGAGCAAACTAGAAAACTAAATCTCCCGAGCTCAAGTAATGAGCAGAACGGAAAACTTAGCAAACAAAAGAACACCTTCGGTTACCTTAGCTCGGAGCCGGAAGAGTGTAAAACCAAAACGAAAGTACAAAGAAAAACTGTCTTCTAGAGAACAGCAATGTACCAAAAAGATTGAACGCTACCAGGAGGAAAACAATCCTATACCCGATTAAGTAGCTAATAGAAAGTCCCCCCTGAACATAAACAAGTTCAATATCAGGAGGTCGCTAGTACCTGGCTATACCTGGCTTGAATGCAATGTCGTAAGACAAACAAGCACCGGAGAAGCGGAAGTGAGGAACTTAAATACCCTGCAGGTAGAAGCCCGGGTGAAAACAATAATGAGACTGCAAACCATGAAATGGAACGAGAAAAAATCCGATTGACTCGCAATCGTGAAAGCCAGAACGAGAATCACAAAAGAAAAGAGTCCTTAATTGTAATATTACTCGGTTTGGCAGTTTATTACAGTCAGATCTTTAAGAGTCAGTTTGCATCTTATCAACCAATGTGAAAAAATAGTATAGCCTACTTGGGCATACTTAAAATATAAACTTTAATGAGGCTTCAAGGATGCTGATACACCTTATTTCAGATGTGAATGTAAGTTAGCTGGTTATGTCTGATGTGGAATTGTCTCCAAGTATGCGGCCACACATGATTGAAAACCTTTGAATTAATATGTGGCCCACTTGCCCAGTGACCATGTGGGCCACAATGAGTCACGGGTCACATGACTACCCCCTGTCCAGTACGAGGACCAATGGAGAGCGAGGAGCAGTAACAGACAGTGGGGAGATGCCTACCTGCGGTGGGTCTCCTGCTGCTCGGGGCTGATGGCCACAACAATGATCTCCTGCACAGCACTCTGACACAGCATGGCTCTGTCCTCCTCCTCTGTGGTTCACCATCTCCTCCTGCTCCTGCTCCCAAGGTCATCGCAACAGAAATCTTTTCGCCTTTAAAGTTGTTTTTTTTCTCTCTTTTCACTTTGGACGAACTGGCAGATGTTTTGAAATCCATTAATCCAGTTGAGAATTTCACTGAAGCAACAAGAGAAAAGCATCTATCTGAAGGCTAGAGTAGCAGTCTCCACAGACGGGCTTTGAACCCAAGGCCCGCGGTCGCAAGTACATAAGCACTATTGCGAATAGTGTACATGCTCGGTTATTGCCTCTCTCAGTGTGAGCAGGGCACAAGAGCATGACCGAATGTATTACCAAAATTTTACACACACGCACACACACACACACACACACACACACACACACACGTATCAACCACCAAAGAATAAGGATTGTGAATGAATTTCCACTTCATCTAAAGTCCATAACCTAGAAATGAAAAAATAAAAACACATATTCTTAGAGATTGAGGAATTTAAAGGCATACTAAATACTTTCACAACAGTAATTATGGTTTTCTAACCACAGCCACAACTCAAAAATCCCCTTGCAATATAAGATGACAATAATTGCAAAACCTCTATTATGTAAAACTTTAAGACTAGTGTCCCCAGGCCTCTTATTTTGTTTGTGTGGCCTTTACTGATACATGTGATAGTATTTTTCTATTCTTTGTTTTGAGCAATTGTTTTTAATCAAGAGGAATAGTCAAGGGGGACAGAAAGCTTATGTCTGCTCAGTGCATTTTATAAAACGTCCTTAATTTTGACAAACATTACCTTCTTTAGAAATACATTTCAGTACAAATCGACTGTTTTACGTGCCATTCAGACACAGCAGGCTATGTACTGTGCATCACAAATCCAATTCCAATTTCATGCAGTGTTCAGAGGCTTGCTTTACGGGGCTTTCCGATTTTATCTGAGGTTATTTTCAAAAGTTACCTTTGATGTTACTATGATCCCTTTGTTCTATTCAAAATATAAATGTGACAAAATTCGTACTCAGAATAACATGAAGGGACCTCAAAAACTAACAATGTCAGACAATGATCTTTGCAGCGCTCTGCTTTTGAAAACTCCCAACTTTTCCCCCCTTCTGTAGAATTGTGTGTCCCTGAGACACAGTGTTAACAATGAGTGCCTACAGACTTTAAACAGTGTATCTCCACCTGGTTTGAGGTTCCATTAACCTCTAAATTCAAAAGATAGAGGACAGACTCCTACAAATCTGTACAGAAACCGTGCCGTGAAAAATATATGGGGTACAAGCTCTAAGGAATCAGCCAATACTCGCACAGGCCACATAGGAGAGCAGATTTTTTTTTTTTAAAGCAGATTTTTCAGAACCTAACCTTGAAGTTCATTTTCAAAGAATCTGAGCCATGAGAGATTTATATATAGATTTACAATTTCTCATACTCAAGTCAGTTTGTGGTTTTCTTGGCGGTTACAGTCAAACAGATCTTCCTTGTAATACCCACTAATGAAAAGTAATTATAGCAGCTGATGTCCTACACATATAGCTGCTAGCATTTTGGAATGCAGAAGGTGCAGGTTTATATGCCCGATGACAGACATTTGATTAGAGATGTGCGTGTACAGCCCTTTGCACTCAAGAAAATGGATGGTGCTGATAGAAGTTGCATTTTGAATGGTCAGCATAGTTTACATGGATAGTAGGTCTTTGTCCAACAAAAACCGTCCAAAGACACTTTCAGTGACGTATATGAGGAACTTAATTCTTTGATGTCTAATAACACTGAACACTCCTGTACACCATCAGCCTCTTCGACACCTGACAACGATAGACGGAGAGTCCAAACTATAGAGTAAGATTCGTACAACAGCCCCAGATCTAATGAACAATATTGTAACACGAAAGATGATAATAATATGTGCATTTCCTCATATCTAGAACAGAGATTGTTAGTGGAATATGCAGAAAACAACAATGCAACAAGTGTACTAAGCATAGACAAGCCTCTGCTCTAAGCCTCAGTTAACTATTTCACTACTTATAAATATCTTTTGACTTATTCACCTAGCAGATTTTTTTTCTAGGGCAACTTACTGTGCATTTTTCATATTATCTATATGGATACTTTCTGAAGTAATTTAGGTTAATTACCATGCTACGCCAGCAGTGCCTCTTCTGGGATTCAAATCTGCGACTGTCTGTGAACAAGTCTGGTTTCCTCACCACTGTGGCCCACTACCTATTCTGTGTGTTCATCATCATCATTATCATTCATCAACCTGCTTATTCCTGTTCAGGGTCACGGGGGGTGCTGGAGCCTATCCCAGCATGCATTGGGCGAGAGGCAGGAATACACCCTGGACAGGCCGCCAATCCATCACAGAGCACTCACACCATTCACTCACTCATTCATTCATACCTATGGGCAATTTAGAGTCTCCAATTAGCCTAACCTGCATGTTTTTGGACTGTGGGAGGAAACCGGAGTACCCGGAGGAAACCCGCGCTGACACAGAGAGAACATGCAAACTCCACACAGAAAGGCCCTCGGCCGGGATTCGAACTCGGTACCTTCTTGCTGTGAGGCGACAGTGCTAACCACTGCACCACCGTGCCGCCCTATTCTGTGTGTTGAATACTGAAATTCGGAGTGGAAAGTTTACAGTTGAACTCATCTGGGAAACACAAACATATGGAACACATCTGAAAGATATGTGTGGTTTATATGAATATATTGCTTAATCTCAAGCACATTATCTGAACCTCTAAACTAGATATGGTATATTGCTGAATGCAATTGTTTGAATTCCAATGTAACAGTAAAAATGTAGTGTTTGGATCCTGAGGGAAAAAAATACAGAGCTGATTTATCAATTAAAGCTACTCGTCAAATCAGTATATCTGAAAGATAATGTATTGCATATGAGTCAGTCTCACTAATCCTAATCTCGTCTGTTTTTTCACAAATAACTAGTTAAAGAAATAGGCCTATGTGTTCCAGTCTAATCATGACCAACTGGATGATCATATTGCATTCAGCTTTAAATGGCAAAACAATTCGTATGAGTAAGTTTTAAAGAAACAAATAATAAAGACCTTAAATGAACATACAATCTTTGATGAGACGCTGTACCTTCCTGCTTCTCGTCAATAAAAAAGCTGAAAAGCAGCGGTGACATTATCAGAACTGTAGCATATCTTTGATGTGCTTTGCTTAATGTGCGGGCCCAGATAACAACAGTATGCAGTGAGCTAATCAAAGAAAAGAAGGATAAACAAAGATTTCAAAGGTTTTGATATCAAGACATCAATGACTAACCAGAGCAAAGCAGTGCACACCATCTTATTTTATCTGAAATATTGACGCCCTCAAAGTTCTGAAAAGCAAGGGGAGGTCAGTTCAGAATAAACTCGCGCACGCGCACACACACAAACACACACACACACACACACACAAATAAAACTAAGAATGCCTAATTTTCAGTGACAGAAGCCTCTTTCATCTTAAGCCCTGCCTTGAACTGCACCTTGTTTAATTATTAAATAGGGGGCTTGCTCTGCAGGATGCAGCTGCTTTTGATGGTTCTTAAATTCAATCCTGCTGACAGACCTCGGCCACTGGCCTCTGTATTTACACTTACCTGGGACAGCAGCTGAATGCTCATTTTCCAAATATATTACTGACAGCATGAGGGTTTGCATTTGGCAAGGTAATAACCCCCCTTTCACTTCTGTTTGTAAAAACATTATCTCTTTCTGTCTTGCGTTAGCATGTGATCCATCCTCCTCACGTGCTGTCTTAGCCTCAGTGTACTGTATGCCCTCAAGTTTGGGAGGGATATCGATTCCTCTGAAACTTTTTCAAGGTGAAAAGAAAAAAGCAAAGTCAAGAGTGTAAAGATTAAAAAAGGCCGGGCAGATCAGAATCGCACAGTGCCAAAATTCCACAGAGAGGAGAGTCCGATCTGCTCCAAAAGGCATGGGTTATGTGAATGGCAATCATTACCCCGATGGAAAGAAGATAGCGTAATCAGTGCCACAATCCAGGCCTTGATAGAAAAAATTCATACCCTCCAGCAATGCTTGATAGGATGTAGAGTTGAACAAAAGGCCATAACCCCACAGTGTTGCGGTGGTTATTCTCACTGTGTCCTACTGTTTGCATGTGCCTTGTAGTGTAACTCCATCTTGGCTCAAACGTCTCACACTCAACATGAGCTGCACCATTGTGCTGGGAAACTCGATGGAAGGGGCGATGCATACAACTGAAATCCCCTTGGAATCCTCACTTTAAACACGAGACAGCTCCCAATTTCCTGTTACTCATCCAATCCCCACTCCTGGATCAAGGTTAAGTGCTTTCATGCATATGGCACCACCCTGAGGCAAGAGTCACCATATTTTTAGTCGGCAGAAGCCAACAGCAGAGGCCGTAATATAAGCCAACAAACATACAAATGTTTAATTTTGGCCATTATAAGTTATAATGGGATTTACACTGTTGACTCTTATGACTTAAAATATCCACAGCTGCTTTCTAAAAGTAGAAAATCTAGTTCTGGTTTTCTCAATCTTGAGCGGTATATTCAGGTTTTGGAAACTTGCCATATACAGTTTCTTAGATTTCACAAACCAGCCATTAAGCCTGGATTCAATGAGCCCCATTCCATCTCTTTTCTGCCATGAAGGACTATGATGACACATTTGCTGGTTATCGAGATAATGATATGTGGGAAAGGTATGTGGTGTATCTCATGATTATTTTAAACGCGGCTGTGGCTCAGGAGGTAGAGCGGGTCGTCTGCTAATCGCAGGGTTGGCGGTTCGATCCCCGGCTCCTCCTGTCCACATGTCGAAGTGTCCTTGGGCAAGACGCTGAACCCCAAATTGCTCCCAAAGAGCAGGCTAGCGCCTTGCATGGTGGCTGCCGCTATTGGTGTGTGAATGTGTGTGAACGGGTGAGTGAGAGGCCATTGTAAAGCGCTTTGGATAAAGGCGCTATATAAGTGCAAGTCCATTTACATATTCTGTATATCTTGTATCATAACTTTTCTGTGGGGTAAACATACCCTTTATGTTTGATTCATAATAAAAAATAACAGGATCTTTTTTTAAAAGAAGCTGCTGATTTATCAATCACTAAATGTAAGAAAAGAATGAAGATATTTACACTCGCATTTGACCTGAGTTAAAGACAAATGTCGACTGAAATCAGGCCAGTCCAGCCTGGAAGTTTATTGTATTCCAGCTACTTTTTGCCAATTATAATAGCCACATTGAAAAAATTTTGCACAAACACTCCAGTTTTGAACAAAACTTTCATTTTAAATCACACTTTGTGCATGCATGTCTCCCTTGTTCCACTGTGCTCCTAAATTTTGTGAGTTTATGAGATTATGTAAAATTTTAATAACATAATATAATTTTTTAATAATATCTAGAGGAAGTTACTTGCTAGCTTTAATTGTGTTACCTAATGATGAATATAACATTTAGCCAACGCAGTTTGAGAATTCAGTGCCTAATTTTTACCAAGTATGTTTTGGCTATTAAAAAAGGCAAAAACTATTTGTGGACTGAAAATGTCCAGAGAAACACTACTTTTCTTCATACTTCCCCCCAACACACACACACACACACACACACACGGTTAGATACATTATTCAGCTAATCTTTGGTTCAACCTCACATTTGAACAAAATACAAGCTGAAATGTATCAGTGTACACCATGTGAACATTAAAAAAAACCTGAAGAATTCTCCAAAACCCATACTTTTTCATAATGTGTTTGTAAGGCAAAGACGCAAGCTATAGTATTATGTGAACATAGATCACAACCCAACCTGGCACACAGAGGGTTAAACTGCCCATTGCAAACTGTCGAAAGCAAAACAAGCACAAGCAGTGGTTCCCCCTCCACACACAGACACACTCATTTTTCAGGCAGTCAGCACTTTGATGAGACATATCTTTTAACTCTGTCATCTGCTTCTCAGTGTCTTGTGGATAACCTGTGACTTTCATGCAAGGCTTTCAACTGATGGAAAATCACACAAGATCAGGTCCTCTCACAGGGATGTTGCCTGGCTGCACGCGCCATATTCCGCCAAACCACTGCTCTCTCCTAGGATGCACACAGCCCTCTTTTTAATTTATGCAAAGCAGAATTAATTGTACTGGAATTTTACAAATCTGTATCTAATCAATTTCATAAACGCAGGCCTTCAGGTCATGCAGTTAGTAATTCTGTTTAAATTACACCCACAACAACATGCCACAACAGTTTAATGGAGAAGTTGCCTCTTAATTTGATGTCTGACTCCTACTCAGTCATTATCTTTAGACTGAACTTAGCCCTCAGTCTAATCTAACAATTCTCTACTTTGTTCTTAACTTTGAGAAGTTGAATTTAAAGTCCAAGTCTTGTGAAATAGAACTTTTTTTTTTGGTAAACACAACTTCAGTAAGGACACGGCAAACAGAAATCTAACAGAAATTGACAGGCTTATAGGAAAATGTTTTGAAATGTTCGAAAAACACAAGAATTGTACGCTCTCTTACAGACTTCTCTTCGTAAGAAGCTTTTGCTTCTGTGATGCCACCCAAGGGATACCTCTAGGAAGTGCTATATTCTGTGCAATATGCCTCTCCCCAGTACGTAGCTATACTGTAACTTAGAAAGTTCAGTCACGGCTTAGAAAATAGATTTCTACATTTTTCATACTGAGGAAACATCTCTATCTATTTTTTAAAACCAGACAATTTGCAGCTTTTCCACTTGTGGTCACAAAACTAGAAACTATGGACGGGAAACTATAGCCAAGATGTAAACATGTACCCAGAAAGTCCCGATGATTTTACATTTTTTTATTAAAGGATAACTTTAGTCTCTGATGTCACACTTGATCTCTACCTAGACAACGTGAAATATGGACGTTTGCTGTAATTACAACATAACTGAGTGATAAAGGCTTTATTCATATTACAGATACACAGATACACTGCTGGGAGCATAAGCTGGGAGCATATTAACATGTATTTCAATACCATATATTGCAATTGCAAAACATATGATTGTAATTTTGTGCACAAATCCTGTATGACTCCTTAATTTAATCATTCACACTACAGTGAGCATGTACACTGGCCATCATTTTACTATTGTACAGTACTGGGATTATTAGTATTGTACAGTACCGGGCCACTAAAACAGTGTTTCAACAGTCCATTTTCCACAAACTAAAAATATGGTCCACCTGAGGATTTTTCCTAAATGTAAATATTAATTAAATAAGCTATCAACTACCCTCCTGATAATATAATATACACAAACATCAGTAAACTGACATATTCTCATTTAAGTATAGACTAACTGTAAATTTTTGAAGCACAGGACCACTTGTGGAATGGGAGCACTTGTCAAACATGTAAAGGCCTGGTAATTAAAACACGTCCACTTGGGTGCAGGTTGCAAATTAGGCCATTAGTATATTGGCAGTGCATTTGCTGTGCATTTAAAGAAGGTCCCATTTACTTGAAGCACTTACTGGCATAGCTGTGTAATCAATGTTTTCTTCACAGATGGCTATGGCCTACCGCATGTCGACCAGTCAAATGCCAACGCAGAATCCTCTTGAAGGACTGGCCTGGTGTCATGTTGTGCCAAGTTTTGCTTCAGCATGCAAACTTTCTCAAAAAATTTCTTATTTTTGTACCTATACCTGGTTTACAGATAATACATCAAATTTTCTGTCACTGGGGCAGCAGTGTAACATAATGATGAGGGAACTTAGTTAGCCACTCTGGGATCATAGGATTGATTCCCAACAGAATTGACTACCTCTATTCTAAAGCAAAGTACTTAACCTGATCGTTAACAAATATCAGTCATTTTTATCTAAACTAATATAGAAAATGACCAATTCTGTATTCATAGGGCATTTTCACACTGTCACAAGTAAGCTCACGGTTTTTTTCCCAGCTTTCTGCACCAGTTGTGAAATTGAAGAAAAAATCTATGAAGATTCCTCCAAAGAACAGAACAAACACCACCTTGTATCTTTGGTACAAACCAGAGGTGGTTTTGAAACATCACTGAATTCCTTTGAATTGAGATGCACTTCATCCCATCTATACTTGGAAGTTAACCATGCTGATGTACAGTGGCCTATCATGGGATGTAAAACTTCTGTCACCGTACCTTTAAACGGATGATAGCCTACTCTCAACCCGTTTCTATTGATTATCAGTCAAGCAATTCATTTACTGAATAACAAATAGCAATATATAGGCTACAGGAAGTTTTTGTGTGCTAGCATTTTTTTTGTGTCATAAAATTGTGTAGTATTTAAATATGTAGGCAAGTGGCAGCCGGTGTTCTGTCGATTTGTCCTACCTTGTCAAAATATCCTACCGGTAGCGTCACACAGTTATCTATCGATTTTTGCTACCCTATCAGTAGATACTACCAAAAGTAAATACCAAAATACCAAAAAAAAAAAAGTTGAATTAACATCACAAATGGTGTAAAAGTTTGATTAAAACACCGCAAATACGGAAAACATGCAATGCTAAATTTAGGTCAAAAAATCGAGGCGTAAGTAGCATGAATATATGGGCGTGCCGTTAAACACAATAAAAAATATGCACTTGTGATGCGCACATGCGCAATACCCCTTGGTAGGACAACTCCATGGGTAGGATGAATCGACAGAACACCAGCACATAAAGCATTTAAAGCATTTAAAGCATTTAAACCGAACATAATCTCAACCTTTTTCCGTTTATTTTGCTTGCTTGTCAATCAAAAGTGTATTTCCTGAATAATCAAGACCAATTATTAATCAGCGTTTGCATTGTGTTTTCTTCTCATCACGTTAAAGAATGTAGACGGCACTGTTCAGTCAAAACGATTTAAACACTAGAAAGCAAAAAGGAAAACCTGTTAAATTGCTGGAACCAATGTTGAACGCAACGCATATGCATTCAAGCTAGAAGAACGAATTTACCCAATATGTGCTGTTCATTGATCATTTCTGCAGCTAAACTGCAGAAACTTTGCATGACATATAACATCAAAACAAATGTAGATACAGAAAAATGCTGCACAAGTTTATTTACCTATTGGTCTTGGTTATTGAGCAAATCAATTGTTTGACTGTTAGGCTATAATTATACGGGAAAAGATTGAGAGTAGCCTAATAATCCGTTTAAAAAACAGATTACAGAGCGCCTGGTTTTACATCCCACAGTACGGTACTGCTGCTGGATTAAACAATTTGCTAAACGAGTACACAATAGCAAACTACTACTGGATTAACCTGTACTTATTCGCCTATAGACCGTCTTTTCCATTCTGTATGCGCCTTTAATTTATAATACCGCGATAAATATTAACATGATTATCACTGAACAGAAAGTTCGATGTGAATTGTGGGTAATATAAGCTTGCCAGGGCTGCATTCGGATCCGAAATTGATCCTTTCTTCCTGTCGTTCCCTTCCTTTGCTTCAAGGGGGAATCCCCAAAATGCCAGGATGAAATATGGCAGCCACACCAAGTGTGATTTGGATCCAATTTAAGAAAGGGGAGGGAGCTTCCAGCAAGAAGTTAATCCCACAATGCAATACTCCACATGGAAAACGTGGGCAATCACCACAGAACTATGTGGCGGTCACATTTCAACTCTATGGTGTTGCACTTCCGAAATGTTGCGAGGGCGGTTCGGTTCAGTTTTTGTTTGTCTCTCTTTGCAGATCACCTTTTAAGTTTAAGTTTGCTTGTTGCACGTAGCAAATTGCGTCACAAGATAACTCCCTCGAGGGAAGACAACAAGGGAAGGGAGTGTGTTAAATTGGATTCGAATGCAGCCCCGAGTCGGCTCTTGTGCAGACTCGTTCCCTTGAGAAAAGTTGAGGGTGGAGGGGCTATGTCACAAACTTCACTTGGCTTTCTAACGGATTGGACTCACACCGAGGGTACATCTTGGTCTCAAAAGGGATTCCCCCAAGTGAAGTTTGCAAGTCAAGTTTACTAGGGTGGAGCAAAAACTGGATTGGGACGCAACAAGGAATTTCTGTATTTATTGTTGATCTCATTTTCAAGTAGAATGAGGTGAACTGGACGATTGCATGTGAATAAATGACCTTATAAAAGTCTTATAATAGATATTTAAGGTTTTTCTTTATTTCATTAAATATTAACATATTTCGATATAAATTTTCCCAAAGTATGACCTGTGACATCAAATAAAATAAAATTGCACTAAAAATCAGGCCTAAAGGCACAGAAGGAGAGGGCAGGGCACGATATCCCTCTATAAGGGTATGGGCGTACTTTGATATTTTCAACCAGCGTGCAGAACAGCCCGACTAAAACGGACCCTTCTGAGGCTCAAACTGTTCACATTCTCACCTTCCCGAGACCTTTAGAGCCGCCGTGCTTCCTCTGTTCAGAGGATTTTACGCACAGACCCACTGGACCAGTTCTGCCAGTCTTCAACAATCAGCCTATTGTCTGCCACGGAGAGAACCGTGTTATTGTTCCACAGCTGTACCGCCACCCTTTGATGGGGGGCTGGAATCCAGAGATTCTCCGTCACTGTTTGCTCTTCGCCCGATGGGATGCAGCCAGGGTTAGACTGTCTTTAGAGAACACAAAATAAACAACGGATTTGCCGCGTCGTGCATTGCGCCCGGCTGCTCAGAATTCAAACTGCGGAATATGAAAAGTGCGACCAAAAAAGAAGCTTAGCGGTTGCGGTTGCGGTTGGTGAGCCTGTATGCAGGTAGGCCCTATATGTATCAGCACGAGCGTGATCACCGCGGGGAGGACCTGGGTTTTTTTCTTTTTTTCTTTGCGGAGACGCTTCATCTGATCCCTTCCTTCCTCCTCGCTGGACAATCGGAAAAATATTTTGTTTTTCCTTCGAGTTCTTTCAAGGGCGGCCTTTTTCCACGCGCCGCTCAGAGCGGCGGCGCGAGTTCAAAGGCTGGCGCACATTGTCCCCAGCTGTCTGAGCCGCGTCGCCCTGCCCCTCGAGAGACGGTCTCACCAGAGAGCTGACTCAGATCACAGAGTCGCTGAGAAGAAGAGATGGGTTTCAAAGTACGGGCACCGAGGGCAGGAGAGGGCGCGATGTCCACTCCCCTTTCTCTCGCCGGGATGCCGTCTTCAGACGGATCTTTGCTCCGCATATATTTATAAACCCAGAACAGAGACTGAAAGATGCACCTGAGCAAATATTAACATCCTCCATGAGGTGCTTTGAAGTCCAGCTTGGACCAGCAGTTCTCACTGCCGTTAGACTCGGAAACCGCGACAGAAGAGAGTCAACATCAGAAACTGGCCAAGAGACGACCAGTAATGTGAATTAGGGAGACAGACAATAATAACCAGCCTACCACCACCAACTAACCTACTAACTTCAAACGTCCAATGCACCGTTTTGCCTGAAGCCACACAATGTAATGAATAAACAGTGAAAATGTGTCATTATTTCACCTCCATAAGGACCAAATAAAGTACTGCACAATGAAAGAAGCTAAAGATGCCTATGTCATTGATGATGGAAGCGTGCTCTCTGATCCTTGTAAAAACACTGAGGTTTACTGTCTAAAAAGCCACAGACGCCCACGAGAGGGGGCGGTAATGTAGGACACAGGCGTACGCTTGGAATAAGAGCAAAAACTACAAACTATTTTTTATCCATTACAGCTGCTGTTGGTCGTGGGTCTCGTCGTTCTCCAGATGAGTTGGGACAGAAGATGAAGGGTGCCAAACGGATTTAATTTGGACAGGATTGGAGGAAGGACAATTTTCACCTCCTTGTTTCCCTGAAGGATAGATTTATTTTTTTTGTCACACTCAGGGAGAGGGTCCAGGAAAATAGTGCAGAGGACAAAGTACACTTCCATCTCTGAAGAGGGTCATTTCAGGCTTTTAAGGGATCTCCACAGCAATTACAACTTGATCAGCAGCGCATTGCATTGCATGTCATGTCATGGAGAAGAGGAGAGGTTAAAAAAACAAAACAATGGGAACTTCATTAACCTTGGAATTCATGTAGCTTCATCATCTTTATTATCTTTTTAAACAACTTTTCATCCCAGTGAGAAGTTTTTTCCCCCAATTTGGAATGGCCAATTACTATTGCCAGCCCACCCATGTGAATTTTCTCTGCCCCAGTGTGTGTGTCCCCTGAAGCTTGTGCAGGCAGACTACAGTCACCCAAATGACCAGATGAGTCTATCATGAAGGGCCACAGTTGGCATTAAATTCTAAGCCGCAGGGCATATCAGTCCAGCAAAAACCATGATATAGCTGCATATACTCTCCTCTAAAACCAGAATATATCTGTATTTCTTTTTTGTTTGTTCTTCAACCTGTTGAACTGACTGTTATTCCAGTTTTATAACATTTAGTGCTTAGAGGTAGAGTACATTCCAGATAAACAGAGGCCTTTAAAGCTCTGAAGTGTAGTATTTAAAGAGCAGAAATACATACTGAGTACAGCAGGGCCACCATATACCTCTAATGAATGTAAATCAAAGGACTGCTTTGTGTGTGTGTGTGTTTACATTTTACTCGAACATGCAACATGTGCCTCAGATTTGATGGTTATTGTTTTAATTATGGCTCTAGTCAACCCCTGGGCCCATTCAGCTTTTAATCATCAGAAAACCGTTTATTTTTGGGCTTTAGGAGAGGACATGATCATGCGAAGAACACAAAGCTGTGGTTCGGCAGTCTGGGGGTACGGGGCCTACGTCTGACGAGATGCTGTCTATAGACAAACAAGTATGTCCGCTAATGCTGACTCCTCTCCATCCAGTGATATTTACATCAGAATGATCCTCTCATCTGCATAATCCTAAAGACTTTGAAGATTACTATACGGGGGTATAATGATCACAGATACCACATGTTTGGAAAACTATGCCACATAAAGTAAGAAAAAGATAAAGCATTTCCTTGTATGTTGGATTCTGAGCATTATTGATCATGGATGGAAGTGGTTAGCCTGCACAGTATTTATATTTTCCCTTTATATCTAAGATGTTAATGTTGTTCAATGAGTGTACAGGGGACCATTGCCGTTTTAAGCCAGGCACACTGATAGGCCAGATAGACTCAGGCACAGCTAATTCAGCCAGGAAACACATAATGATAATGGTGGGCCTTCTTCAAAGAACATCTTAAGAGTTTTTTGTACCTATTTTGATCCAAGCAGGAGACATCAATGTAGGTACTTGAATAAAAAGGGACTATGTTTTTACAAAAAAACAATGTGATTTCATCTGCTACTTTGTTTGTGGTTTTCAATCCATTTATGTCAGAAATGATAAAATAGCATTCTGCCATGTTAGATTTCTTGATGTATGGATTAGTATAAGGTTAACAAGACAACCAGCTCAAAACATTCTTAAAGCAGTAAGAGTATTTTACCCATGGCAAATGCACTGTTTGGATATTGATGCTGTCCTGTTAGATTAAATCCCAAGGTTTTATACTGACTCAAAATTAGAAATTAACTGATACTAAACTGGGACTCAGGACAATGACCTTAAATGTATTCTTTAATCTATTGTTAATTAAAGTAAAGTAATGTGTTTATGTCCCTGCAGATATAGGTCATATGCAACAAATAAATTTGAAGATCACCAGCACTGTGTGCCAGCTCTGAGCATTTTCCTTCTCTTAAGTAATAATTAAATCATATTCAGTTAAACTGGATACATCATTAATTCTGCTGATCTACTTGTATGTGTCAATATCTGTTATAGGCATGATCAATTATATCGTTAAATTAGTGATCAGTTAGTCAGTGATATTTGAGATGATTTTGGCACTGCAATGGGATTATTGCTCAATAGGTGGCTTTGTGAGGAGGATTTAAGTAATATTGCACTTGGAAGAATGAATCACAATCCTAGTTGGTGGAAACCATGACCATACTTCAGTGATGTTTTTCAAAAAACTACTGGGTAAATGTCCAAGTGAAAAATAATGCATGTGGAACAGCAAGAAAATCTATACTTAACATGTGGCACTTTACATGGTCAAAATGTGTAGTACTGATCTATACTTAACATGTGGCACTTTACATGGTCAAAATGTGTAGTACTGATCAACATATGTTATAAGTTAAAGCCAGGACATGGTTTCACATATATTTCTTATTACCTTTGTCTGACATGAATGTATTCAATTTCAAAGAACGTTTTGGCAAATTGTATTGAAACAAGCAAGAATTTCTATACATTCCAACACTTGATTTGAAAGGCAGCTGATCATTTAAATAGATTCATACATTATACACATTGAGCAATATTGCTCTACTTTTCCCTCTATCTTTTTACTCAAGAGTGTATTTTTAAAAATGTGATTCATCTTCATTTGAACGGAATGGGAAGGCATGCCGTAAATGAATTAGACATCATCCACAAATTCAGTGCAATTAATGTTGTTTCTCTCCCAAGCCTCAAAAGCAAAGGTATTGCTGAAGTGCCATGACTGGTTAGCTATTACACAGTAAACAATAAACGAGGCTTAAAATTGAGCCAATAGAGTAACCAAACAGGGCTATCAAAGATGTCGTATACATTGAGCATGTATAATATTATGTTCTTAACTTAATAAGTGTGCGTTAAATGATCCAGGTCCACGCGGATGCATGTTCAATGGAGTTTACTCAAAATAACCACTCACTCTCCCCACGCAAGCGCACACGTAAACGCCAGTAGTAACCATGGCAACATCATAACAAATGACTGTACTGTCGTACACATCATAACTGTCGTACTGTACAATGTGTGTGTGAACATAACATATAGTCCAACCGCAGCCTTGGTTGGGATGAATGAAATCGTCTTGGACCATTAAGTCTTCTGAAAAAAAATGTTTTTATGCTGTACTACCAGTGATCGTTAATCTTTTAAGTCAATGGGGGATGTTTAGTAATAGAATGTAAAACTATCCAGGCCTCTAAAGATGGCATGTTTCAGTGAAAGAAATGTAATCACTTAGTTTATTGTGCAACCAACTACATTCTTTAGGCTCATTAAAACACCAGGGCAAGATGTATAATGTGCTTTTCAGATCACAGGAAAAAGATTAGAGTCTATAATTATGAGAATACACCATTCAGCCCATTTAGGTTTGTCATTTTAGGATCCGTAGCCTAATTTTGAGGATCGTTGGAAAATTAGATTCAGGGATTAGCGTTTAGGTGTAAATATGAATAACATATTTGAAACTAATACTTTTTCTTTTATTATTCCCCCACTGTGTCTGTGTCATAAAAGATGCACAGCAAAATGTTTAGTTTTAATTAAACTTTAACAGAGTTCATGTGAGTCTAACAGGGTTTAAGTGCACCTCCTTAGAGCAAAATAACTATCAGAGTTGATTTAACACTAAACATGTTCCTGTGTGGGCAGTGCAGAAGGTTGAAAGTTCACTCTCATGGTAAGTAAGTTACCTGACCTGAACGGCTTCAGCAAGTACAGAGCTGTACCAATGTATGAAAACTGTTTCAAATTGATGCACTTAGGCCTACTCAATGTGATGCCTCTACAAGTCATTCCCTGGCAGCACTTATAGCTACAGTATAGCACACAACTTGCCCCTTGAACCTGAGCTTCTAGATCCATGATCTTCATCTTGACTTGAAGCTACAGGGAGCCACTGACAGGCTCGTCAACACTTAAATATGAGACCGCTGCAGTTGCACAATTATGTAAAAGAATGTACAACGGTTAATTTTCTTTTGTTTACTCAGTATGCAAAGAAAACAAACATAACATTTTAACTGTCAGTGATCCAGAAAAGGCTGTTAGTCAGCCCACATCATTACGGCAGTAAACTGAGAAGGGTCTTCATAACATTCTTGTAAGATGAAACACTGTGGGAAAATGCACAGATTGTGTTGGCTGGATAATAAAACGCCCAATTGAGAATTACGTTCCAGAAGCTGGTTGGCCATCTGTTAAGAAACATTCTGATGATTCATTCTAAGTGAAGGAATGAGACGCACAGACATTCTGGAATGATGAATCTATATCCCTTATAATATTCAAGGTATATTTAGCAAAACCCCAGTAATTGATAAACAAAACATTATAAACAGTTAAATACAGTTTAGGTTTTAACTTTTCCAAACTTACAAAATGTGGTTTACCCAATGATTTCAAATCAGGCTCTTCCTCCTACACAATAGGCTTCCTGCCCTTCATCGCTTCGTACTCATCCACCCACATCCACACAGGTGCAAGAGGCTAAGACCCAGCTAACCTGAGCAGTGAAAATGTCATTACTGGAGCGGCAGCGACCCTCTCCTGCACTGTGGCAGTGCCTTTTATTATACCCACTGCGGGTAATTCACCTCTGGTATCCATTTCCTGTCAATTCACAGAGAAACTCTGCCATGATTACTCTAGGCAATGTTTTTGTTTTGTTTATGCTCACAAAAGATCCACCCACAATGTTTATTATTATTTTTTTAAATAACTTGATTCTTAAGATTAAAAATTCTAATATTTGGCAAATTGCCTTCATCAGTGAAATTGTGTTGATGCAGATGCCAACTGCATTTTTAATTCATGTAAGATTACAAGAAAAACATTTTTTTATATGTTATTAATTAAATCCCACAAGAAAACAGAAAAGATAATTCCCCACTAGGGCCTACAAATCTACAACCTTTGGGTTATAATTCCTGCTCCTTTACTACTACACCTTATTGCTGCCCAGAACTATGGAATTTCAGAAATATGGAATTTCTCTTTTAAGAAGAATATTTATGTCATAGCCCACATTCTCTGAAGGTTAGACTGCACATTGTTTTTTTCCAGTAACTTCATCTGGTTTGTTTTTGTCGTATCCGATCTTCAGGGGGAAAAAGTGGTTTCTCCAAGGGCTTGCTGTAGTAAACTAACTAAAAGTCTGAGCAAATGGTTCTGCCAAAACAGTTACAAGGTAGTCATTTAGAAAGGTTGAAATGTGTGTGTCAACAATGCCACCATAGCATCATAGAATGAACATTGTCGCTCGGTGACTCAACCACACCTCGTCACTTTGTCACAACATAGCATCTGCGATGTCCTGTTACTCAACTCCTCAGGAAAGCCCCTGTAATCAACAACACAAACACACACATGGAGTTTATTTTTTTGCTCTTTTCCACGTAAAATTTGTCTTCCATGGGTCAAGGGTAAGTAAAAACTAATCCTCAAATTTTAATTACAGCAACAATTAAACGGAGAAAAGGGCCTTTTTATGTCGGACAATCCGATGACATTAAGCAATGTACCAACCATGCCTTATTACAAAGTGGCCTTTGAAGAGCATTGTCTATTATTTAACTTTTCTCACGAGGATAAGGGCTTTCATAACGTCTGCTACTCAGGGGCTTGAGTCTGTCGCAGGCTGAAACTGATTCAGTCCATGGGGGTGTCGTGAAACACTGAAAACTTCTCTCTGAAAACTGAAGCAAATCCTAATCATTTACTGGAAGGAACTACGTTCACATAACTCTCTTCACATATAATCAAGGTGAACGGGAAGGATAACACAGAATCACATCCAGTGATGTGTAGTTGACAGGTTTCTTGTCTTTTGTAATACAGGTGGTGAAATGTTTCTGTTGTAATGATCCAAGTAAGGCAAATATGAACGAATGATCTGATTGCATCTAAATAATTATTTGATCTATACTGCATAATATGAATACAATTGCTGGAAATTTTGAATGGTCCATTGTGGCTCAACTAACCACTGGAAGCTTGCGCAGGGGATTGCCAGACAATCACACAGGCGACGGAAACCTTCCCACTCTGTCAAGTTGGATGTGTTTGGTCCTAAAGCATGCTGGAACATGTTTTTAGTAAATAATAAGTCCTACACCTCATTGGCCAATACGAAAATGTTCATACTAGGTTATGGCAATAACGTTATATTATCACTGTAAATGCTGATGATTATTTATTTGGTCTTATTTGTTCTATCTTTGTTAGATATGTTACTGAACGTACATGCTCATGACAGCCTGATCTTGAGTCTGGGTTTTAGCTGTTTCAGTGTAACTCACACCATTGCTAATGGACAATTTAAGAAAAGACATTATAGTTACCCATGTAGAGTAACCCATAGAAAAGACCAACAAAACACTCTTACCATAATATTACATTTTGAAGGATTTTTACACACTTAGTAAAGTGTATGCATTGCCTCCACTGGATTGTATAATTTTTTTATGCTTTACACCCAATTTCACCTCAATTTCGAATGCCCAATGTTTTTTTTTTCATCAAAATTCATTGCCTCAGCCTCCACTGTTGATATGGGAGAATACGATGCATGTGATGTTAGCTTTCACACTGCATTTTTTAAGTCCATCTAGCAGGGGTCGCTGGTGTGTGACTCCATGCACACTATCCTTCCGGTCGACCGAAACCCTCCCACCCTGGGCAATAGAGTCAAGTATGCATCGCCCTGTGGCACTGGCACCTCCCTCCTGATTAACATAAGAAGGGGCCCATCTATACACTGGAACAATTAATTTATTTTACCAGATGAACCACCAGCGAGCATTTTGTTGTTGATTTTGATTTTTTTTTTTTTGTATATTGCTTTGTCGATTGAGGAAATATTTCTCTACAAACATTCACTATTCAATATTATGACATTGATAAAAATGAACATGTATATATGCTCACCCAAATGTTACAGTCCTCTTGCAGAAGGTTTTTACTGCTGAAAACAGAGAAACTTCACATGCCAAGCTGGAAGTGGTTATCAAGCAATGAAAAAAAAAAATTTTAAAAAATGTTAAAAAAAAAAAAAAAAAAAAAAAAGGATTTTTTCTTTTCAGATTTTTTCAGTTCAGTCACTTTTTCACAGATTTCCTTTCCCTTCCACAGACCATCCACAGTTGTGCTCCTATGTAAGGTTGTAATCTAATTAATTATATATTATGACATTTTCAAACTGATCCCACAACTGCACTGCATTTTCAGACACTTGTATAGACAAGACCTAAACATGGTTTATATTTTGAACAAGGGTGGATGGGAAAAAGTGAAAAATTAAAAAAAAGGGTCAGAGTATGTGGACCGACACTGACATATTACACTCAGAAAACACTGCCTGAAACATTTATAACATCTGTTTTTCTTGAGTATTTTATTTTAATTTCAATGGCAATAAATACATTAGCAGATAAAAGAAAATCTAACCGACTCCCCTGGGACCATGACTGAACCCTCACAATTTACATGCTGTTTGTACTCAAAAAGCAATTAAAAATTTACAGCTGCCATAGATTCATTATTTATACACGCATATTTTTTCATTCATCTTCACACAGACAAACGTGCCAGTCGGATAAATACATTTCTAATAAAGTTAGAAGCTCCTTTCATACTGCAGTGAGCGGCAGTTACTCGGGTTTGTTATGCTGCCTTCAAAGTGTGCGTCCATGTTGCCTGCCTTATTTCCTTTCACAGGCCGACATCCTAACCCCCATATATGTGTCAGTCCTGTCTTCTACACGGGCTTCTTCAGAATCTGTTTATCCTCCCATTTCAAACTTGTGACTGCTGACTGTTGGAATCCTAGTCCCAGAGCAGAAAGATTAAAAGACAAATGTTTATTGATCTAAAATGGACCATTTCAGGTTTTCCTGACGAGAATCCCGGTAAAAGCCCTGGCTCAGCAAAATCATTCTTTTTTTCATTCTTGATTTTGTGATGCTCCTCTCCTCTATTATTTTCATTTTACATCCTTGTCAGAGGAGCAATTGAAGAGATGGGAGTTGAGTCGATTCCAGTGCACACGTGCACATGTGTGACTTGTATCATCTTCAAATGCACTTTCGAAAAAAGTTTTTCAAACCACATCAGTTGAGCATAGACTTAAGAAAAAGACAACCAAACAACACACACCTCCAGGTTTTTTGAGATACCTTCAATCAGAAAGGCGCCAAGATTTCTCTTAAAAAATCTTTTTTATTAATAACATCAATCTTTTTGACATTGATCCAGACATCTGTTCTGGAAGAGGTGCCTATGGTGCATTAATGCTGCAATACAGGAAAGATTCCTCATTTTCAGGTGGGAAAGTGAGGAGTAAAGTCGAGCAGATGTTCCCTGTTTTAAATGAAGGCTGAGATGAGGTAATTCCTCGGGGAGCCTGCTCACGAATATCTCCCACCTTCTAAAGCTGCAAAGCAAGAATGTATTTGTGGTTTTTCCACTGTGAAGTACAATAGGCTGAAGGCTGCTTTCATCCTGTGTTAACAGCCATTTTAGAATATAGAAACTGCTTGTGCACCACCATCTTGCTTGGCACTCCAACAAAAATAATAAACTAACATATAGCACATACAAAATTTTGGTTAGATGATTCTGTTTTTTGACTTTCCATTATCACTATTTGCAGTGAGAGTATATATCTAACCTATCCTGGTGATCTGATCCCCACTCACACTACAGAAATGTTGATATTCTTCTGTTTATGCAGAAGAGCAGATATTTCAGTTACACAGAAACTGAAGCGTGTAAAATGTCAAACCATGGCAATATTGAGAAGAAAAAGCAGGAAAAGGTTACGTCATTTACCCATGAACCCCACAAATCTCTTTAATACCAGTGGGTGGGGTGTGGAATGGCTGGGGGCGGAAGAGCAGTTATTTTCTGATTGTGAACATCTGCTTCTTGTTGCTCTCTCAGATCAAGTGCGGAAAACTGCGCCGTTTTATTCCTGCGCTTTTCCCACCCTTTCATTCATGAGCTGGATAACCGTAATGCTCGCAGTTTCTCCCACGTTTTTGTTATTGTGGGATGTCGGAGCCTGAGAAACAGAGCCCTCCCTAGCCAGCGTAACCATGTGACGGGAGCCAGGGCTCGAAACGAGCATGCGGTTAGCGCCGCCGTGCTCATAGCAGAAAGCGATAACATCCGTGCAATCTCCTTTTTCTACAGCTCTACACAAAGCTCCGCTTTTTTTCGCCGACATATTTCCGCCACAGGTTTGCGTCCATTGTTCTTGTTCCCATCATCTGGCATGGATTACAACAAAAGGACAAAGCTGTTTGAACCCATGCTCTTCTCTTGCCTTTCCATGCTGCATCACTCAAAGCTGTTAAGTTTTTAACATGCCATGTAAAAGTATATCCTCCGTACAGAGAACACCTCAGGATTTATACACGCCATATATCGAAAGAACATAGCCAGAGGAAAAAGGTGTGAGGGAAATATGTGACCTCTTACGCTCCAGGAAGGATTTACTGCTGAGAAAGGTGGACAGGCCTTTCTTTGGCCCAGATGAAACCTCTCCCATTGCTTTTATCATGAGATGGTTCTCCTTATGTCGAGAGCTTCTTTTTATCACCTGCTCTATCGTTTCTGCTGCAATATGCCATGGTTTGTGCACTCAACATATACTTTTATTGCCATATGTTCATTGCATTATCACCATTAAAGGCCATTTAACATTTGTACATTATTCCCAATATACGCCATGTGTAAACTGCCGTTAACATATTTTCCCCCTAATATACTGTATATCGTCAACATATTCATCCCATTAATGTAATGTAATGACCTTATAAGTACATCTGGGGCCACATGTATAAACAGTGCTGAGCAGAAAAATGCCCTCAGAAAGCCCCGTAAGTGAGTTTCCACGCAGAAATTCAGATGTATAATATAACATGTGTTGTGAGAATCTGTGTACCTCTGCACACGATGGACACCATACATACACAGTATGTCTTTGTGATATGGCAACACCGTGACAGAAAGGTAGAGGTAGAAAATGCTAAACTTTTTTAAGCAGATTTCCGACTTTCACCCTGAGCATTCTTTTACGCATTCTTTTGCTCAGAGTTTTATACATGTGGCCCCTGGAGTGCATTTTTTTGTGGCCCCAGAGTGAAGGTGGCCGTGTCTATTTTTTTGACTGGTTTCTCTCTTAAATTGGACTGTTTTGGAATCGATGCAGCCATATCTTAGGCTTTTTCTACACCTAGTTTGTTGCTAAAGTTTGCAGCAGAGTTCGGTTATTTGATACGATGTATATTTTTCATTTAATCCGGTTGGTTTCACATTGCAACAATTCAAGTGTACCCATTTGTAAACAAAGCAATGTGTGTGTACATGTGGGTGTTCGCTGATTGGTCAGATATTTGGCAGGGGATTTGAGTTTTCAGTCATACAATTGCCTACAAAAAAAAATGATGGATGAAACATATTGAATGCACTGTGTCGCTATTTTATTGCTTTTAATCTGGCATTATTACCAGCAGCTCATATTGGTAGAACACCAACAATATGAGCATCTGTCCAGACTTCAGGATTTGAAAAGTCAATATACAGTCAAGCCGGAAAGTCTGCACACCCCTTTCACCTTCTCCACGTTTTATTACGTTACAGACTTATACTACAATAGATTGAGTTAATTTTTTTGCCTCAAACATCTACACACAATAACCAATAATGACGTGAAGTGAAAACAGGTTTTTAGAAAATATGCAATTTTATTTTACTGACAAAAATAGGTTATTTAGGGGTTACATATCCATTTACCATTTACCATTTACCAGGTTGGATGGGGAGCGTCGGTACACAGCCATTTTCAGCTCTTTCCACAGATGTTCAATTGGATTCAGGTCTGGGCTCAAGGACATGTACAGACTTTCTCCGAAGCCACTCCTTTGTTCTCTTGGCTGTGTGTTTCGGGGCGTTGCCATGTTGGAAGGTAAACCTTCGAGGTCCAGAGCGCTCTGGAGCAGGTTTTCTTCAAGGATCTCGGTGTACTTAGCTGCATTCATCTTTCCCTCGATCAGGACTAGTCGCCCCGTTCCCATTGCTGAAAAACATCTCCACATCATGATGCTGCCACCGCCATGCTTCACTGTAGGGATGGTATTAGCCAGGTGATGAGCGGTGCCTGGTTTCCTCCAGACGTGACGCTTGGAAAGCCAAAAAGATGAAGAGAAGATGAAAAGGGTGTGCAGACTTTCCGGCTTGATTATATGTGTGCAATCCAGCACTGATGTGCTGCTACAAATACATTGCTAAGAAGAAGGCAAGCTCTGGTGTTGCCTTCATTTAGAATTGTGACTCTGGATCTATTCCAAAGATGATTGGTTAGGTAAATGCACTCCGTTTATCGGATATGCGCTAAAAGCCAAGAAGGGGTGGGCTGTCATTGTAATTCTGATACTCTAATCAATTCAATCACATTAATTAGGTTTTAAAGTGGCATTATTTCCTGGGTCCATCGAATCCC
The DNA here is from genome assembly GCA_022702515.1 of Ilyophis sp. 1 JC-2022. NCBI lineage: Eukaryota > Metazoa > Chordata > Actinopteri > Anguilliformes > Synaphobranchidae > Ilyophis > Ilyophis sp. 1 JC-2022. The sequence goes on along the minus strand of CM040405.1, from coordinate 48,953,893 downwards.
CTCTCGTTCAACTTCTGACCAAATATCCTGAATGTATTTGTATTTTTATGGGTTTTCTCCAACTGATCCCTTATGCAATCTGCTCATATTTCTAAAAGAGACTTAATCTCCTCTTCGCTCCGAGTTCATTGTTCCAGTTTGTCACAAATAAAATGGAGAGTTGTATGTTTTCTTTTCGTTTGCAATATTCACCTTACCCAAAATAAACATTCCTGTAATTTTGTCCAGGTAACATTTTGGATCTGGAGCATCGTAGAACATTGTCCTCACCAGCAACAAACTGCATCATGGGTTCACTTAGTCTGCATGTTAGGTGCGCACCCAACTGCGGGTGGAAGTTTCACACCTGTCAAAACGCAACGGAAAAAGTTTGATTGATCCGCACCAAACGAGGTGTGAAAGGCCCCTTAAAAACGTGAATTGTTGCATCGGTTTGATGCAGTGAATCTTCACAATCCTTCAGTAAACACAGCATACTACAGGTGAGTTTGATTGATCACCCGCAGTATGAGTACGATATTGATCAAATAATACAGTGATCAGTGTAGAACAAACTCAATGCTACATTGATTAAAGAAGAGGCACGACTTACACTAACGTGCACTAAGGCACTTCCTGCAACTTGAGGTGTGCATAATGAAGTGAAGAGGTTTATTTTTTTTATTTTATTAAACATTAAGATATAGTCTGAAATGGTGGCTTTCCTTGGTTTATGTGATTACAGAAAACAGCCAATGACTTCCTGATTGATTGGCGAAGGTCGTTCCGCCATCGGAGGACGAGGGCAGAGATGAGCTGGGCTGTAAGGAGAGGACGCTGAACAGAGAGGTCTGTTCTGAGTATATGTGTTATCATTGTCTGAAGATAACTGACAGTAATGACTGCATTTGATATGACAGTATTTATATGTATTTATATATCAAAACAGTAAAACAAAGATCTAACACCAGCACACTAAAGGGGAAAATGATAACTGATATTTTGTTCATACAAATTTATACTGCATAATTATGATGACACTAAGTACTTACAAAATAGTGAACATTGTTCTTTGTCTACATACAGTACATGTGTACACTATGTGTCTGAAACAGTATTCGTATGTATTTGAAATGGAGGGAAATTATTGTGAGGGGGTTAAGTAAAACTATGTCAAGGTTCTAAAATAATAGCAGACTGAAAAATCCTTTCTGTTGTCTTTTTTGGGGGGAAAAGCAGAGGAAGCAAATAGAGGTCTACTCTGGGAGGGCAATTATAAGTACCATCTTTCTCTAGCTCTGATACATTCTCAAGTCAAACGAGGACAAGCAGAGAGAAAGAGAAAGGGAGAAAGAGAGAGATGCTTGCTTTCTTCAGCTGTTCAACACACTTAATCAAAAGTCTGAGTATTAAGTTTACATTTTCTGCCAAAGTAAACATGACACCCTTGTGGACTTGAATATCTCATATCCTGTTACATAAAAGAGCAGTATCTCTTTAAGAGCAGTATGGGAAAGCAATGATCAGAAAATAAAAATGCACACACACTCACATACACACAAATTGATGTGAGAACAGTGTGGGTGTTTGGATTCGATAAAAACAAGATGTTTGAACTATTTGAAAACATTCCCTTACACTGAAGGATAGTACATAATATTTTGGAAAAGTCAAGAAGCCAGCTTCTGTTTCACTTCAGAAGCCATTGCATCAACAATGAAAAATAAATGAGCAAAATACTGTAGAACTAACAGATTACTCAGTTTTATGGTGGAAATAAGATGGTAGGTGGCTGTGTACCTTTTAAGATGACATTTCAGTGTTAAAATATTGTATGTTTGGATTTTGTATTCACAAATGTGTGCAGAATCTCTAATAACTTTGGGTTGCACAACTACTTTTTGGAAAATATCTGGGAAAATTTTTTTCATTAAGGTCTATGAGCGGAAGTGACATCACGAGCATCACACAGGGGTAGATCCAATCCACCAACAACTGTACGACGGTCGTTCCACTAAGATCAGTGTTTTCTTGATCATACGATTTATTATGTTTTTACATGGGTCCCATTATTGCCTCATTCTGTAATGGATTTTTGTGGCGGATAATCAAACGCAAAGGTAGGGGGATCAGAACAAGTCACTCACGCCAGTGAGGACCAATAAAGGGAGTAATACTATAGATGCCAAAAAAAAAAAAAAGACAGGAACTCATTTTTTGTAGCTAAACAGCCAAACAAAAATCAACCCACGAAAATAGGGCGAACTCGAAAATATGAGTGAAACAGAAATAAGAGTGAAAAGAATAATGAGTGAGGGAAAGCAAAACCCCGGATCGGAATGTAGAAAAAATCCAATAGATTCTCAATCGGGAAACCAGGACGAGAACCACAACGGAAAAGAAAACAAAAACCCACCAACCATGACACATTCTGTGCAGTTAGTCTACATTTGAATGTCATATACTTTTAATTAAAAAGATAATGAAGTTAACTTAATGGGCTAATATTGAATAAACTAAGCCAAAATGTATAACATTAGTCTATCCTAAATAGGCTAATGCAGTCAACATTACACACATGTCATGGACAACTCTGCATAAATAGCTAGCCTGAGAGAGCAGATGCCAATCTTAAACGTCAACAGCAATACAGTATATTGTAGTGTTGAGGCATGGAGTGCTGTCCACGCAGTGGAGTCGAGTCAATTTCAACTTAATAAAAAAAAACTGTCATGATCTGTATCTCGAAACAATTGACACAACTTGTGACATACTTACAATTCAAAAAGATCATGTGTAAACAATGTGCAAATGCTTTCAGGGCAATTCTAGTGCACATTCCATTGCTATTCTGATATGGCATCATATTTGGGGGTCCACTTCAAATCCAGATACATCCAAATAAATCAAATCAAAATGTATTCATGTAGCGTATTTTACAAACAATTGTCACAATATGCTTCACAGAGAACCCTGGCCTAAACCCCCACAAAAGCAAGCCTAATGCAACAGTGGCTAGGAAAAACTCCCTGGATGGCAGATAGGAAGAAATCTTTGGAGGAACCAGACTCAAGGAGGTAGCCTGTCCTCCTCTGGTTCTTTTCACTTAAATTTTTCTGTGTTACATGCATCAGGATTTAAGTGTATTTAGCATTTTAGGTGACAGTTTTTCAAGCTCCGGCCATCTTCCAGTGTGCTATGTTTGTTCACAAATTACAAAACAGTTCTACTGTCCAGTGTTGCTCTGATGGGACATTGAATTCAAATGTTTGTGTGAATTTAATAACTCACACAACTTCTGTAGTATTGTAGGGAATTTAAAAACTTACCAGGCCCCCTCAGGCCCCCCTCAGGGCTCAACTATGTCACGTAAGAGCTACGTGCATAATCTATGACATGGACAAACATATTACATATTACAAGACATGACACAGCAAACATGACTCAGCAAATGAATAGAAGCAACCGATGTTCTTGTATTATCAAAGTATTTAACCAACTATGTTAATTCACTATAAAATGTATTGATCAATGTATGTTAATCCAATATTATTAAATGTTAGTTGCAGCTGAAGCTAAAGAAATGCAAGTAACCACAGTTTAACATATCATTGATAAACTGTTGAACAAAAGCTAGAATGCAAGCCAGACAAACATATTATATCTGTGTTACAAGCAACAACCAGTAGAAGAATGAATATTCAAATTGTATAAACTGAAATTGATATTATCCAAGAGTTAAAGAATGTATTATATCATTCTGGTGTGGTATTCAATCAAATATTTAAAACATTATATACCTGTATAATCGAATGTTAATCGAATGTTAAACAAATGACTTAACATATTATAAACTGTATTAGGTATTGCAACTGAAATAGCATTGGCAACATATTATAAACTGTATTTGTGACGTATTAGCAACATATTGTGACTGTATGTGTGACGTATTAAAAACATATTTTTGTGACGAATAGGGTGGAAAATTCCACAATGGGGAGGAGTCAAGAGAGATTAAAATCATTGTGGCGGAGCCAAGTCATTTACATATTGAAAAAATGGAAAATACCCTATGTCAGCAGAAAAGAGAGTATATAAGGCCAGTCAGAATGTCAATCGGGACTTCATCTCTGCAGGGTGAACCCGGTTTATTGATTGGACTGTATCAATAAAAGCTGATTTCTCTGAAGAATTTGCCACTCTGTTTATTGCCTGAAGACTGCTTGCTGGTTATTTTGAATTTGGACTTTGATCATTTTTAATCATTTTTAAGAACTTAGAAATTGAACTTTGATATTCTTGTCGAAAAATCCACGACATATTTGGGGGCTCGTCCGGGATCTGGAAAAAGGCTGCCAAACGCTCCTGGCTTTTGGGACTGGGGACGGAGGACTCGGACACCAGACGGCCTGGCCAGCTGAAAGGTGAGAGAATTTTCTCATAACTGGGACTCCGTTCCCTCCTAACCCCGTCCCTAACACTGGGAGCGGCATCCTCCCATACAAAAAACCCGGGAAACTAACACCGCAAGTAAGGTAAAGTGGCAATCTCTCCAGAGAACGCGCGCAGCGCAGAATAAGAGCATAGAATATATGAATATGTGCATGAGAAATTATGTGTTGTTGCTGTTGACCATTGTTCGTTGATAAAAGAGGAACCGTGGAGTCTGGAGGAGCAAAACCCAAGGAGGGCGACCTACCAGCTCCGGGTAACAAGTAGTTTTAAACATTTGTCCTATGGAGAGTAAGTAAGGAACATTGCGAAATATGCATGCATGATAAACGTTTTGTTTAATATTGGTTTGAAAGAGAACCTGATTTTGCTTTAATATTGGTTTGGAAGAGAACCTGATTTTGCTTTAATATTGGTTTGAAAGAGAACCTGGTTGTGCTTAAATATTGGTTTGAAATAGAACTGGAACGCTGTGCTTAAAAAGAGGGTTAGAAAAATAACCCAGTGTTAATGTACATAAAAGTGTTTTTGCGGTGTGACCTGTGTAAATATGATATGTGATATAAATAATATATATGTAAAGTAATAAAGAGTCATTACAAATGTATGTGTTAGAATAAAAAATAAGTGAAATAAAAAGAGTACACCGATAAAATAAAATAGATAAAAATAAATCGTGGTCGGAGGATATCAGAAATAAGTGACCAAATTATAAAATTGGCGTAAATCCAGTTGTGGTAATTAGGATAAAAAGGGAATAAATATTCCGTGCGCAGAGGAAAAACATTGACATGATACACACCCAGTGATCAATGTTTTCTCCTATTTGGTGAGGAGAAGTAAACAAGTGCATTTGAATAGTTTATCTCTGACACCCTGTGTACGGGACTGTGGGAATTTACTGTATTGTCTACACGACGCTGAAAGATATTGTACAACGTAATGCTGGAAAGTTAGATCTCTCACCCCAGAGTCACATACGGCTTGAGCTGAGAGATTAAAACGTCCGGTGGATTGCATACAATATCTATGATACTGATACTGGCAGTTCTGGGAAATTGTGTATAAATAACAAATAGATTAAAAAGACAATCTGATTAAACTAATTAAAATAATAATAGAACGTTAAAATATATACACTAAATAAAGATGTCGGACCAGGCAGACACGCCCGTAATCCAACTGATGAGGGAAAATTTTGACAACAGAGACGAAATCCAAAGGATTTCAGATAAATGGAGCAAAAGAACTGGAAAAACGGTGACGCAATGGCCAAAAGGCGGAACATATGATAAACAAATATGTAGCCAAATGATAGGAGTGGTGGCCAACTATAAAGCAAAAGAAAAGTCAGAGAAACGAAAGGAGAAAAGAGAAGCAGAAATGAAGATTTTAAATATGTTCATACAAAAAGGCAGAGACCATAAAATAGAACAGAAGGTGGAACACACTCAAGGAGGGGACGAATGTGCCATCCCCAACCCACCTCCTTATGCACCGAGGAGGGAGGATAACCCTAAAAAGGGGATGTACCCCAAATATACACAGGAAGATGAACAGGCACAGACCCTTGCGACGGCCCCAAAAATGACAGCCCCAGTAATGAAGGGAGCATTTCAGATTGAGGGATGGGTATCCGAAGATGAGGAAACAATGACACCGGAAGAGAAAAAAGAAATGGAAGAAGAAAAGGCAAAGATAAAGAAAATAATAGAAGAAGGCAAGGGAAGAGAAAAGACACAGCTAGACGAAATGGAAGAACGAAACGAAGAGTTAGAAGAACAACAAAAAAGAAGCAAGAAAATGGAAGCGACATTGGAAGAATGTGAAATCGAAATAGAAAGAGAGAAGAAGAGACAAGAAGAAATAGTAATTAAAATACAGAGGCAGTATGGCAAACACACAGAACTGTTAACAAGCATACAAGAACATAATAAAAGAATACAAGAAGGACTAAGTAAACCACCACAAGAACCAAAAGACAGTGAAGAGGAGGGAGACTTGCAAGACAGACCCGCGAAAGCAGAGACAAAAGCCAAGACAATGAATAAAAAAAACAGAAAACCATCCTCTGCTACCAAAGGAAAAAAAGATGAAAGAGAAGAGTCACAAGCAAAAAGGATGGCGAAACGACCGGTAATATTGCAGAATAGAGATACAACACAAGGGACAGGAAGAAAGAGAAGGCAATCCTCACCTAAAGGGGAGGGGTCAGAAAGCAAAGAAGGCAAAACATTAAAAGAAAAAGGAAAGGAGAGGCAAGTTATACGACAACAAGAACACTCACATAGTCAGGAGGAAAGTGACGATAAGGGGGGAAGGGAAGACTATGAGGGAAGTGAGGCCCAAAGATGGGAGGAAGTATCAGAGGGAGAAGTATCAGCGGGAGAAGTATCAGGGGAAGATGAAGGAACTAGGGAGGAGGACAGAGTTGACAGTTTCGGACATACTATGACTCCCGCATACACGGATAGAGCTCATACAAGACAGCACACCAGAGAACAAGCAGAAACAGGAAAAGAGGTCAATAAAATGTTACCCCTAATAGTAAAGGACGAGGGACAAGCGGCCCGATACATTCCCTGGTCCACCCAAGATATGCAAAATGTGGTAAATTTGTTACCCGACCTACAAAATGGTGCTGGTCACTGGATCAAGGTGCTGGAGGAGACGATGATGGGCAGGATTCTGGCGGTGGGGGACCTAAAGGCTCTCCTGGGAAAGGTTGTAGGGACAGAAACTATGATGGAAATATTTGTAAAAACGGGCTTCCACAGAAATGAGATAATGTTTCCGGACATTGACGGTGGACTCCTAAACCTCCATCGGGTGCAAATGTGGACAGCCATGCGAGCCATGTTTCCTACCAGGCCAGACCTGGCCATGTTGACAGGACCACCGCTGAAAGATGACGAACAGCCGGCAACGTATGTACACACGCAGTTGCGGAGGTGGACCCAGATGACGGACCGAGAGGTGCAAGAAGATGCTATAATGACCTCTCTCTTCCGAAAAGCCATAATGGAAGGGGTGCCGTCAGGAGCCAAAAGCCGCCTAGAAGAGGTGGTGGGACTGAACACAATGGATCATAGAGAGTTTGTTGACCATGTGGTTCATGCTGTAGAAAAACAGAGGAAAGAAGGGAAAAAGCTGGAAGATCAGTCAAAAGAAATCCAAAGAAAACTACTGCAATTACAGCTGGAGGAGCTAAGGGCTAAAGACAAAAGCCAAAGAGAAGCTAAAAAGACTACCCCAGTGAAAATACAGTATATGAACAGTCCCACCAATGAAGGCGAAAATGAAGGGGAAGGTCTCCTACCCAACCTAGGACGAGCCATGGGAAAACCCCCGCCGGCTATGGTCTACATGGACTTCTCCAGCGGACTCCCTTGTCCAGTGATGATGCAGGGAAACATGCAAGGGGGGTTTCCCCAAAACGGGAACCAAATGAGGGGAGGACCAGGGAACGGAGGGCCGAGAAATCAGTGGAAAGCACCACAGGGACAGCAGGTACAGAACAGTAATGTGAGGCCATTGGGGCCCCAGGCATGGCAGCAAGGACAAGGCCCCACATGGCAGCAAGGACAAGGCCCCACATGGCAACAAGGACAGGGTCCTACAGGGCAGCAAAGACAGGGTCCAATTACATGTTATGGATGTGGCCAGATAGGACATATAAAAAGACAGTGCCGAAACAGAATAGATCAAGGACAGGTAGCCCAGAGAAGTTGGGTGCAATATCAGCCACAGCATACACAAGAATTCCCTCCAGCAGGATCAATGGCACAGGCCAGTGGACCAGTGAACTACCAAGGGGCTCAATAGGGATGCCCTGAGAACCAGGGCAGGGTAGGCCAGCATGTGATGATAACAGACAGATCAGAACAAGAACCAATGATAGATGTAGAAATAGAAGGAAGAATAGTTCCTATGATGATAGACACTGGAGCAACATGCACATGCATCCGAAAGGAATATGCCTTACACCTGCCATTATCGGGTCAATACATAAAAACAATAGGGTTCTCAGGGAAGACTATGTCACACCCGACCACCAAACCAGTATCGATAAAAATAGGAAAAAAGGAAACAAAGTTGGAAATAGTAATATGTAAGAACTCTCCAGTAAATCTCCTGGGGAGAGACGCAATTTTGGCTTTAGGATTAAAGTTAAATTGTAGGGAAGATGGAATCGACCTACTAGGGGTGTACCAAGTAAAACCTTTAGAATCAAAAATGATAAATGTGTACTGGCTCGGAGACATAGCAACACAGGTAAAAGACCAAGTATGGAATACTTGGGGCAAATATATTGATGCACAAATTCCACAAGCAGCCGAGCCTGAATTCGACTTACACTGTACAATGTGGGTAGACCCCACACAAGACCCTGTCCTAGGAAAAATATGGGACAAGGAAATAGAAAAAATGGAGAGACAATATATGCCCAGTTCAGCTCTGCTGATAGGACCGGAAGGCGCTGCATTAAACATAGAACAAACTCCGTGGATAAACCAGTGGTATCAGGTAGAAAATGCTGATCCACACATCACACTGAAGGTCAACCCAGGTTACCAGGCTAAAGATTTAGGACCAATGATGAAAAGAGCAAAGGAACTCCAGTTTGGTCCCACGGAGAACCCTTTAATCTGGTGGTCAGAAGACAAAACAATGACCAAAATAATGATAACTGCACAGATGTTTGGAAAATTACAGAAGATAACATTGCCAAAAGAAGGAGACGCCCCACTCACACCGAATGACCCAGAAAAAGAGGAAGCTCTGAATAGTTTACCAAACCAATTATGGTCAAAACATGACACGGATGTAGGGAAAGTACTATCTGCTAACCCCGTAGAGATAACCCTAAAACCAGGCTGCCACGGACCAAGGAGGCAGCAGTATCCACTAAAGAGAGAAGCAATAGAAGGTATTAGAGAGACGATAGAAGGCCTAACAAAAGCAGGAGTGCTCAGACCAACGCGAAGTCCTTATAATACACCTCTGCTACCAGTACGAAAAGCAGACGGGAAAAGATGGAGGCTTGTACACGATCTGAGGGCGGTAAATGAAGTAGTAGAGGATAGGGAGGCAGAAGTACCTAATCCACATACATTATTGACAAATGTTCCTAACACGGCGAAGTGGTTTACCGTAATAGATCTGTGCTCAGCTTTCTTTAGTGTCCCATTGTCACAACAGAGTCAAGACCTATTCGCATTTACTTTTGAAAACCGACAATATACGTACACCCGGATGCCTCAAGGGTTTAAACACTCTCCGCACGTGTTTAACCAAGTGCTGAAAGACGACCTCCAAGGATTAGATCTCCAAAGTGTGGTGTTACAGTATGTAGATGACCTGTTAGTGTGTGCAGAAACAAAGGAAGACTGTATCAGAGACAGTCTGAGGTTGCTAGAAAGATTAGCAATAGGGGGGCACAAAGTGTCCCGGAAAAAACTTCAATTCTGTAATAAGGAAGTGGAATACCTAGGAAGGCTAATTTCGGCAGAAGGTAAAAGAATGTCAAATAAACAATTAGAAACAATTATGCAAGTTCCACGACCTAAGACAGTTGGCCAAATGATGACATTTTTAGGAATGACGGGATTTAGCATGGATTGGGTGGAGGGGTACTCCGAGAAGACAAGACCACTAAGAGCAATAATGAAAGAAGCCGGTCAGGAAAATATGACCGACAAAGTCAAATGGAATGTAGACGCGGAAAAAGCGTTCGAAAATATTAAAAGAGAATTAATGCAAGCTCCTGCATTAGCCGCGCCCAATTATGAGAAACCGTTTGATCTATATGTAACTACCAGAGCAGGGTACATGACAGCCATGCTAATGCAAACTACAAGTGAAGGTAGGAAGAAGCACGCATTAGCATATTACAGTGGAAAACTAGATGAAGTAGCATCTGGATATCCACCCTGCTACCAGGATCTGGCAGGAATCTGGGAAGCCTACCAGAAAGCAGTATCAATCACTATGGGATACCCAATACGAGTGTATACCCATCATAAAATAGTTGAGATGCTAGACCAAGCCAAATTTGTATTAACCCCTGCGAGAATACACAACTACCAAATGCTGTTAGTATACCCAGACATCACACTGGTCAAATGCGATACAGTAAACCCGGCGGGATACATTCCTCTACCCTTCGATGGAACCCCACATGAGTGTGTTCCAGAAAGTAAGAGTTTCATGAAATTAAGAGAAGATCTGAAAACAGAACCATTACCAGGAGAAGAGAAAAGAATAGTGTTCGTAGATGGTTCTAGCTACTTAGACCACATGGGGATCCACGCAGGGTATGCAGTAGTGGAGAAGAAGGGAGGAGCATGGGAAACGTTAGAGGCAGAGAGATGTACGCAACCATGCTCAGCACAACTAGCCGAGTTAAAGGCTCTAACTAGGGCCTGTGAGTTAATGACAGATGAAGAGGCAGACATATACATAGATTCGGCATACGCCCATGGTGTTTGTCATTACTTTGGAGCAATCTGGAAGACAAGAGGTTTCCGGAAAACAGATGGGTCAGATATACTCCATAAAGATCAAATTTTGAAACTAATAATAGCCATGTTAAAACCTAGTAAGTTGGCGATTATTAAATGCCAGGCTCACAGGAAAGGAAACAACTTTGTCATTGCAGGAAACAACAGAGCAGATGAAATGGCCAAACAGGCCTCTGGAAGCAAGACTGCCCACATAGCGCCGCTCATAGGAATAGAGGGGCCAAGGGGGGTAACGTTACACTCACAACCCACATTAGACGATGTGAAAGAAATGCAAAATGAGGCATTAGCAGAAGAAAAGGCAGAATGGCAGAAAAAAGGGGCTAAACAGGGTGGGGATGGATTATGGAGGAATACGGAAGGCTTCCTTCTGGCACCATTACCTCTGCTAACATTGTTGATCAGCGAGGCACATGGACATGACCACTGTGCGCGAGCACAGGTAATGCGAAATATAAAGAAACAAGGATTCTGGTCACCTTATCTACAGAGTCGCGTAGATTACCAACTGGGATTATGTCAATTATGCGCAAAAAATAATATCAGACAACCTTTGACTGCACCAATGGGGCACATACCGATGCCAGAAGGACCATTCAAACACTTAATGATGGACTTTGTAGACATGTTACACAAAGTAAGGGGTAAAAGGTACATGTTGGTAATAATAGATCGATTCAGCCGATGGGTTGAAGCATTGCCAGCAAGAGATCAAGGGGCAGGAACGGTGATAAAATTTCTGGTAAATGAGGTAATACCCAGGTTCGGCATACCAACAACCATAAGTTCTGACAATGGACCAGCATTTATAGCACGCGTGGTGACAGAAGTCATGCAAGCCTTGAGAATAAAGCAGCGCTTTGGTTGTGTGTATCATCCCCAATCACAGGGGATGGTGGAGAGAGTAAATGGCATACTCAAAGCAAAAATAAACAAAATTGGTCACGAGACCAATCTAAACTGGACAGAAGCGCTCCCATTGGCATTAATGGAGTACAGAAGTCAAGAAAGCAGAATAACAAACCTTACTCCTCATGAAATAATGACAGGAAGAAGAATGCCAGTTCCCCGCATAACAGACTCCTCTCAGGGCCCGTCCCTGGAGGGGTTGGATTTGGGACTTAAACTGTATATGCAGCAACTCTCTATCATCCACAGAATTATCTTTGAGCAGGAGCAGAACCGGCAACCAGAAACAGCAGCTGGGGATCAGCCTGTAAAAGCCGGTGACTTGGTGTACATAAGACGATTCCGACGAAGGTGGAACGAAGAACGCCGAGAAGGACCTTTTCGGGTGACGCGCACATCCCCAACAGCACTCCAAGTTGAAGGTAGTCTTTTTTGGTACCATTTAAATCATTGCACGCGGGCTTTAGACGGGGAACTAGAAGAGGCAGAGGATGTTGCAGAAGAAGCGGGGGATGACGGAGGGGAGGGGCCCAGTGCTGGGCCCAGTGGCGTTGATCCTCATGACAGCGATTCTTCTGACCAGCCTGGGGAAGACGCAAGCGTTCTTCGCCCTGCCGAACGGTCTGGGGAGCCTGGACCTGCACCTCCTCAAGCCAGTATGGAACGCATGGCAGAACATGGTGCAGGCACTGATGGCAGGGAACGAGACATTGTGGGAGGGGAACACTCAGATGAGCATGCTCCCGACCTTACTCAAGAATTTCAGTTTTTCAGCGACCGAGAGGACATTCGCACTATTGATTTCTCACATCTATCAGCAGATGAATGATACAACTCCATGGGGAAATAACATAACTCAGTTAGTCTTCACAGTAAAAGAACAAGTAGAAGAAATCAGGAAAATGCAAGTTGAAGAAGAACATGAACAAGACGAGAGTGATTATTATGACAAAGGAAAGGTCGATGTATATGTGATAAAAGCACTAGCTCAAGCAAGTCCCCCACAAAATTACGAGAAAGAAAAGAAGGCTGGATATGACACTAACAGCTGGTGTGTTGCCTTTGGCATCATCTGTATGATAATTTCCATTGCTGGAGTAGCACCAGCAGGCATGATAGTAGCATGGAAATATGGAAGTGCCAAAAACCGATCTGTTGAACTAACCCTGTACACATTTGTGTCAGTCATAGCCTTATTAATAACCGGTATTGCACTCTTAGTATATGGACTGGGGAATAGCCTTCCCCAAGAACAAAAAATACATCGTAATAGGAGAAGTATAAACATTAAAGAAGCAAGCACCCCTCTGTGGGTACAAACACAGTCCAATAGGTGGTGGAAATGGGCAAATTACACAGCTAGGAAACACACCTCTGAGACATGTATGGTATGTGCAGAAGCGGAACCACTCCTCACAATCAGCCCCAACCCCAATAATTACTTACGATGTGCAGGACAAAAAGAAACAATATGTCCCATTCAGTGCATCGAACAGATGGGCACTAGACCGAGCAATAACACTCGGAAGGAGCAGTGTGCAAAATATAATCTAAAGAGAAGTTACAGCAACCCGCACATAAACACTAAAAAATTATTATTAACTGAAGGAACATATGAATGTTATTATGTAAAAAATGGAAAGACTCCCCTAGGAGATTTCCCAGGAAAATGTGCCCTCACATGGACATGTGACGGCTCAGATAGTTCCAAAACCCCTGAACTCAATGTTACTTGCGGAAGTGACACAAATAGCACGGTGGTCCCAGAGTGCCAAAATATTATCCATGCAACTGAAAGAGTAGCAGACATGTTCTGGATGTGCGGTACAGGTGTCTTTAATAAATTACCATCAAATTGGTCAGGCACTTGTGCGCGGGTACTGCTCTCACACCCTGTCGCGATGGGATTTCAATCGAGTGAGACACCAAACAGTCGCAGGAAACGGTCCTGGGAAGACCCGGAGGTACAATTAGATCTAATAGGACAACCCAGAGGCATCCCCAATGAGTTTAAAGCTAGAAATGAAATCCTGGCTGGGTTTGAGTCTATCATACCCTGGATAACGCTGAATAAAAATGTCGAGTGGATCAATTACATCTACTACAATCAACAACGATTCATTAATCACACGGATGAGGCACTAACTGCGTTAGGTGAAGAATTATACGCAAATAGTAAAATGACGCGTCAGAATCGCTGGGTATTGGATTGGTTGTTGGCAGCAAAGGGGGGAGTATGTGTAATGATGGGAGCGGACTGTTGCACTATTATTCCGGATGCCACATCGCCAGAGGGAGTGTTTACTCAGGCAATGAAGGAGGTAAAAAAAGTCCGTGCTGAGATAACTGCGAATGCTGGATATGGTCACCAAGTAGGAGATTGGCTGGAACAAATGATGGGACGCTGGGGGAGTTGGTTGGCCAAAGCAGGGCTAATAGTGGGAGTGACATTGATGTTAGTGATACTGTTGCTCTCTTGCTTTCTCCCCCTCTTGAAGTCCTCTCTACAAAAAGCTATAGGGATCCATCTGGTGACCTACCAACAGACCACGCAAATTACCCAAGTGCGGAAGGATCAACCCAGGTCGGATAGGAGAGACACTCCTATCTACAACACGCCCAGGTCTCCAGTGCCGCTGGTGCCAACCAGGGTGGCATACGAGAACAACTGGGTGGCCCTCCGCCAACTTATCCAGGAAAAGCAACCCAATCTGAATCAACAAAGACACCAGCGAACGAGCAGACAAAGAGAAGAAGACCTGGATACACTAGACGTATACGAATCAACTGAAACAACTGTTTAAAAACAGACAGACACTACTCACACTTCCCAGTACATCACATACATACACACCACCCTTTTTACACAACACGCCACTAATTGAATGCAGCTCCACTCATTATTGTGTTTGGTGAACCCAGTCACTGAGGCAGTATATAAGGTAATAGAATCAAATAGCGAAATAACGGCTGAGGACGACGATTTTATATATTTAATATTGTATAATGCTAACCCTGATGGGGAGGTATTCATAGTACAGGAAATTGAATCCCCTTATGACTTTGGATTCTGGCGCTGCGAGCAGGTTGAGTGGGAAGAAACAAGAGACGAACTTAAGGCACTACTTCCCTCAGAAGCATACATAACTCTTCCCCCAGGAGCACCTGCTCCTAGCACACCATTTTGGCACCCCTGATAAAAAACTGAATGCAGCTCCATTTATTGTCATGCTTGGTTCACCCGCTCACTAAAGAAATTTATCAAGTAACGGAATCACATGGTCCAATAACGATAGACGAATCTGTGGCAATTTTGTTAGCCGCATTATGGACTGACGGCGTGGCGGATGAATATATAATTGAAGATATTGCGATCATCCCTTTTGAAATTCCAGCTGAGCAATTGGGGTTCTACTGCATGACACAAAGTGAGTGGGAGAACGAAAGAGAAATATATAGAACTGTCCTTCCCCCAGAAGCATACATCATTGAATTAGATTGGTAAACGGCATTATGGCTTACTCATATGGAGAGGCATCATGCAACTCATGGGACACAGAGGCACCACCAGACTACTTTATTGCAGATTCAGACGTATACGGTTGCGTATTCGGCAGCAGGGGATGTGCAGGTATCCACAAGAACATCCATGGCCAAGGCCACACACGACGCTGCCTAGCGACCCGTACATACCACGCCAGGCAGAAAGTAGAGCTGCTAATGCCCTTCAAAGCCAAGTGGGTAATGGCAGGACTACATCTCTTATCATATTTTGACCTACAAGACAATACACAGCCGTTTCTGATGGAAAGGAGACACATTCAAATACCCTGGGAGCAAGTCACAGTTGAGCGGACCTTACGTCCTACGCTCGACATGCTCATAATCAAATTTGCATGTGAGGTAGAGGTTCACATTCAGCGGAACCAAGGAGAACCCAAATCCGTTTTCATCACGACCGCAAGTGAAACACTCTATGCCCTGGTAGCAGAGGAGCATGTTATATGGACGAGCAATACACCCGCCTATCAAATATATCGAGCACTCACAAAAAGATCACATGTACCCACGCTTACGCACCTAACAACAGACACACCTCCCCACCAACAAACACAAGCTATTGCAGCCCAAGATAATCGACAACTCACAAGCCACCCTCGCAAACAAGCACGCCCACGACCAGGACCCTCGCACGCCCCTATACCTAAGCCACGTCAGACTTACAGCCCTCACAGCCCTATACAGGTGGGATCACCACCATCCCCCAGCTATTCTCCCACCATACCAAAAAGCCCCGCACCATCACCACCATGCATTTCACTCAACACACCTTCCCCACCCTTGTTGGGCAGAAACAACGGTCACAATCTGCCTGCCATGGTTTCTCCCATATATATAGTTCGGGGTCATTCTGACCCCGAAAGGGGGGAAATGTAGGGAATTTAAAAACTTACCAGGCCCCCTCAGGCCCCCCTCAGGGCTCAACTATGTCACGTAAGAGCTACGTGCATAATCTATGACATGGACAAACATATTACATATTACAAGACATGACACAGCAAACATGACTCAGCAAATGAATAGAAGCAACCGATGTTCTTGTATTATCAAAGTATTTAACCAACTATGTTAATTCACTATAAAATGTATTGATCAATGTATGTTAATCCAATATTATTAAATGTTAGTTGCAGCTGAAGCTAAAGAAATGCAAGTAACCACAGTTTAACATATCATTGATAAACTGTTGAACAAAAGCTAGAATGCAAGCCAGACAAACATATTATATCTGTGTTACAAGCAACAACCAGTAGAAGAATGAATATTCAAATTGTATAAACTGAAATTGATATTATCCAAGAGTTAAAGAATGTATTATATCATTCTGGTGTGGTATTCAATCAAATATTTAAAACATTATATACCTGTATAATCGAATGTTAATCGAATGTTAAACAAATGACTTAACATATTATAAACTGTATTAGGTATTGCAACTGAAATAGCATTGGCAACATATTATAAACTGTATTTGTGACGTATTAGCAACATATTGTGACTGTATGTGTGACGTATTAAAAACATATTTTTGTGACGAATAGGGTGGAAAATTCCACAATGGGGAGGAGTCAAGAGAGATTAAAATCATTGTGGCGGAGCCAAGTCATTTACATATTGAAAAAATGGAAAATACCCTATGTCAGCAGAAAAGAGAGTATATAAGGCCAGTCAGAATGTCAATCGGGACTTCATCTCTGCAGGGTGAACCCGGTTTATTGATTGGACTGTATCAATAAAAGCTGATTTCTCTGAAGAATTTGCCACTCTGTTTATTGCCTGAAGACTGCTTGCTGGTTATTTTGAATTTGGACTTTGATCATTTTTAATCATTTTTAAGAACTTAGAAATTGAACTTTGATATTCTTGTCGAAAAATCCACGACAGTATCCATGATTCCAAGTGTCATAGACTGACAGCATGAGACTGAAGTCTCTGAGAAGAATGTGATACACTGTACGACCTTTCACCTTAATTAGATATGACACAGAGTTGTGCATTGAAATATTCCCCAAAAAACAACTCATTTTCCACACCCTCCCATCCCAGGTTTTTAATCAAGTATAATTATGAATCACAAATCTAGAACTGTGAACAGCCTGTGCAAACAAGTTCTGGATTGACATTTTAGGTTTTCGTCCAAAACCAAGCTGTTATGATAGTCCTTTCTTAAGAATTCAGTGCTAGGCTACTTTTCATTCTTTTATTTTGTGAACAAATCAAATAATAATTCTGTTAAGCTAATAATGAATTAAAAAATAATATATGGTATATTTTCCCAAAGCAGAGTCTTTGAATCATTTTCTGGAAATTATCATCAGTAAATGCAGTGCATTACTGAAAATACAGGTGTGCCCAGTATATTCATCTCACCTTATTCATCCTGTGTATTAAATAATTTGCAACAATCAGAGTGTCAGAGATTCAGTTACAGTCTAGAAGAAAAGGATTGGGGTAAATCTGGGAACACATCGCCACTATTAAAATCCTTTATAACAACGTACTGGAAATTATAAATAGAGTAAAAAAGAGTAAAATATGAAAATGTGTAGACGAGAAAAGCATGGTCTAAATGAAAATTAGAGCTGTGTCCGAATCAGCACCCTTCCATACTATTGAGTAGACTTGTTGAGTAGACAGGACGAGAAAGTAGTTAAGTAGGTGAAATCTTTTCTAAATGTAGTATACTTAAAATTCCTGCATGATATACTTATTTCCAGGGTTTCGCTGAGTATATTCGGGAGCATATTTTTCAAGAAGTACGCAAACATTTTGGTCGCATTAATATGACACGCAGCTTCATTTTAAAAAATGAGGCTCACATTTTCCTTCAATAACAACAAAAACAACATGTGACATGGCCATGCAAGGCTGCGATGTCTTACGACACTTCCACAGTACAGTTGAAAAATAGTATAGAGTATATTTTTTGCAACGTTGTGTACTAAACAGTCCTTCTTAAACAGCACACTACAGTACACAGGAGACAGAATGCAGTAGATAGGGCTCTGATTCGGACACAGCCCAAAAGACATCAGCCAGCCAGCCACTGTCTGAGCTGCACAGTTATTACGCTGGATAGTGTGCACAGCTGGTGCAGGCAGACTGCTTGCACCCAATATGAGTTGACTTTGCACAATCAAGTGAGAAGATACCCTAGAGGTTGAAGCCCTCCCTGCCTGGAAGATGGGTTGTGTCCAAATCAATGCCCTTCTATGCTATTGAGCATGTTAGTTGAGTATACAGGACTAGCATAATGTATAATGCCTACCGCATACTGTTTAATGGCATCCAGTAAGCAATATACATTATGCTAGTACACAGGGCGCAGTCAATAGGGCTCTGATTCGGACACAGCCACAGTCTGGCAATTCGCTTTCTCATTTCCTGTCTATCACCTAGAATCCTGCCATTTTGCCAAAGTCTTGTGCACAGTCATGGCCATAGTCTTAGCTGATGTGGAGCTATAACTGAAACTTGCAACCTGGCTTTATGAGAAGGTGTAACATTCAAGTACTGGCCAAGCCCAGCCTGATTGAGCTTCCACTTTTGCTAACAGAAAGGGACATTGTAGCTTGGAGAGAAATGGAATCCAGGACCCTGTCAAAAAGTGCTGCCTAAGATAGAGAAAAGAGATCATAAGAACATAAATCTGCATTTAGTGCTGTAAGAAATATCCATCTATACTTTACTTTGCCTTACTTTTCTGGCATTTAGCAGACACTCTAAGCCAGAGAGACTTAAAATGCAAACACAAGTGCAAAGATAAAAGATTGAAGTGCAGTGAAAATCTTGGTTAGATGTCTTATCCCAAAGACAAGGTACATGCATTGCATACATACCAAGCATAAATTATTTGAATGGCATCGGATATCTACATATCTGCTCATGCATTCAGAAATACAGAGGGAGAGAGAAACCATAGATATAGAGCCATAGATGTGACATATGTCATAGTTAGTGGCACAATTTTTGAGACCATACCCAGGTAAGATGGTGGCCAGTAACCATGGTTTTATATCTATGAGCCAATCATCATGGCTATCTGGCTTCTGATACCCGATTATGACATCACAGTGGGTTAGAAAGTACATGACACTTTGCCATAGGTTCCTATTATAGCTGTACCCAGGTAAGATGGCTGCCAAATTGTTTCATTTCAGAATTCCGAATTACTATTACATTATGTCATATCTATGGTTCTATATCTATGAAAGAAACCCTGTAGAAAAGTCTGAAAGGACTATTCGTTATGACAGAACTGCACACATTCTCTCAATTTCTTAGCCTGATCAGGCAGAAACATGCTAAACAAGGTATGATCTTCAGAACCAGCAAGCGTCAGATGAGAGTCTTAGATATGAATACAATTTCCTGGCCACACTAAAGCCCTGCAGTGTAGCCAAGTTGTAATGAGTCAAAACTGGCAACGTATCATAAGAGAGATGATGTTAATATACCTTGTGTACTTAGTTAATCGCCTTCCTGGAGGGAAGATATTACATCAGTGCATACGTAAAATGTGTCTCTTTATTAAGCCAGTACCTGTAGAAACATGTTAACATGTTAAAGAGCAGCCAAAACCATGGGCACACTTGTGACCCTGGTGAGCTCTTTGTCTGAATCAGAGTATTATTTTCAGATGTTTTTCATTGGCTCAGAATTTAATCCAAAGAAAACAAGGGGGACTATTAAAGTGGATTATTTCAGACAGCAATTTTAAAAAGGCTGAAAAAATCAATGATTTCCTCTGGGGCTCCAGGGGGATTTGTGATGAGTGATCTGAAGTGGCACCCTGCAGAGCAAACCTGAGAGCTTTGACTCCACTTTAAACCGCTCAATCACAAACCTAATGTTCTACAAAAAAGCCTCTTATGAGATAATTACCAGGGATGAACAAACAGGAGCTAATAAGGACCAAAAAAAAACCCATCACTATTTTAAAAACCCATTCAGAGCTTGAGTTCAAAAACGCGGGCGTGGAAAGCTCTGAAAATAAATTTTATCTCTACATGACTGGATGGCGTGATGTGTGTATGGTGTGGGAATAGAGCTACATCTGATAGAAGCCACAACAGACCAAACTTTGTCATTACGGTCTAAATTGTTTGTTTTGCTTAGAACTTCAGAGCACGATCAATCTTCTGTCCCTGCAGCTCTCTGTAGTCACACACACACACATAGATAGAAACACACATACATGCATTTTTTTGTGTATGGAATATTAAAATCTGAAAATGAGGGTGTAGATACGACACTTCCAGTATGATCATAGATTGTACCCACATGATGTAAAAATAAAACTGGTTTTACAGAATGCATTGACCCAGACACCATTTAGGACATTTTTAGAACAGGTAGGCTTACAACACCAGTGGTGAGCACAGCTACAACCGAGTCTACATTAATTTTATGTTATACAGAAGGCAATGAGTCATTTCAAATGGCAACATGATCGATGGTGTCATCGACTCAAATGTTTACTGTTTGTAAGTGAATCTATACTTTTATACAGATTTTTGATACTCACATGTTTAATATGCATCCAAAATGGATATTGATCATTTAAGCTGTCAGAAACCGAATATGTATTATTATTATGGGCTGTATTTTTATTAAGTCAGTTGTTATACAAGAAATACAACCATCAAACTGGTAACATTTCCAACATCAAATAAAAATAATTCAATAAATTAAATGAAAAGTCTTGCATATATGTTGAGATCCACAAAAGCGCTGAGCCTACAGTGTAAAGCCATTAAACAGAATAAAAGCCGTACAGCTGTCTAACAAGCATATTGCAGTGTGCCGTCCTCAGAGTGCTGATTGGAGATAAGCCACGTCCTCTAGAGAACAGAAAAACAGTTGTCATTTCTATCTCAGTAGAGAAAGGAGGCCGGCCCTAACCTTCCCAACATCAAACGAGCGAGGCCCCGAGTGAGCCTGGCCCTACAGTTATCCCAACTGAAAAACAAAACAAAAAAATCAGCAAAAAATAAAAAACACCTCTTCATTTTCCATGGGAAAAGAAACCCTAAACCACCATTTGGGCAGTACCTGCCTTTAGCACGCCCAAAACCAAGCCACAACAATGAGGAAGGGACAATGAAGTGCACATGGCAATGTGAGGTAGCCCTACGGAAAGTGACACAGCGCTGTGGTATCTGGAGCACCTGCTTCTTCCAAGCAGGGGGGAGCTTATATTCTGGGAAAAGGGTGGTACTGCTCTATCGGAATCATCTCCAAAATAAACAGCCCCATGAGAGCATTCTGCAGCCAAATGCTGCACAGCTCAAGCGCCAATGTTTGACTTCATGATTGATGACATATGATAGCCCATGATTTTTACGTTGTGTGTCTGGACCAGAATACTAATATACTGTACCTATGTATTTCCACCCTACACAGTAAAATGTTCAGTGTTAAATTAATTCTCACAAAGTACATGTGGTCGCAATTTGACTCATATGTACTCTGTTCGAGTTGAATTAACACTGGACATTTTACTGTTACAGGAGT
Organism: Ilyophis sp. 1 JC-2022; assembly: GCA_022702515.1. Taxonomy (NCBI): domain Eukaryota; kingdom Metazoa; phylum Chordata; class Actinopteri; order Anguilliformes; family Synaphobranchidae; genus Ilyophis; species Ilyophis sp. 1 JC-2022. The sequence goes on along the minus strand of CM040405.1, from coordinate 48,931,952 downwards.
AGGGTATGGCCAAGCCTCATCAGGAAAACGTATCCAAGCTGGAAAATCAAGTTGCAGGGAGATTTAATATAGAGACAGTGGGGTGCCATGTAAAAGCATGTTTTAAAAGTCAATCAGGTCACTTATATAGGTAACCTCTTCCGCAATATTCAGCGACACTGACATGCAGTGGCAAAGCTTAAAAAACAGCCCCCACAATGCCACACTCACCACTACAGAGAACAAAGAGATACCACACGCTTCATAAAACGGAATAGATTCAATCAACATCTGTCATTTAACTTATAGTACTGTACAAATTCATGCAAGTGTTGTTTTTTCTCCAAAACCACAGTGCATTTTGTTGACGATTGATCTCGCAAAAGCTGTGTTTGTAAAGAACAGAACCACAAATTACAAATTTTGGGTGGAAAAAGTGATGAGAGGATGACATTTCTCGAAGAAGAAACTGTTTGCATGCCATTTGGTATGCTGTAGGTGAAGTGGAGCAGGTCACGGCCCACACCCTCTGTGAGGTTCACTGAGCTGAGAATGTGTGGTACAGCAGTGGCACAGTACAGTGACTGACTAAAATTGTCAGGCAACCCCACAAGATCCACCAATGTAGGGCACGCCCACGTTAAAGATCGAAGGTCTTCCTGACAATAGCCTCTGAGAATCGACCACTTGAATAGATTAAAAGCTCAGAACATTAAAGGGTTACCACGTGTCCCTGGGTCCCCATTGGGCTTTTTTTCGGACCTGAAAGAGACCGCAGGAATCCCACTTTCTGTCAGTCTGCCACCTGTTTCCTTATAAGTCCCATAAGTCTTTTCAAACCGTCTCAGTGTTCTGAGTGTACTGGTTTCAGATGGAAGTGAATTCAGACAAACGGGCGCTGCGTTATGACTCTTATGACTCGCCAAGCCCTATTTTCAACCATGAAAGTGGATTTCTGCTTGGCTATTTTTTCTTCCAGTCCTATTAACATGAATAGGATGAGAAAGTTCGATTTCTTTTTCTTTCTGCTAGATTGAAAGGACTTATGGGTTTTTTTCTGCTGGTGTTTCAGTGCCTTTTGAGGGATGCAACAAAGATGTGAACCACTTTTTCCACTACAACAGAAAAAAAAATTGCTTGGTTTTGCGGTATTAAAATGGTGAGGAGTATGTCGTTCTACACACTGAGAATCAAAGCATTTCCTACTTTTTTTTGTGCGGCAATGCGGTTTCTGTCAAGTTTGCCTTAAAATCAGAAAGCATTCAGACTGTCAGAAACACCCATTTGAACCACACTGAAATATTATGCACAAGAGCCTCATTAGTGAACATTCCAGCTTCAGACAAACCCATTATTGACTTCTTTTCAATTAAAAAAAAAAAAACCCAATTTCAGTAATCTCTCACTGGAGCTGATTAAAATAATTATTCACTATTGAAAAGGTTAAAAGCCTTGGGAGGAAGTTGTTCTGATATAAATGCAATACCATGTGTGCCATCTGCTTTTGGGCCCTTTCATCAAGGGAAAATCAATATGAATGCAGAAAACAACTTTACCATAAAGACATGGTCATATCTTATTGCTGTTACAAAGAAACAACGACAGGCACTGGTTTTATATAAGATGCAGTTAGGTACTAATGTTTTCTTCATAGGCTAGCTGCCTAAGGGATTGGGTGAATTTATTATTGCTGGTAATTTTATGATTCAAATGAACATATTAGGAGAAAAGAGAGCAGTAGAGATGTTATACCAACAGTATCAATGCTACAAGTGACCACTACTTACCATAGGTGACGACTCAATAAAATAAAAACTCAATGAGCTTTGAAAACATTTCAATGTGAAAATATATACATTTTATGGTAGGATAATATTATTAAGCAGGAGTAGCTACCCTGAAGCTACAGGACCAGTTTTCTGAATACTAGAGTTTATGATTTCAAGATTCTGCATAATGGAAAACATTGCCTGCCCTTTAATGCACGGCAGCATTTTTCCCTCACTAGAAAAAAAAATTTGAGGGCAATATTTAAAAAAAAAATATATATATTCCCTCTAGGCTAATGCTTTCATCTCTTGTTCTTGCCAAACACTCATATGGGACACTTAAGGTCTATTTAACTAGAATCACGTAATAAAAACCACGCGTCTAGCTCATCTCCGGTATGACTACATCACAGTAACGATGAGCAACACCGATTATTCAAATGCTTCAATGAGTCAATGCTGCCTTTTGATTGAAGTTGATCAAATTGAGTGCAGCGTATTGCCGGCAGGTAATAAAGGGAGCTGCTATTAAGCCAAGTCATGCTCAGTGTTATATTATATTTAACTGTAGTGTCAAGAGGGAAAAATACATCAAAGAGGACTTTCTGCTGTGGGATTTTCAGCAGAAAAAAAAGCTAAACTGTCACCGCATTTATATAAAGTGGGAAGTTATTTCCCCCCGTCTTGAAGCTCAAGTGGGTCACTATCAATAAATTCAACAAAATATGCGTTATATATTTATCTTAAATATAGAGCAAGACCATTCTATCACAACCATTCTATATACAACTACAACTATTTAACTATTGTTAAATAGTTTTTGCAAGTGCTTGTTTGTTATAATAATAGCCTTGAATTTATGTGTTTTCACAAAGACAAAAATCATGTTGAGGTATCACTCTCTTAATAGTTTTTTTCTCACATTTGCACATGTGTTTTCTGAGAAACCTTTGTTGCGGGTCCTGTTTTTTTCCCCATACTTGAATTAGGGTAATGTTAAAAAGAAAGATCAGGTGAGGCGATCAAAGACTAGGCCTAAAGAAGAATCGCTTACAAGAGGGAAGTCTTTGCTGTATGTCATCAAAGGTAAGCAGAGGTCGTTTTGCCCATGCAGTGCCTGAAGGGAACCTAACACTTGCTGTACTTGTGACAGGGGGTACGGGGATGTAAAAAAAATACCTCGGGGTTTTGATCTTGAGGGGAAAAGGTAAAGAAAAAAACACACAATGCAGCAAACCTGCGCCATATTTATTTCTCGGCCCCTTTCCTGGCATGGCCTTAGCGCTGATCCGCCCCCACCTCCAACACCTCCTTTTATCTGTTATTAGCTAACAATACCGAGTAACTTCAAAGGGTGTCTGTTAAACACACTTTCTTCCGTTTACCCAAACTGTTTATTGTATCTGTGAGAATACATCAGACCACTTCAAGGCATCGTGCTCCGCTAACCCATTTCTGTTGGCTGGTGCGTTTTGTACTGTGTTTTTCGGTTTTGTGTCAGTCTTTTCTCAACAAAACCCATAATCTGAAAGTGATCTGCATCCTTTTCCCAGCAGAGCATTACAAGTTTACACAGACCTCAGACCTTGTGTACTGCTCGCATGTTATAAACACAGGTGAAGAGTCATTTTATTTGTGTTTTATTATGATTTTTTCCTTTTTTTTCATGGATTTGAAAAAAAAAAACTCCTAGTCAAAGACCGTGGTTACTCTGTGGCTTATATATATATACATATATATATATATATATATATATATATACGAATGCAATCAAAGCATTCAAATTCAATAAATCTAAAAAACTCTGCATAAATAAAAGGAATACAGAAAAAAGAGAAAGAACATTAATTGTGGCAGTGATCTAATCCCCTCCAAAGAGTCCAGATGTATTCTCAAACACAATCCATATGATGCTTGAATGGACGGAGCTCTTTTATCTGTCTGTGCATTTGGTTCAGTACCCGTATCTTTGGGCCAGTTAGATGTGGACCAGATGGGATGTCAGTGTGCCATGGAAGTGCAGAGAAATAATGGCTAATCATTTGTGTGTGTGCGCCTGCCGACATATCTGTGTGTGTGTGTGTGTGTGTGTGTGTGTGCACGCATGTGCAAGTGGGATGGGTGGGAGGCATGGTTTTGCATGTATATTTGTCTGTGTGTGTGTGTGTGTGGGGGGGGGGGGGGGCGCATATGTGTTTTTTCATGCATGTGCTTATTCATAAGTTTATGCTTGAGGGGTGTTTAAATTCTGCTTTAATTGAATAATAAAAAATATATATATTTTGCCTTAAATGAAATAATGCTGTTTATGGCCCTGTCACACTATTGCGCATCGTACTAGCATATGCCAGCGTATGAAAAATATCACTCATACGCTGATATACGCTGACATACGCTAGGGGTACGTTAGGCATAGGTTGTATACGTTTCAAGCACGGTGGCATACGGTGGCATACGCTGGCATACGGCGAGGCACAAAAAGTTTTTTAAGCATGCTTAAAAATTTTGTGCGTATTCGGACGTATGGTTTATACGCTAAGCATACGCTAGGCATACGCTATTTTCAAGGGCTTTTTGTGCGTATGAAAATTATTTTATGAATTTACATACGCAACTCATACGTTTCTCTCATACGCAATAGTGTGACGGCCATTACGCTTTGCATGCCAAAACAGGCTGTACCTACTCTCACTCTAATATTTCGGTTGACTATAACTAATGATTCACTCAAAATTGTTTGTTCAAAAATAAAAGAACAACAGTAACACTAACCTCAAGATCTCATCTGATACATTTCAGTCAAAGTCTCCCCAAAATATCCCTAGAGTCATAAAAAAAGGTATGAATGATTTATACATTGTCTACCTTCAAAAGTGGTATGACAGGACAGAACATTATTTTGATTAAAGGCAAACTATATGCATAACCTCTCCTTGGAACAATTCATATTTCTGGACTTTTTTTTTTAGATATGGTATCACAGGTCGGAAAGGTTTTTCTAACTCCAAATATTCCTTAGATTGCTTTTAAACCAGTTCTATTCTGTTTATACTTAGGCATGTTTCTGTAAATATTTTATACAGCTTTGGAAACATGATCCATGTATCTTGTGACTGCATAACAGCAACCAGATGTCCTTTGAAGTCCAGTGATCCCACTTTGTAGCTGACAACAAATAACATGCACTTTTATTACACGGTAAACATCTGATGCTTTCACATTTTTTTTTCCTATAATCCTTTCAAGTTTTTTCTTCTGCTAAACTTTGTGCTCTCACTCTAATCCCAGACGAAAAGGGCTTGGTTACTGCTTGAAAGCTGAATTCTGAAATAGCCATAACCACATCTGAGAGACATACAGAAAATTAACAAGACACCGACTTGAGGCAAAAAAAAAACAAGCTCATTGTTCAATGCTGAGAGACAGAAGTATAATCCTGAAGCATTAGTCATCCGGAGGCAATGACTGTATCTCCAAAGCAACTTTTTTGAAGGGTGGAAAAAAACATCACGCTGCCCAAATGTGGCTGTCGTCACAGAGCATTGTACACCCCCTACACGAGGCTTGCGTAATACTTAGCTAGCTTCAGTTATAGGCTGATTTACATTTTTATTTTTTTTAATAAGCAAAGACGCGGAGAGCCATTCAAATTGTTTTCAATGTGCGATGACAGCAGGAGCTACATTTCAAAAGGTGCCACAGTGGACCAAACACTTTTCTCCTGTTTGAAGCAAAGCCATCAGCCTGGTGCAGTCAGAGCAAAATCCCATCCAGGAACTCCAGAACAATGCCACCACCGCTTAAGGCCACCACACACAGCTGCATCCTCTCAACAAAAACTGCACAGAAGCGTATTCATGCGTTCATTTAAAAAAGGATGACATAAATAATTCCAGCCTCTTTCCAAAGTCAGCCCTCATTTATATCAGAATTGTTTTTATTAATGCAAATATCAGTCACCCAAAGCCGTTGTGAATATTCAAAAGTTTATATCTGAAAGAGCAGGCACTCTGGCATAACATAGAGATGACAGCAAAGGGATTCACAGAGAGATAAATATAAAGCGGGACTACAAGACGGTACTGTTAATGATAGCCTACTCGTTCAGCGTTACAGTATCCTTCCTGACTCTAGAAGTTTGAGAAGTCAAAAGAGGTTACAATACTGTATATAAAAAATATGGACTGTGGGAAATTGCTTTGTAATAGACTGCAATCCTGTCCATAGAGTTTACTTTTCATACCTTTCAAACCAATGGCTGATTTTTGCAGTTATAGAACAGTCACAGTGAAGGGCTTCTTCTACCCCACCTCTGCTGTTGCTGCATCAATTTTTCCCTTCTGTGTATGCACCCGGCTTGCTGCAATTTCTGTCATGTTGCTTGGCGGTTTCTACGCTACTGGAGTAGCAATGCATCAGAGGCCTTGCAAGCCAACCCACAGTTCCATCATGAAATTGTGTGCACTGTGGTATGGAAAACAATGTGACAGTCGTGGCTGTTGTAAGCGAACTGTGCCAGGCAGACACCAGTCTGAGACCCATGTCAGCCCACAAAAAAACCTCAAATCCCATGAGCCACCTGGCTCATACTGTTCTCCTGAGCTCCCATCATGGCTCAGTCATAGACACACATTTGAATCTGCCACTTGAAAGCCTCTTCGCCCAGATGTTGTGCACCACTCCTGCGTCACTCTCACACAAAAATTCAGAAATGAGTTCTTTGCGAGGATAAACAAAGACAAAGGCAACAAAAACCTTTAAACTAAATGTGAGTGATAAATAGCCACGGATGAAAAGGTATCCAGCATGGCCTGGAGATCTGTATCCCCGTCAAAGACATTAACCTATGTTATCTGCTAGCATAAACAATTTTCCCACCAAATACAGCATTTAAAATCTACCCGCCTGCAGAAACCACACTAATTAATGTGTGCTGACAGCTTTGCTTTGAAGACAGTGCTGTATGATATTTCAAAATAAACAAATGCTTATTTTCTTTAGTAAGATTAACATTTGTCAGAAAAAGCTTCCATCTGACTCATATGTACTGAACCTTTAAACAAAAGGACGTTGCAGCGCTGACTGTAATAACATTAGCAGTTCCTCATGCAGATGAACAGATAGATTATCGTATACAGGGGTAATGAGGTGTGAAAACATAGTCTCTTCAAGGGTTATGAAATATGAAAAAAATGTGAAAAAAGTTTTTCGCTGATTTTGGAAGGTTAATGATACTTATTTTTTTGTTTTTGTACATCAAATTCCATCAATTGTACATCCATTTTTGCATGTAATTAACATGTCCTGTTAAAGCACTCTGTGCATTTCGGCTATTTCTGGGCTATGTGCTCTATAAGGTTATATCCCCAGACAGTCCTCAGCATGTGGTTTTGCTTTCATCGGGACGGATAACAATGGGATGTCCAGAGGTCAGAGTGTTCACATATATTTACAGAAACACATTCCTTGTCACGCTGGCCTGGGCCTTCAGCATACATTGTGATGGCCTGTACATCTCCTGTACGCTACAGGCAGGAAAGAGCCGTACAAAGCCACAGCGAGACCTCAGACGCACCATGAAGAGTGGCATCTCTATCGGATACCAAGTGTGTATTCCAGCATCGTTTAGCAGCAGCAGGCCTCAGAGAAATAACTCCGTTTCCAGTGTATCAATAAAACGACTTTTCCACCCTGATAAATGGGATGAATAGGTATGAGCATAGCTGCTGCAGTGCACTCATGAGTGCCTGTCAATGGTCAGAGGTTATGGGAAAATTGAATGGGGGGGGGGGAGTGTGTTAGAATTGTCTCATGGTAATTGAGACCATTATTCATTTCTATTTTTTATTTTTATTTTTTCAAAATATAAATACCTGCAACAACACTGTCGATGGATGGGATATAATGACGTAGAGTTGCTGTCACATTTCTTGTTGTTGAGAAAGCAGGCAGCAGTGGTCATGAGCAAAGCATGTCATCACTAAAAAGGTCCAATACGCACAGCAATGTAACAGCAGTGATATATATATAAATATATATTTATTTATTTTTAAATATATATATATATATATATAGACAAATGCTTACACAACCATTAAACCCTTGGAAGTGATTTCAGTCAAAATTATACTCGCACTGTGAAACGTCTGGACTCGGAAAACCCAATCGCAGACCAGGGTAAGGCAAATAACGTTGTTTTATTTCAGTCCAGATCAAAAGCCAGGTAATCAGATGCAGAGATAGTGCCAAATCAAAAGGCAGGAGAATAGTCAGGCAGTCTAAAAAATCTAAACCGGGAAATCACAGGCAGAGGTGTAAAAACGGCAGGCAAAGGCAGTCACAAAACAATCAAAAAGTCAAAAAGTCAAAACCACAAAACCACAAAACTCGGAGTCGGAAAACAGAAGGGTGTCTCAGGAATCTCGATAAATCACTGGCTTTACAATCAGCGGCTCAGGAAATACGATCAACGTTCTGACAATGAGGAAGCGGAAATGTGGGTCTTAAATACACATAGGAAGGGGAGGGGTAACAAACAACGTGATGATAACACATTAGGGAAACAATAATTCAATCACGAGGAAAGAACGAATACATGGAAGGGACTCGGAAAACATGCATGACAAACAACGGGCTCGAGTACGAGCGGAGTGTGCACAGTAATGAGAGGTGAGATCTCTAAGGACAAACAGCTGGAACAAATTAAACAGATAGCTCAGGAGCAGCTTAGTAATGCAGGTAGAAAAGATAAAGTGGGGAAGCTGGTTAAATGTTAGTGTCTAACTATAAGACAGGCAATTAGTTTGATAGTATACATTTATGTTAAGTGATTTAATACCGTGCACGTAACTAATAAAGCACCCGAGTTAGTAATATATACAATTATACACGGGAACGAAAGCAGGAAGTAGCAGAAAACGAGACTTCGGAAATGCAGCGTTAACTCACAGAAAATTCCGAAGTCGCCCGAATAGTGCATGCGCGAGACTGGGTAAACAAACACACAGATGAGACTCGGACAACCCACGAACAGAAGGAATTGCACTGACGTATGGAAAATAATAAATCAAGAATATAATGAATAAAATGTACAAAACAGACAGACAGAAATACAGAACATAACACGTTGTATGAGTTGAATGGGTTTTATGAAGCATGTTTCTCATTTCCAAAGCAGTAGTTGAGTGAAGAGAGTGACTATCATGCAAAGAGTCTTATCTGCAAACCAGCAGACAGAGGAGCAAGTGCAGAACTTCAAGTCCTTGGCGATCAACCAGCAGATAACTCTAGTATGGAGCAACTGGAGGATTGGGGTGGATAGGGGAAAGGAGAAGAATAAAGTGGCTAAATAAATCATGGTAGAGCTTATCAAAATGGAACCAAAGACACTCTAGACAGAGATAAGAGACAGGCAACATCACATAAATTAACTGAGACATTAAGTTTAGGTAAATATCTCCCGGCCAAGTGCCGAGATATTATCACAATCAAACACTTTCTTGCTCCTCTGAATCTGTCTTTGACATACAAATCATGCAGGTAAAATCTGATCTTCAGCACAATTTCACAACAAACTAACAAAACCTATTGCTATAAAGCGATGGAAGTCATTGAGCTGCTGTGTCACACAGAGCGGGAAAGCAAACTAAGTTACCCATGACGATCTTAGTTTTACTCATAATATAAAGATCTTAGTTTTACTCATAATATAAAGATCTTAGTTTTACTCATAATATAAATATGTGGTTTTTTCCAACACCTTACAAGGTTCACAATTGACATACTTCTGATATTAATTCCACCTCATTAAAAAAACCTGGGGAAGTAAAACAATATTTTCATCATTAGATTATTTTGTTGCAGAACAGTTGATTATGGCGAATTTTAATACACAGCAGGGGCCACATGTATAAGAATGCATAAAAGAATGCTCAGGGTGAAAGTCAGAAATCTGCTTAAAAAAGGTTTTGCATTTTGTACCTCTGGCTTTCTGTCACGGTGTCGCCATATCACACGGACTCCAAACATTGCGTATGTATGGTGTCCATCGTTTGTAGAGGTACGCTGATTCTCACAGCACATGTTATATTATACATCTGAATTTCTGCGTGGAAGGGCATTTTTCTGCTCAGCACTGTTTATACATGTGGCCCCTGGAATGTCAATTCTGCTACTCCTCAGTTTGTATTCATAGGCATAGATGCAGGCGATTCATATTAAATAAATCCATGCAATATGGATTTTACTTTGGGACATGTTTGGAAAGAAATGTTATGGAAATGACATGAAGAAGGTCTGCAGGTGTAATCTAGATCGAGGTTGCTGCCATATCCCATCTCCTACTCTCCCATCGCCCCACTACTTGTGCCCTCGACCCTATCCCTTCATCTCTCCTCCAGGCAATCACCCCAGATATCCTCCCGTTTGTGACCTCCCTGGTGAACTCCTCCCTGACCTCTGGCTGCTTCCCCTCATCCTTCAAAAGAGCCCACATCACCCCGATCCTGAAAAAACCTACGCTGGACCCCTCCAACATCCAAAACTACAGACCGGTATCTCTTCTTCCTTTTCTTTCCAAAACTATTGAACGTGCTGTTTCTAACCAACTGTCGTCTTTCCTTACCCAGAACAACCTGCTAGACCCCCACCAGTCCGGCTTCAAACCTGGCCACTCAACGGAGACCTTACTCCTCTGTCTGCGAGATGCTTCATGCAGCTCGGGCAGCCTCCCTCTCCTCTGTGCTACTACTTCTAGACCTCTCTGCCGTCTTCGATCACTGTAGATCACTCCATCCTCCTGTCATCCCTGTCTGCATCGGGGATCAGTGGCTCGGCCCTGGCCTGGATTGAGTCCTACCTCTCGGAACGCTCCTCCCAGGTTGCCTGGGCTGGTAAAGTATCGGCACCCCGTCCCCTTACCACAGGAGTCCCCCAGGGCTCAGTCCTTGGTCCCCTCCTTTTCTCCACCTACACCAAATCCCTTGACCCTGTTATCACTGCTCATGGTCTTTCTTACCACTGCAATGTTGACGATACTCAACTCTTTCTCTCTTTCTCACCCTCTGACACTCAGGTGTCAGCCCTCATCTCTGCTTGCCTGAGAGACATCCAGAGCTGGATGGACAACCACCATCTCAAGCTCAATCCAGGCAAGACTGAGCTCATCTACATTCCTGCTCTAACCTCTCCCCCTCTCAATCTCTCTATTTCCCTAGGAGACACCCCACTGACCCCAACGCCCTGTGCCAGGAACCTCGGAGTCGTGATGGACAACAGGCTGTCCCTCTCCGAGAACATCACAGTGGTAACCCAGGCATGCAGGTTCTTCCTGTACAACATCAGGAGAATCCGCCCCTTCCTCACCACCCACTCACCCAGCTCCTGGTCCAAGCGATGGTGCTGTCCCGTCTGGACTATTGCAACTCTCTCCTGGCTGGCCTGCCAGCATCGGCCATTAGACCCCTTCAGCTTATCCAGAACGCAGCAGCGTGCCTGGTCTTCAACCTCCCCCGACACTCCCATGTCACCCCCCTGCTCATTGACCTCCACTGGCTACCAGTGATGGCTCGCATCAAATTCAAAACATTGGTGCTCGCCTTCCAGGCAGTCCGAGGATCTGCCCCTCCATACCTCCAAAAGCTCATCAGACCCTACACACCTGCCAGATCCCTGCGTTCCGCCTCCTCAGGACGACTGGTACCCCTCCCTCTTCATACTAGCACCCGGTCTCGACGTCTGTCTGTCCAGGCCCCACGGTGGTGGAATGAGCTCCCCGTGGAGGTCAGAACAGCAGAAAGTCTGACTGCCTTCAAGCGCAGATTGAAGACTCACCTCTTCAAGCTGCACCTCTCTCCACCCCTCCCTACCTCCTTGTGACTATTGTTATCAATATTGTGTGGTTACCCCCCCAATATTGTGTGGTTCCTGGTTGAGTGCTAAATGGGGCAGGAGAATGTCGGAGAATGTCTAAAGTATAACAAAAGCACTGTAGGTTTTGGTTTTTTCATAGGATATGTTGACCATGAGAAAAATTTATAATTATGCTGGCCTCGTCCTATAAAATGGTCCTAGTGGTAACCAGCTTGACCAGCTGGTTTATGCTGTTTTTTTTTCATCATAGTTATTATAGTTATTAATTATAGCAATTGGGGATTAGCATATGATATGATATAGAATTCCCATGGGATATTGTGGAGTTTGGTCAAGCTAATCCTGCAACAAGTTAGCTAGTTAACTTAGTTGCTGTTGTTACTACTTGGCTAAAAGTGTGAGAAAACGAGATCCAACGATACAGATTAAGCTGCACAAAAGGGCTGAATGCAGTTACTTAATTTGTGGTCTTTTATTCCGGTGAACCTTCCCTGTATTCCGATGTGCAGGTTAACCCACTGAGCTACAGATGCAACCCCTTTACTTGTAATGCCCTCATTTCAGTGCCAATAAAATGCTTCCCAGATAATATCTTTTTGAAGTCAGGGAAGGTGGCATTCCTTTGGGGTAGGTGCTTCTCTGTGCTGCCTCTTGTAAATTTCCAGATTTTTTTTTTTTTTACCTTTCAGGGATAAACTCAGGTAGAGGCAAGTTGAGACCTACTACTTTCATGGCAGTGAGCAATAACTTTTTCACACACAAGAGTAAAATGATTTGAGTGAAATCCCCCTTTCTCTCTTTCAGCACACCATACCTCCTGTAGTTTCAGCCCAGTCCTGTCTGTCACACTACAAGCACTGAATTCCAGCTGAGGAGGCACTTTTTCTTGTTGATTTTTTGTTTTATTTGAGTGGCCGTTCAGGAGTCCTGTTTCAGAGACGATTAAACGCGTTCCGCCATTTTAACATTTCAATGGGCCTTTGTTTATCCAAGATTACCTTCCGTGCGTGGGTTCAGTTTGGACTCAGAAACCTAAAGGGAAACATGGAAGGATTTAATAAAGAACACCGTTGAAAATGTAGGAAACTCATTCAACCTTATTAGTCAAGTCCTTTCTATCAGTTATAGCACAGAGTTCAATTGACAGGCCCACTTAAGTTATACACATTTTTTTAATTGCCCCATGTTAAACACCTTTTATAGTAACTGTACCCAATGAAAGTATTATAAGCACATGAGTTCCTGTGGAGGGCCAAGGTACTCAAACCAAACCTGCAGCGGCCTTTGAACAATGTTCATTTATACACAACATATCTTAAAAATAATTCTACAAAAGCTTGTTTAGTTTTGTTGCTGTTTTATTGCATGTCAGATTATATGACAGATTGACCCAAGTAAAAATGTATTTCACTTGAAGAGATTGGCCTAAATCATACAACTGCCACCATGGGCGTAGGTTTGGTTTGAAATGTGCTGGGGACAAAGACGCATTCGGAAGTGCATTTTCAGAAGTGCTGGGTACAATGACGCGCATTCATATAATTGTTGACGGGGGGGGGTGCTATCAATCATTTTCGCGGACCTCGAATATAATTGTTGTCGGGGGGGTGCTATCAATAATTTTCGCGGACCTCGAATATAATTGTTGACGGGGGGGGAGGGGGGTGCTATCATTAATTTGTTGACCGGGGGGGGGGGGGGAGGGGTTGATCGTCTTCTTATTTTTATACTTTATTTCTCGATTAATTAATCTGTCGCTCAAGAATTATATGTGTTATGAACTTTTTTTTTTTTTTTACTAAATTGAGCTCGAGTTTTTTTTTAAAAAAGTGGTGGGTACAAAATGACTCATGACGAAAACTGGTGGGTACGTGTACCCACCGTCCCCCCCGTATTCTACGCGCCTGACTGCCACTACTGAATAAAATCGAAGGTTTCTCAAATTAAACCATAAATAGTGGGTCACTGAGATGGAAATGTGCTTCAATATGTATATTTCAAAACCATTTCTAATGAGATTTTGATTACAGCTAGTTTGATTTAAATTATGGTTTATGGCTACAAAATGAACAAAATGAGGTAATGCAAGTAATGCAAATAACAATTCCTATAAAAGGATTTACATTTTTTAAATTGGCATTCGATTTGTACCGAGCCCCTAAAGGGACATGCAAAAAAAAATGTTTTTTGATAATTATCTCGTGAGCACGATAACAAAGAGATAAAAAAGTAGTGACAAAAAAAATAAGAATAGGCAGTATAATAACGTCAGTGAACGTCAGGCTAGTAAACTCGTAAAGAGAAGTGTAGTCTAAGTAACTAGTTAGGCGAATATACAGACTCTTATAGTTAACATGTTTACACTGTACCACTTCACTAGTTAACTATACTGCTTTAATTGGCAACGCGTTAGGCTTAAAAGGCCACTAAAGACTGACTAGTTGGCTGTGGTGCCACTAGTCGGCACTGTGGTGCAATTTATAAGGTTACATGTAGAATAAAAGTGCAACTAGTGGCTCAATATTCATGACTAGTAAGGTATCAATATTTGATTAGTCTCGCGAAGGCCAGACTTTGTGATAAAAACAAGTCTGGTCCATAGACTTGCCTAACGCAGTAAAAAGCCGCCCACTTTGACAAAATGGCGCATTTGATTGACATGCAATATAACCAACCACAGACCGTCTATGTTCAATTCAGAAACAGCGCTACAAGAAGAACAGACCCGCAAATGTAACAAATGTGATTTACACAAATGGCACGACGATCTCCAGTAAAACAGTCCATCACACCGAAGAAATGTCATGAACTTCAAAAACATTTTTCAATCCAATGTTAATCTCTCAGTCTTGATACGAAACTCATTGTTCTTGATGGATTTGCAGCATTCGCTAGCTATCAATTAGTTAGCACAACTTGTTTCGCGGCGGACTGATAAAACCCAATGCACCGCGTCGTACCAGAAAAATACGCACACACTCCTGTGATTGACAGTTCTGCTAGCCAATGAGTTGCTGACTGTTATTTCCCACATTCCGACCAGTTTATGCAAGCCTATGCATCAGACGCTGCATACGAAGTGCGTTAAAGCGGCTGAGGCTCAGACTAATCTTTGTATGAAAACGGTTTCGTTGCGTGTTCATGGTCGTTAGGTTACAGCTGACGACAGTAACTAGTCTACCACAATAGCTGTCTGTAATAGCCCTAAATGTGTTAAAAGTGTCATTTTTTTTGCAGCCTCCGTTTGTTTCTGTGGTTCGATCTTTCGTTTTGCGATGTCGGGGCACTCAATTGGATTTTTGTGTTTGGATCTCGCCCGGCTATTATTCATCACACCTGTTTTGAGTTTCCTGCCGGTTATAAATAGCTCAGGACTTCCATCTTCCTGCACTTTGATATTGTCTTTGCTATGCTGACAAACAAAGTCGGTAACGGTATAGGAATTCGGTCACTGCATTTCTGGTTTGTACAAATAAGAAACGCAGCAAGTCCG
This sequence comes from Ilyophis sp. 1 JC-2022, assembly GCA_022702515.1. NCBI lineage: Eukaryota > Metazoa > Chordata > Actinopteri > Anguilliformes > Synaphobranchidae > Ilyophis > Ilyophis sp. 1 JC-2022. The sequence continues at coordinate 48,916,841 of CM040405.1, read as the reverse complement.
GTTATAATTAGAATTAGATTGGTTTATTCTTTTCTTCCCAATTTTTCGCTTTATCCAAAATTTCTCGACCTGTTACCTTTTGTGTTAAGCTCTTTTGCTACAAAAGCTTAGGTAACAGGTTTGATTTTCTATTTTTTTTCTTCACCCATTTACTTGTGTTTTTATTTTTTGGGGTTTTTAACCTCTGGTGTGTGCTCTTTGTTTTAGAGCGTGAGGTTCTTTTGTTATTTATACTTGCTATTTTAGAGTCTTGCCTCCTTTTGAGGTAGGTCTATTTTGGCTTCTGCCAGGAAGTTTTTCTCCCACTCTTTTGTTTCTTTCTTTCCCTGGTGCAGTTATTCCGCTTAGTGGCGTATCTTCTAGATACGCTTTTAGATTCCTTATGGGTCGCATCTGGTTCTCCGAACCTTACACCAACCCTCACAAAAAGACTATGTAAATTAAGTCTATTGTAGCCTAATGTATAAATAATTAATGTGGGAATAGTATTCAAATATGCAATTATTTAAAAGGTTATTTAATGTTATTTAATGTCCTGCGGTTGTAGCTAACTGATTTGCCATTTAAATGAAAAAAATCTCAGACGAGGATTTTCACCGGCCACTATTACAGATGCCGTACCCACTAGACCACAGATCAGCACAAATGCGCATGTCTATTTAAACTTTTTAGTCTATTTCGAAGGCGAAAGTTTTCATTATCTCGTGCTCACGAAATTTCTATCAAAAAAATATTTTTTTCATGTCCTTTTAGGGGCTCCGTAGATTTTAACAACCTTAATTCACTATATTTTAATTTCTTAGAGGTTCTACTGTACATAAATATATATTTTTAAAAATACATATATTAGACAGTTTGACATTTTTAGAGACAGCCTCTTTCTCTCTCTTTCAACATTCAACAGTCTATGTTCAACTCAACATTCACATTTGCACATTGGAAAAGCCAATAATATCGTGCCTGTGTTTGAGTGTTTTAAGAGATAGTCTGGGTTGGTTAAAATGCGAATTTATTATTCAACACCAAATTACAATTAGCACAAATTACTATTAGCACAGCGCCAAATTACTTTTATACTGACCACAACTCCTACTGCACTATCCAGCACGTGTTGATGCAGATGCTTTGATTGTAGAACAGAAAATTACCAAAAAATAGGAAAGGAAAATGAAAAATATTCAAATGTTATTGAAGTTTGGGAACTTTATGGAGACATAACAAGGGGCATGGGAATTGAAAGTCTTTATATGAGCTAGGATTGTATAATTTACATATTTCTTGGGATTTTCACTTTTGGGGGCATTGTAGTAATGCCTGTGGGAAGTCATAAAATGACCTTTCCTTAAAAAGCAACATAAACATATTGCACACTTTCAAGCTGACCATAAACAAGCCAGATGGCCTAATGGTGATGCAAATATCTTTTAAATCATGACAGCACAGGAGATTGTGTGTAGTCTAAAGAATAATACAATTTAAAAATTGCTGGTAGACCGCCACGCTATCTAATTTGTTATATTGAAACAAACAGTGGAACTGTGAATGTTTCAGCCTCAGCCTTTGTGAGTGCATCCATATGCATATTTCTTTCTCAAAACCGATAGAAAAAGCACATATTGTACTTCATCCATATTGACCCTTATGTCCCAATTTCATTGTGATTCATATTGCGGATGAGCTTTTCTGACTGGATGGCACAGAATGTAAAGTAGGTCCTTTTGGAGTTGTGCTGCACATACAGTATGTAATGTCATGGTCAGATCTCTCCAGCCAGAACAGCTAAGAAACCAGGGGATGAATGCAAAGGGCCATTCTGAATGGCTCTGCTTTCGGCTACAGCGACTTCATTCTACATATGACAGTGGGTGCACAAGAATGTAGAGTGATCCTAAAGGATCCTGCCACTGAGTTAAGATCCTAAAACTGTTTTCACCCTCCCCCCCCTCTTTTTTTCTCGACAAGCACAGCTAATTTGTCTCACTTCCTAATTACGAACATTCAATTGAGCTAATTACATGTGCTCAACGCAAGCTTTAACTGATTTCAATAATCTCCTGTTAAATGACTGCCACCAAAATGTGGGAGGGGAAGAGATTTGATGAAGAAATATTTATCTCTCTCTGGAGGGCACAATTCTCTTTGCTTCTTTTCTGCTGAATTTATCTAAGGTCTTCACTGATGGATCCCACAAAAACAAAAAACTGATCTACCCAATGACAACATTACAGTCATTTAGCAGACGCTTTTATCCAAAGCGACATACAGTAAGACAACAGTTACTTTCTGTCTGCATGGCCAATGACTTGACATATTTATTGCTGGTGAAACAATATATTTTAGCCTGAAAGATTAACTTAAATTTAATTCATAAAAAATTAATATTATAATATAAAATTAATAATTATGTTTGCTGAGCGGTTAGATTTATCTAAATTATTTATATATATGTACTCAAAATTATTTGGTAGCTCTATAGTATTTTTGCAATTGCAGTTGAGGTGAAGCATCTCATTCAAGGTAACAACAGTAATAACCCAGCTGAATGAAATACAACCCTAAATACTTGATGAATTGTTGAGAAAAAGTATATAAGTCAGAGGCACACACATATGCTCACACACGCATACACACGCACACGCACACACACACACACACACACACACAGTAGAGATGCACTAGGGAACTCAAAATAATGGAGAATGTCTCACTGGCATTTTACTTACGACCACCAGGAAAACAGCTTGTACCTTGAACACACATTTTGATTGTGCTACAGTTTAACTCAAAATTTCCCTTTCGGGATTGATACAAGTTTGCAGCAACTCTTTTGCGTGTACATTTAGCACATCCATGGTTGGTTTGAAACCTTGGATCTTGTACAGTGTCAGTTAGTACAATGAGCGATGACGTAACAGTGTGGATATCAAGCAGTCTTCACAGTTTTTTGCCAATTGCTGTCCAGTGTCAGGTTGCAAGAGCAGGGTGGAACTGCCAAAAGCCAATGAAAAAACGCCGCTCGGTTAAAGGAAAGTGTAAACAGAAAGCAGCTGCTTGCTGTAAGTGTTTAGCGCTTCCTGTAGAACCACAGCAAAAAGTGTGGAAAGATATGTCACAAAGCACATGAGCATCCAGTTGAAAATACACAATGGAAAAGAAGAGGATAAGGATTATACTGTCACAGAGTAAAATGGCGTATTTACTGTAATTAAGTGAAGGGAAATAGTCAGGCAATTTGATTGAAACAGCTGGTGTCTTTATGCGTCTAGGAGTCAGAGTAAGTTCTTCATCGTTTTTAAGGCAGCATGAGTGACCAGTGGCTCTAATATTGTTGCGTATTTGTAAGATGGTGAATGCAATCAAATACAGGAAAGCATGATTACAATTTCAGAGCTCATGCGGTGACAATTCCTGACAGAAAATGTGCATCAGATTCACTCACAGTTGTCTTGCTTGTGAATTTCAAGAATTGTATTTAGGCTTAGAAACACAACAATAAAAAGGGGACAGTTTTGTTCACCCATGCAAAGAAAATTCCGTAACTAAAGAGTAAACATTAACAATAACAATATTTTGCATGTTGGGCTTTCTCGCTGTCATATTCAAAAGAGTACAGTAAGCACAGATGGTGCACCACAAAGCCAGAGTAAAATGCAGGGAAAGAAACTCATTTGAGAAGTTTGGAATTAAAATGTTTGAATAAAGCACTTATTTATCCACCCATCTTTTTTAGAAACAATAAAAAAGAATCCTTCTGTTATTGTACTTTGAGCACAACTCCAGGTGCTAAGTCAACTCCGAAACAACTAAGTGAACACCCCCCCCCCCCCCCTGTTTTCTGTTCTTATTACTTTCAATAGTAGGAATGCCAAGTACAATGAACAATATTTCAGTCCTAACGGATTTGAATTTCCAGGCTGTGATTCACAAGTTAATACTTACAATCGGGATGCTGGCCTTAATACTGCCGATATCTTAAAGAAAACTCCAGACAAAATCTTCCATTGACAAATGCGGTCGTTATATCACTGATTATCAAAATTAAGAAGAGCTAGAAAATTTATGCCACAAGTCTTGTGCTTCTTTCACATATCCTATTGTTAGATCGTGTCTTTACAGTGTATTTTACCGAACCTTCCTAAGCCAGGTAAAGGTTACCATCTGGTGGCCAGACCAGGAATGTTAACGGCTCACCTGAGTATAGGCTGAGAACAGTCTGTGCTTTAACGCTTTGATTGGTGTACACCTTTAAGACTTCATCATTCTGCATCGTGGATCAGACTTAATTCTCTCGTTAAACTTAATTAATTACTGCAAACGCGTTATGTAACGTGTTGTGTTTTTTTCACATTTTCAGCACAAGTAAAAAAGAAACGGCGGCATAATTTAGTTTCCTTTTCCTTCTACTCCATGGAAATCAATGCAAACTGTCAGAGCCTTTGAGCCTCCCAGATACAGATGCACAGTAGGGGCTGTGCAGACACAAACCTTGCAGAGGCTTTGTTATAATTCTCTGAGAAAAACTAGGATTACATTTTTTTATCCTGACCATTGTCTGACAGCTCATGCTGTCCTTGATACGCAGCAGCGATGGATTTCTTACCAGGCAAGGATCCCTTTGAAAGTCGAGTTATTCAATGGTGAGAGAGAAGGAGGGAAGAGGGAAAGAAGAACCATCTTTGAGTTTTGAAGGGACTTGAAACAGCCATCAGCGTATAGGAGAGCCTAATAAAGCACACTTCCACACAATAACAGACAAGGCAACAGAGGAAATTACACTTGAAGCAAAAAAGTTATCTTCACCCAGAAGTGGAAGCAAAAGAATTTAAAGGAGCTCTGTAAATGTGACAAGAGAGCCGTCTTGGCCTTTCTTTAAACTCTAGTGTCATTGTATCTAAGAAACATCTTCGCTGCTTTTGAGACACCTGGTCAGGAACAGGATGGAAATTCTGTCTCAAAGCATTCAGGCAGTAACAGTGTTGAGTAGATATCTTTCTCAGACTGCTTAAATTGTAATCGTGTTGTACAAATCGGACCTCCGCAGTGTTATTGTATTCATCTGAGCTCTACACGTTGTTTAGGATTCAGTTTGAAAACGTTGGAATTAATGGCTCTTCGTAGGGCAGCAATGTCACCAGTGATTAACCCTATGTAAATATGCAGTCCCAAGAGGACTGTATTGTCATGTTGTTTAAAATGGACTTCTGAATGTGTAGTATACTAAAATACTGTGACAAATAAGTAACATGAACAGTTAGCAACATGTTTTAATTTTACTCAGTTCAACTGTTTTACCAGAATTCACTGAGAAATTTATATTGGGGGAAATAGTTGACTATAAATATCCAAACATGCCCACTTAGAAATGAAGTGTTCACTGTACTAAGCCAAAAGACTGAGTATACCACTGATGGGTGAATTTTGTAATATTGATTATATTAAAGATTAGAAGCTTCACTGAAAAGCCCTCCCAATAGAAGATTTCAAAAATGATCTACTGGTATTGGAAATGTACAAAATCTCTACTTTATCAATACAAGACATTCAAGACTTTCTCTTCTCATGAGAGGAAAGACATAGCCCAGAACAAGAGAAAATAAGTGAGAAGGGAAACAAAGCTGATGGTGTGATTGGGTTTGAGGTTTTGGACTTGGCCCGTTATTAAAGGAGGGGAGGCTGTGCTCTATACGCGGGAGTCGGAGGCGTAATGATGTGAGGCGGCGTGGTGAGCATCCGAGAAGGCGCACCAGGTTTCAATGGATCCCGAGCAACGGGGCTTCCTGTGGCTTTGACCCGTTCAATTCAATAACGATCTCGCGCCCGAGCCTCCCCCGCCGGTGCCAGCCGCTTTCATGTGCCTCCTTTGCACCGGGAATGAAAGCCAGTTCTCATGACTCAGTAGAATCAAGGCTGCAAAAAAAAAAGTGAAAGAGAAAAAAAAAGAGAAAAAAAAAAGTCCTTGCCACCACCTGACAGACAGCAAAGGACAAAGATCAAACCCGCCGCAGCGGGAGGAAAGGAAAAAAAATACAAGGACCAAAGAAGTTCCTTCTTTTAATCTTATCTAAATTGGAGTGACGTGTAAAAAGGTCTTATGTTTCTGCTTCCAGATTGCAGCTTAGATTCTTTGTCGATGCTTTTAACGGTCTAATGCAAATCCTGCGGACCTTGAGAACGGACAGGAAGTGTGCAGGGAAGGAAGCTTCTCCATTAAGTGTTTAGCATTCAACAGGATGAAAGAGAAATTAGGCTCAGCTAGACGTGCCGTTATCTAGCTGCTAGGGTAACATTTTGAAACTGCATTGTTGCCTAATGGTTGGAGCGCTGGATTCTGGGCCAGGGGATTTGAAGGTCAGAGTTTCTGGTGGCACACTGGGCATTAAACTGTACCTTGCTTCACCTGGTTCTACAAAAACAAGTTGCCATGAGATTATCAAATTTACATTTATCGCAATTGAACAGGTAGTAAATAAAAAAATGGAAACACCAAAGTGAAGTGATTTAATTGGGTGTTGGGCCATCACCGTTTTTGTTAAACTGCATGGCTGCTCTCACCCAAGGTTTGAGGTTAATCACCAGTTTTGCCTTGCACTTGGAACATATGACACAGTGACACAGCCATTAACAATATGGAGTATGCATTTCCAACTGCCGTTGCCCTTTGTTGATGACATATACACTACATATTCACTATATGTAGCTAATAAATGTTATGAGAGTAATTTATGAGAGATTAATAGAAAATAATGAAATAATCTCCAGACAGGATGAAGGTCTGTGCAGTCCCTTAAAGTCTTAACAACCATTGAGCAGCTGATAATAGACTGCTGCATATTGTATACAACAAGCACACTTAGGAAGGGTTTTGAGTCTGACACGCAAAGTCTTGCTTTTGGAATTCTGATTGATTTCAAACATATTAGATTTGACGAGCCAGGCATCAGCTCCATTTAAACAGTGGAGGTTAATAAGGATTTGACGAGCCAAACATCATCTCCATTTAAACAGTGGAGGTTAATAAGGATTTGACGAGCCAAACATCATCTCCATTTAAACAATGGAGGTTAATAAGGATTTGACGAGCCAAGCATCATCTCCATTTAAACAGTGGAGGTTAATAAGGATTTGACGAGCCAAACATCATCTCCATTTAAACAGTGGAGGTTAATAAAAATTTGACGAGCCAAACATCATCTCCATTTAAACAGTGGAGGTTAATAAAGATTTAAGCTGAAGCTGGAGCAGAACAAGGTCTGAGGAGACCAATCCATTCCAATATTAATCACTTCTAAGTTCATTTAGACCGCTCAATATTTTGCTACTACATAACTGCGTATTTTGTCAAACATATATATTTAGAATTCATCCATGACTAGATCAGTACAGAATATATTCATATAATCCTTTGATGTTGACATCAGGTTCTTTTATTGAGCCTAATTTTTGTCCATATTATGTGTGTACTTGAGCTCCATTTCTAGCACCATGAGCCACAGGCCATGGACCCAAACAATTCGTAGGGTTTGTGTTAAGTATTTCCGATGGATTTCGAATTGGCTGTTGGGTTTACCATTTTCAATAAAAAAATAAATCATTTAAAAGCACTTCAGAAAAAATAAAGAGCCACTATGTCTGTTGTTAGAATTCCTAACTCTCTGCCCCCCCCATCCACTGTTTGCCTGATATAGAAGAAACCTCCAAATAATTGGTAAGCAGAATAAATATCCAGCTGGAAGCAGGAGGTGGGCCCTGAGAGCCCCTCTGGATCACTGCCATGCTACTAAACTGGACCCCTCAGCAAACGGCTGCATAAAGCAAAATACTTTTCTGAAGATGGGAAGTTTCAAGCGAGACATACACACCCACAAAGGAGTCGGCCAGAGCAAGGAGATTAATTTCCCAACAATTTGTTACAGAAATGCTAATTTCTCAAGAGTTCTGAGAGAGAGAGAGAGAGAGAGAGAGAGAGAGAGAAAGAGAGAGAGAGAGAGAGAGAGAGAGAGAGAGAGAGAGAATGTGTGTACTTGTTGCAGTTTAGTAACATCCATCACAGACAGCTTAACAGGATTTGCCATGACTTCAGAGAATGTTCCTGTTTTCCATCCTCTAAAGAATGCAATCAAGCAATTAAGCAGGCTTTCCCAAGTCTTGTCTCATTCCTTATCACAGAGCCATTAAACATGCCAGATGGAGCCTACTGCCATTGTAATGCCTTTTAAACATCAAAGACACTTTCAAAATCACGGTTTTTCAGAAAATGATTTAATTTTTTCATACAATTTAGGAGTTGCAGCCTTAAGGGCGAAACGTTTATTTCAAGGATGGAAGTCCCCCGAGGCCCAAGGTAAAGCCCAGTACCTCTGCTTGGTCCTTACATGCACAGCCTTTTATAATTGTTGTCCAGTTTGCTTTGTAGTTGTTTCAATGACCTTCAATATGCACTTATTGTACGTCGCTTTGGATAAAAGCGTCTGCCAAATAACTGTCATGTAATGTATTACTTTACTTCTCCAGAGTGACATCCGAAATAAAATAAAAATTTAATTTACAAATAGTCAGTGAGATTTATATATAGTGAATTGTGAGGATGCAACAGTTAAATGAGAAATAAACCAGAACATCAATGTCTGATCAATGTATTCAATTTGAATCACTTCAGATGCAGTATCACAATACAGTATACGCACCACTTAAAAGATTGCATTCTGTACTCGTACCAGTAGGTGGCAGTACCATGTTCATTTCACAATTTGTATAAATTTCCTAAGGCTGTGTCCGAATCAGAGCCCTATCTACTGCGCCCTGTCTCCTGCGTACAGTGCACTGGCAGAAGTGTGCTTTTTAATGTGCACTGTTTAGCAGTCTGCGAAAAATATCCACCATACTATTTTCCAACCACACTGTGGAAGTGTCGTAAGCAGGTCATAAGACATCCCACTAGTGTTACCATTTCCACAGTTTTACAGCTAAATTGGGATATTTTCAAAGTGCAGTCACAGGTAAAAATTTAAAGTCAGAAAGCACACACTTATTTTAAAAAGTAAAAACATGATAAAATACGATGGTTTCGGTTAAAAATAGCCTATAATTTGGGCTAGTTTTGAGTCGCCATTTGGCTGGAAAGTCTTACAAGATCTGGCAACCCTGCGGCCCACTCTTGTGCTGCCATGTCACGTGTTGTTTTTGTTGTATTTGAAAGAAAACGTCAGCGAAGCTGCCCCTCATTTTTTTTTTTAGCTCACGTCATATTTATGTGACCAAAATGTTCGTGTACTTCTTTAAAAGTGTGCTCCCGAATGTACTCAGCAAAACTCCGGATGTAAGTGTGTCATCCGGGTGTTTGAAGTATACTGCAATTTGAAAAAATTTCACATACTCTATGATTTTCTCGCCCTATCTACTCACCAAGGCTACTCAACAGTGTGGAAGAGTGCTGATTCAGACAGTAGAGTTGACAGTAGACAGATTTTTTTCAGATTTGTATTACAAAATAATCATTATAATCCTTATTAATAATCATTTGTATAACAAAATAATCATTAGAAAAATAAAACATTTTTATTAAGCATATGAGCCATTTGAGTTGGGTTGTTTCAAAGTAACTTAATCACTATATACAACACCTTTTTGCACGCCCTAGTTTTCAGTTTTTAAATTAGAAATTTAATTAGAAAGAAAACAAACAATATAGTAAGTCAATTTGACGCCATCTCCATGAGGAGTGTGCAGGCTTTAGCATTCGCGGTCCTGAGACATGCACAATACAGCCTCTCTTTACATCCTTTTCATTGCTTTGCATACTAAGCATACTTGTTATTGAGCATGTACCTGTTCATTGCTTTGTATAGAGAGCATACTTGTTATTGAGCATGTACCTGTTCATTGCTTTGCATAGAGAGCATACTTGTTATTGAGCATGTACCTTCATTGCTTTGCATAGAGAGCATACTTGTTATTGAGCATGTACCTTCATTGCTTTGCATAGAGAGCATACTTGTTATTGAGCATGTACCTTCATTGCTTTGCATAGAGAGCATACTTGTTATTGAGCATGTACCTGTTCATTGGGGACTTCACTGTAAAACAAAGGCTGTCATTCCGTCACGCTGACAGTACAGCAAGGATAGTGACATGACTTCAGAAATCTTTTTCTTTTTTTTTAATTGAAATTTTTTATTTTTTTTATTTGTTAAAACTGGGCCTCAATAACCCGTGGAAATATTATGCCTCTGTCTGCATTTCCATCGTGTGAGCCTTGACTTTTTTTCTAAAGTCAGTTTCTGCTCTTGGTTACTGAAATTCATTGCGCAACACTGACACCTTGTGAGTCTTTGGGGAAAGTGATATATGGAGGACAAAAACATTTCTATCTGTTCCATACAATAGATCAGGGATGGGCGACTCTGGTTTTTGCTGCCACCAGTTACCAATTATTTAATTAACCCAATCATTTACATGATCTGATATTTAATCTACATTCCATGATATGAAAAGCAGCTGATGAATGTTCCTGTGTCGGTATGTATTGTAGCGTTTCATTGTTTTATTGTAATTTACGAGTGAATAGGTGATGGTGTATAAGACTAATTAGCTGATTGAACCAGGGTAACTGGTGGCAGTAAAAACCTGCATACACACCAGCACAGGAGGCCTGGAGTTGCCTATCCCTGCAATTGATCACAGTTTCAAAATGTTAGTATGCACATGAAACATGGATACTAACTAAACACTTAGGGCCAAATCCACAAAGAACGGATTGCTCCTGGCAATTAGCTCAAAGTTAATACAGAGATTGCAAAAGCAATCCTCACCAGTTTACCACGGTATCCACAAAAGATTTTGCTCCAATGATATGCCCGGGCAAACACGCCCACAAATTTGCCACCTGTCTGCACTTTGCACCGATGATTGCAATTAGCCATGTGGCAGCCTATATATTGGCTTGTGCCAAGAACACAATATCAACGACAATGGCAGAGAGAAAGCGCAAATTAAAATTTTCTGAAACCGAGTTGCATGTCCTCACCAACGAGGTGCAGAGACATGCAGCTAAATTGCAGTCGCGGAATCTCACCCCAAGTGAGAGAAACCATATTTGGGAGTCAGTTGCAGAAAGGGTTTCAGGCTTTTCTCCATATTTCAGGACACAGATTGGTTCTTAATGAAAATGACCGACCACACTTTTTTTTCCAGAAATATCAGTCTTATGTCTCGCCCTTAAATCCCGTTTCTGAAAAGGTTTGTCGCTAATTCGTGACAAAATAGGCCTTAAGAGGTTTATCATCCAATTCGTCCGGTTAATACCTGCTTTTCAAAAGTGGTATTTGCACCTCTCTGTGTGTGGCAATTAGCTCATGGTGTTTGTGGATTACACGCAAGGCTTCCTTGGGGCAATTTTGCGGGCAAGTACCTAATTTACATACATTTAAATGAGAGGGGTGCAGCCGTGGAGCTATTTGCTCGTCGGTGTAGTTTGCTATACCTTTCAGCCTTTGCATGTGCTTTGTGGATTGGATGCAATTTTTTAAACTCATTTGCACAGGGTTTGCCCGGGCAAACGCTGTGCAATCCTTTTGTGGATTTGGCCCTTAGTGTTTAAAACTTTTTTTGTAAAATACTTTCTGAACCTGAATTTTCCACCTCTGAAAAAGACCTTTTCCCGATTGCAATACCACAAAAATGACTTTGTTGCTTCAGCAAAAATATCCAGCAGTATAAATGGATACTATGTAAAAAAAAGTTTTTGGGGGAATCTTTCCGGAATCTATCTTCTGAGCATGTCCAGGAGAGGCACAGAGTTGACATCTATCTTCTTCTGCACATCAGTGCATAACCAGAGCTTCAAAGGAGCATGGTGGACTCTTGTCGAAAACATCACAAAATATTATAACAATTGTAATTCGTATGTGTGATTATTATCATTACTTTTACAATTAGCTAGCTTATTACAATGAGTAGCATACATTATTATTAAACTTGAATCAAGTTGTTATTTTGCAAAAACATGTCATATAAAATATCTGGTAAACAAGTTAAATTGCAGACATACTCAGATGTAGGCTAGATGCAAACCCAGGAATAGAGATTGAATGATGCATGTGAAATTAGAAACTTGAATGTAATTTCAATGAAGTGAGAGAACAACCTCAAGACATACAATTAAAATGCAGTTGTATTTGAATCATGACATATGGATGCATCTATACATCCTTTACTCTTCCTGGAATTTCACAACAAAGACCAGAGGTGGGAAGTCCAGGGGTCAGACAGTAAGAATCCTGCTGTGTTTTTCTTCCACTCATCAACTCAGCCAACTGAAGATCGTTATGCTAATCCAGGTGACTGGAACGAAATCCTGGGAAGGGCTTTTACTCTCTGAACATTCATTTTCCATCTCTGACAAATATTTGTACTTTTACAAAAAAATACATGAAAAAAAAAAATAACGCAAGATGTATTATAGTCACACCAAGAAACACATTTTATTTGGCTGCAAATTGAGGCAACATGTTTACATAAGTCCCACACTACTAATCAAAGTACAAACGTTAAATTCAGTAATTGAGTATTAATGGATGAATTATATTTGCTCTAGCTTTCAGTACATGCCTCCTGAAAATAATTATTTAAATTAATTTTTTATACAGATGTCACAACTCCATTGATAGCCTCCATTTGATGTGTCATTTGGTGAAATTTGTCAGCACATTTTTATCTCTGATGGAAGTGACTTGGAATTCATCTTATATTGATAGACGGATGGTTCTGGAAGAAATTTTACATGATATAGTCAACGGTGAAAATATTATTTTTGCATTTCAAAAATATACAGTATAGAAATAAAGTGAATTGGTGAAATAATTATTAAATATCTAGTTAAAGTAAATTCTTGTGAACTGTAGTTCAATCTGGTTTCATGAATCTGACCTTTAAAGCATTCGGGAATCTTCAGTGTCCCATCGATGCACTGGGTGGCAACAGGATACCCACAGTTCTTTTCCTCATTTTTACAATAGACCGCCAACAGGTCAGTGTGCGGGATGCTTTTGGGTTTCAGGTCCTCAATCCATATTTTATTGTTGTTATAAAAGATCCGTCCTCTCTTGATGCCGACAGTACAAGGGGCTGGAATGGCACGGGGGAAAATTGTTAAAGGTTTATTGTCAATACCCACCTTACATAATTTATTATTTTGAATATATGTTTAGTAAATTTTTCTCTCATTGCGAGTTTTACTGGCATTTAGACCAAAGGGTCTTTTCTCAATTAATTTTTGATGAAGTTATCGAGAAATGTTCACACACTCCTAAAGGCAGGGTGTAAGCAGTCCTATCTATGTATTAGAACGCTTGTGAGCTATACACAATTACTGAAGTACATGTAGGCTACCTTCAGTTAAAAAAAACCCAACATAGGCCAACTCACATTCTCACACAATTCGGAAACTCACCTCTACAAACGGGCTTTGGTGACCAATTTCCTGTTTGCTCACATTCAGCATCTGTGGGTCCATCCAGAACATAGTTTATGTTGCACCTGTATCTGACATTTTCTTTGTACCCATGGTCCCTAATTACTGCAAATTCCATGTATCCGTTGGGTATTCCCGTTGGGGGTGGGCATGTCACAACTGTAAAGTATGACACACAAGGAACTTATTATTGACTTCAATTCATGCCAACAGTATACACTGACTTATTCAGGGTGTGCATATGTTTCAGAAAAACAGTGTGTGCTGTATTATCGTCTTAAAGATTGCAGTGATAACATCATAAAAAGAGTTCTTAAGATGTTAGAAAATTATTTCACGCTACAAATAATTTGATAAGCCCTCCTGTCTGGAACAACCCTGTCCCACTTACGCCGACATTGAGGAGCCTCAGACCAGTTCCCATAGGGCGTGCAGAACCCAATCTTATTGCCGAAAAGAGCAAGTGGTGGCCTGCATTCATACGTCACACTGTCTCCAAACAATGTCGTATTGCCCTTAAACTTCCTGGAATAGCTGACTGCAGCATATTTGGGTATTAAAGGCAGGCCACACGTTACCGCTGAAAGAGGAAGGAGGTACACAATAAAACCATGATCCATGACCTGTACTCTTATGTCATAGCTTTCTTATTTCTACTGTATTCATATGTAATTAACAACAGTAACCTTGAACACTGATACTTCAGCTTTGCTCCCATAGAGGTAGAATTGTATGAGGGAAAGGAAAATGTAAGTAAATAAAATAAATAATGCAAAAAAAAGTACAATTAATAATGTTATGAATCTTACAGTATGGACAGGTACTGCTTTTTTCATTTTTTTCCATTTACTTTCTTGGTGATCCTTCTCATTTCTGTTTTAACTGCAGGCTAAGGGGTATTCCACAAAGCAGGGTTACTGAGTTAGCTGGATAACTGCAGGCCCGGGGATATTCCACAAAGCAGGATTACTGAGTTAGCTGGATAACTGCAGGCCAGGGGGTATTACACAAAGCAGGGTTACTGAGTTAGCTGGACAACTGCAGGCCAGGGGGTATTCCACAAAGCAGGGTTACTGAGTTAGCTGGATAACTGCAGGCCAGGGGGTATTCCACAAAGCAGGGTTACTGAGTTAGCTGGATAACTGTAGGCCAGGGGGTATTCCACAAAGCAGGGTTACAGAGTTAGCTGGATAACTGCACTGAGTAAAACCCAGAACACTCCCAAATCTGGAACTCCCAAATCTGTAAAAATAGCTGTTCCCGATTTTACTCAGTTCAGTTACCCTGGCAACTCAGTAATCCTGTTTTGTGGAATACCCCTTAGGGGTTTATTTATTTATTTATTTATTTATTTATATATTTATTTATTATGTTATTTAAGCAGCAGCTTAATCTGTGATTGGGGCTACTACACACTTCCTCATTCCTGACACTTTACTGTTTTGGACATTAATTTACTCAGTTTCAAGCTGGCTATAGTTTCTTTTGACTGTACATGGTTTGTATTGTACCTAGACCTGTATCTGGGCTATCTGTGGCACAGTCTACTTTTTACATATTTTCATATTGCAGTTAATGAGAGGAGCATACGGTCACACGCTGGCAGTGGATGGCTCCAGGTGCCATCATGTAAGCATTCACTGGTGTTGGCTCCACGAAGGATGTATCTACAAAACAGATGTAACATATTTCTAACATGCGCTACTGTGGACAGCTGAGCACAGTATGAAATGACACACCAATCATCTCCATAGCAATAGCAACCAATGGCAACCACTTGTTGAGAGTATATTATACTGATAGGATAACTGATATCGGAGAACTCAATAGAGTTAGAGAGTGTAAAGATGTATGTGACTCCATGCAAATAAGTTGAATGATCATTTTAAGATGGCATACGTTGCCAGTAATATTTCCTTTACCCTTCTTTGCAGGTGTAGTTGATGGTACTCTGGTACACATTGTCAGCAATGTGAATTTTTCCATTTAGGAAAGGACCAGGGAGGGAGCACCTTTTTGCTGCGCAGAGTGGGGCATTTATTTGACTTAGTCAGTATCATTTTGCAATCCATCGCCATCGTTATCATAACCATAAATATAAGTCTAAGATGTACAATGCAAATATAGTAACAGCGATAACAATTTTCCCCTTGAGACAGCATGAGCACTTACACAAACACCTGAACCAGGAAGAGCACTTACACAAACACCTGAACCAGGAAGAGCACTTACACAAACACCTGAACCAGGAAGAGCGCTTACACAAACACCTGAACCAGGAAGAGCACTTACACAAACACCTGAACATGGAAGAGCACTTACACAAACACCTGAACATGGAAGAGCACTTACACAAACACCTGAACCAGGAAGAACACTTACACAAACACCTGAACCAGGAAGAGCACTTACACAAACACCTGAACATGGAAGAACACTTACACAAACATTTGAACATGGAAGAGCACTTACACAAACACCTGAACATGGAAGAGCACTTACACAAACACCTGAACATGGAAGAATACTTACACAAACACCTGAACCTGGAAGAACAATTACACAAACACCTAAACATAGAAGAGCACTTACACAAACACCTGCACCTGGAAGAACACTTACACAAACACCTGAACCAGGAAGAACACTTACACAAACACCTGAACATGGAAGAATACTTACACAAACACCTGAACCTGGAAAAGCACTTACACAGACACCTGAACCTGGAAAAGCACTTACACAAACACCTGAACCAGGAAGAACACTTACACAAACACCTGAACCAGGAAGAACACTTACACAAACACCTGAACCTGGAAAAGCACTTACACAAACAC
This sequence comes from Ilyophis sp. 1 JC-2022, assembly GCA_022702515.1. Taxonomy (NCBI): domain Eukaryota; kingdom Metazoa; phylum Chordata; class Actinopteri; order Anguilliformes; family Synaphobranchidae; genus Ilyophis; species Ilyophis sp. 1 JC-2022. The sequence continues at coordinate 48,900,533 of CM040405.1, read as the reverse complement.
CTGAACCAGGAAGAACACTTACACAAACACCTGAACCAGGAAGAACACTTACACAAACACCTGAACATGGAAGAGCACTTACACAAACACCTGAACCTGGAAGAGCACTTACACAAACACCTCAACATGGAAGAGCACTTACACAAACACCTGAACCTGGAAGAACACTTACGCAAACACCTGAACCCAGAAGAACTCCATGTCCCACTGACAGAGCAGACTATTTTCCGGAACCCTGAGACTGGCGCGTAGCCGGGTTTACATAAGAGGTGCACTTCCTTGCCTACTTCATAAACACGTTGAAAGTCGATGTCCTCAATGTTGGGCCCCAGTACAGGGCGGCCGCAAACTGAAAATACACACACACACACACACACACAAATACATACGTTTTAAGTTACAGATAGTTTATCACGTAATAGGCTCAGAACAATTTTCTGTGTTCAATTTTCTTTTTCAGAGAGAGTCAGACAGAAGAAAATTTTGAAGCAGTTATTGTACAATACATTCAACATCTGAAATTTTGATTGAGTTGAACTTTGGTAAATTGCATATCCATAATCCAAGCATTACTTACAGTAACATCCTTTAACATTTGCAAGGACAATCCCATCTACTGGAATTATCTTTAATTGGTCAGCCATTATAAATGAACCCTTTGAAACCCCCTTTTCAATTCCAAAACAGAGGTTTTCTGTGAACAAATTACTACATGATTTTTCACATTCAGATCAACAATTACTTACATCGGGGCAGGGGCTGTGAACTGGTGCCTTCCCTTGGAACCAATACAAGGATTGTTTGGGAAAAGTCTATATTTTTTTCTATGAAAACTATCAACATCAAATGTTTAAATGTCTTGGATCTGCTATCTGTGATTTGACTCTCATCTGATGAAACAGGTTTATCATACACTACAGCTGTAGTTCAAGAGCGGCCTGGTATAAAACAAGGTTGAATTGAAGACATTAACACAGTAAAATAATAAAACAATTGTTTGCAGACTATTTATTCATACATTTCAATCATATTTTATAAATTGTAGCGCCCATCATGATAGCTAGAATTTTCGTAGCGCGCAAAGATTTTGGTTACAAATGCTGACACATGTAGCCTACCTAATAGATTACTGAGTAGCACCAGGCCAAAGGCTATCTAGCCTACTGAATATCAAAGAACGCAAACAGAATAAAGATTTGCTGCTTCGCCTCTTTCCTTGACTGCTGTAAACATTATATGGTGATGTGCCGTTCCATAAGAGATTTACCGCGATGATTTTGCAGCGCTGAACGGTAGCCTACCTTTCCCGGGTGTCACCAAAGTGAATGAAGACAGCTGACAAAGCAGCAGCAGCAGCAAGCCTAGATGCATGTTGGGTGATTGATAGAGCGGACTCGGTGGTGAGCAAGGATAAAACTGAAGCACAAAGTTAGCGGCTGCTGTTTGTGGTTTGCAGAGTAAACACGAAAGAGATAACACAGCACAGTAATCGCGTAATTGTTGGGAACTCAGCTTTCGTCACCATGGGAAAAAGATAAATAATCCATACTTTTATATATTCCAAATAGACCCAGGGCCAATAAACCTGCCGACATATTTTCATATGGAATGAAACATTTACATTTGCCTTCAGATAACGGTGATGATTTGTTTTCTATCAACGTGTCCTACATTATAACTACATGTTTATACTGTAATAAATTAAAAGTGTACATTATAATCAACAACAACAACCCCAACAACAAATAATAATACTAATAATGTCAACTATTACTATTAGTAGTAGTAGTAGTAGTAATGTTAGTAGTAGCAGCAGCAGTAAGAAAATTAAAAAATAAAAAATAAAAAATAAAAAAAAGTATACTACTTTGGAAGACACCACAAGGATCTTCTGGACTTTATGGCCAAAGACACTTGATCCACTAATGTTTCAGATATGTCTTTTTTGTTATAATGTACTATTAAACCATTCTTGCGCTGAGTAATATAGTCATATTTGTGCCACCAAAAGAATAGCAAAATTAGCAATTGAGTCATTCATCAGATTCAGTTGTCACTTGGCCCAAAGTCCACAATACAAGGCATGTTTACTCAGTGTTGAAAAGTAGCTTCCAAGCAGTCGGGGGCATACAGAACACGAACACACGAACACACACACACACACACACACACACACACACACACACACAGGGTCAATAGTAGAGAGGGCCTTAAAAGCAGAGGGGGCCAGGGCCAAAAGTAGAGAGGGCATTAGAGATAGAGAAGGTATTCGGAGCAGAGGGGGATATGGCTAATGGTACAGAGGGTATTAGGGGTAGAGAGGGCCAGTACCAATAGTAGAGAGGGCATTAGGGGCAGTGGGGAACCACCACCTTCATTTAATTCTGGGTAAACTGACTAATTTGAGAAGAACTTCATAAAATGTGCAATTCTTTTTACTTTCCCGGAGATAGAAGATAAAGGGTCCCATAGTGCAACAATGAGACTAAATACAACAGCCAGATTTTTTTCTCTCAATGTAGTCATCACCAAAGCTACATAGGTCTCACTCATGTGGTTAGGCCAAAACTGGGGACAAAGAAAATGGATAATAGCATTTCCAAAATGGCGGCCAATCCAAGATGGTGGCTATACATTTAGTACATATATGTGTTCCAGATGAGGAAATTTGATTCTATTAGGTCTCTTCTTTACAGTTTGGTTCTGGATGTGAGTGCTAGTATAGGTACTAAATTTAATCAATTTCCTTCAATAAATTTTGGAGGTATTAGCATTTTTATGTTAAACTACACCCACATCAGTTTTTATTGGCTTAATGCAGTGAAGCAGTTAGAAATATCCACTTTTTTTACAGTAACTTTTAAGAGGACCTACGAATGAACAAATTAGTGGAAGTTTCATGTTGATTTGTCAAACGGACTAGCAGGAAATGTCTTTTAAAGGTTTTTCAATTAAGTGAAAATGTCAGAAAGTGCAAAATGGTGGACATTATGACTCCTAAGAACTTGAGTTGTCCATGAGGAGAGACATCTTGGTAGGTAGGATGTAAGCATGTAACTCACATTGGTATGTGTGAAAAGCATATCATGCACATCCTTTTTGTCACAAATGGAAAAAATAAATAAATAATCATTTGCCGAGGCGAACCTCAAACCCAGGCTTCCTGCATCAGAGACAGAGAAGCTAACCACAACGCCATAACATAGCTCCATGTGTATTGTTGTTTTTTCCGGTTCAGTACTGTTAACTGCAGTCGTAGCACTACCAGACATAAATAAAATATAGGTGGAAATAAATGGCTGTTACCCTGTAAATACGAAACATCATCCTGTCACAACATCAGTCCATTGTCAAACTAAATAGCTTTCTTAGCCATCAATACATCTGACATAGGCTACCTGTACATGAACATGACGTAACATTTGTAGTCAATGCTAAGTTAAACTAAATGGCTGTTAGCTGAATTAGGCTACGGAAGACTTTACTATCTCAATCTGCTCAAATCGATGTCCTGCATAAAAGATTCAGTCTGACCTACCTGCAGTGGATGAACATGACAAAACACAATACGTAGTGTTAATGAATGTCATGTTAAACTGAACGGCTGTTGGCTCAAATGCATGACCTATACAACTGTGTGTTTACTTGCTAGCTAGCTATCGAAATAATTTAGCTAAGACATAACGTTAATATAACCACAGAAGGGCTTGTATCACAAAGCAGGATTCAGTTACCGAGTTCGCCGGAACAGCCCTTTTTAGGCTACTTCAGTAAATTACATGTTCCAGGCTTGGGGGGGTTTCGGATAGTGCAGTTAGCTAACTGTTATCCAGTTAACTCCATAACGTTAATCCTGCATCATAATGGAGCGGCAGTGTAGTATAATGGTTAAGGAACTGGACTTGTAACCGAAAGGTTGCAGGTTCGATTCCCAGGTAGGACACTGCCGTTGTACCCTTAAACAAGGTACTTAACCTGAATTGCTTCCGTATATGGGTGATTCTTCAATTAAGGGAGTTTTTCTGTCCCCAGGGTAGATTTTCAAGAAAAAATATTTTTTTATAAAAAACAATTATTGTATTTGTTAGGGTTAGGTTGTAGTAGCTATGAAAAAAATAATTGTGTCTCAATGATGACATTTTAATACTTTTTCGATGTGTTGAAAATTCAAATGTGCCAGAATTTCACTGTTTTGGGCTTGTCCCCAACCCACACTTTTTGACATCCTCTCTATAATAAAGTAATAAAAAGTGTTAAATTCAGTAAAACTTTACTTTGCATTTCCTCATAACAACTTAAAATACATTTTTCAAATTCATATAGTTTATATTTGTTCAATTTGCAATTTTTTTATAGTTAAATATTGCTGTCCCTTATACATCTGTCATTACCATCACGCCCAACATTTTAGAGAGCAATAAAGTTTTTACAAACAGTTACTTACATTGTTGCATGCAAATTAGATGTACCAGAGGAACATTCAGAGACATGAGGCAGAAGCCTGATTTTTTGATGCCCACATATGTAAGTAATTTGAAGTTTTATACATCCTGATCTGAGAGTATGTTTATTAGGCGTCATTACCAAACAAGTTACTATTTGAGTATTTTAATTCAGTAATAGTAAATTTCACTTTATTTACATATATTCAGAGTACATTGTATGCTAGCTAACCAGTTAGCTCAGGAAGTCCAAAACCTAGCTAACTTTTCCCTCCAAAACTGAAAATTGTCATTGCCATCACGTGTCATTTTGTATTAAAATCAGTGTTTTGTTTTTGTGATGGTAATGACATTTTGCTGTGAGAACTTTTAAAAAAGCATCATAATATCAAAATTAATGAAGTACAATCAAAGCTATGCTAAGATCTTTGTTCCAGACCAATTAATAAACATTTTGAAATAGAAAAAACAGAGTTTAAAGAATATTATTTTTTTTAAATTCCAAAAGTCAAAAGTGCCCCGAATTGAAGAATCACCCATATATCCAGCTGTATGAATGGATACATGTAATAAGAAGTTGTGTAAGTCGCTCTGGATAAGAGCGTCTGCTAAATGCCTATAATGTAATGTAATGCAGACCCCAGGCAAGAAATATTGACAACGCAATATCAAACCGTAAGTTATGATGTAAAACTTAGCTCGCTATAGCTAATACAATAAGCAAAATGCAGAGGAATATCACTGGACAGTTAATTATGGTTAACGATACGCAAACGACTCAAGTAGGCTAAATAGCTTTGAGGCTACAAGACAACATCACGTTAGCAAGGCAACGTTACTAAAGTGACGCCGTACACTTAACTTACTGCATTTGGAGAGACAAATATCAGAAGGGCTAGGTACTGCATCTTCCTTCAGTCTAAGGTGATGTTAGCCAACATACCCCAATTTAACATGGGCATAGTTTTCATAACAGTCCCACAGAAAATGCTTGTTGCACACAAACATGCCACGTGAAAGTGGCGCTGGTCATTTTAAGCACCAGACCGAAAATGCGCAGCCAGAGTAGGCTACGGCTCTCTCCGGATCCCTTGGGAAAGCAAGTAATCCTCTGATGTTCTGCATCCAGAGAAAGAACACTTGCGATCCATCGCTCGTTGCTTGTAAATTGAAAATACTAGAATTGAAAGAACTAATGTACAGTTTCTAATATAACTAGCAGAATTGGAAACAAGCTAATAAATTGAAAGAGACTATAGGCTAACAGCAACAACAACTAACTTAACAATAACAAAATCTTGTCAAATTGACGTGGCCATGGCTTCTAAGGAATGTGTTTAATTGGGGTTGGAAACAATGACGTAATGCATAATATTGTTCTCTTCTCATTTGAGGCAATGCCTAGATATTAACTCAAAAAATGTGTTTTAGTGTTTCCTACCACATTAATGTGAAAATAACATTTGTGAAAAGCATAAGAAAGTGCATGATGTTTTGTCGAAAATAAATACAACCTTTTTATTTGAACCCAGGTCTCGCACATCAAAGGCAATTGCTCTAAAAGAAAAACTTTTTAATTTGTTTCACTCGTTTAAGTACGAGCAAAACAATGAATAGTTAATATGAATTTAAAATACATATTATGCTCTATAGTGCCACTATTTGATTCAATTTGGCCAATACTTTACAGTTTGGCTTTTGATGTGAGTGCTAGTATAGCTACCAGATTTCATCAATATGCTTCAAATCATTTTGGAGTTATTACCATTTCTGTGGTAAATCATGCCCACATCAATTTGTATTGGCTTACTGCATGTTGTTTGAAATATCTGATTTCTTTATAGTAACTTTTAAGAGGTCCTTTATCTGAACAAATTGGTGATAGTTCCATGTTGATAGATCAAACACTCTAGGGGGAGATGTTTTTTAAAGGTTTTTCAAAAAATGTAAAGGACGTAGCGCCCTCCCTAAAAATACCGATTGACGGGGTTGTGCAGCGGTGGTTCTCTAGCGGTTGCTACACGGGGGGGAATTGAATTAGAATAGGGGTTCAATTGGCTACTAAAAAGGGAAAAATCAGAAACAAATTTAAAAAAGAAAAAGAAAAAAAAAGAAATTGATTTGTCCATGGGGAGACACATCTTTTGATGTAGAATGTAAGTCTCTATCTGCAAAGGGGCAAAAGTTATGATTGTTTGAATATTGTAAATTCAAATGACAGTTACAGCGCCACCAAGTGGCCAATCAGTGTCAAAATTGCTGTGTGGCCATATTACAGTTTTTTTCCAATTGCTAACACAATAAAATGACATGCATAGCACAATTATTTAAACTGACACACAGAGAGCAAAACCTCTTCTCAAGTCTCCAAAACTCTAAACACATTTTATGCTTTACACACATTTTTCGATTCAAAATGGCACTTTTTAAATGCACTGAACACGGTTCTCTGCCTAAGACACAACAATCTGACATAAAGTCACATGTTTGCCATTTCAAAACACTGCCATTCAAAATTACACTACATGAGCTAATTGGCCAATACATGTGCCACCTGGCCAAACACCTCAATGGTTAATTGTTACCACTTCAATCAGGAAGTAAGCACTATTAAAAGACCACAGGTGAGCACCTTTCTTTTTACAACAACAATGGAAGACGTTGCAGAGAGAGGAAGAGGAAGAGGGAGGGTGAGAATAAGAGGGGGAGGAAGAATGAGAGGTAGGGGTAGAGCTGGTAGAGGAGGTCATGGCCAAAGAAGACAACAACTTTCAAATGAAATCAGAGCAACCTTAGTTGATCATGTCATCAACCATGGGCTGACAATGCGAGAGGCTGGACAGAGAGTGCAGCCCAACTTGAGCCGTTTTACTGTCGCCTCTGTCATCCGGACATTTAGACTGGAGTACAGGTATGTAACCAAAATTTATTTCACACTATGTAGTACACCCCATGTCATAGTGTATCAGTTGGGTGACACCTGTTTACTTCATGAATGGTTGATGTCATACACTAACTGTACAAGTTTCCTGTACAATTTACTCTACTGTGGGGGAAATATCTTTAGGCTGCATTGTCCAAGCCCTATATTTTTGTTTTTTTGTTTTTCTAAAGGACTGAGAGATGCAACCATGGTGGAGGAAGGGGCCAAATGTTCACCGGGGTACAGGAAGCTGCCATTGTAACTTGGTTTTGGCAAATAATGACATCAGATTACGAGAAATTCAAAGCCACATCATCCAAGACAACACCATATTCAACAACATTCAACAAGTCAGTCTGTTCACATTGGCTCGCATTCTCAAGCGAAACCAAATAAGAATGAAACAACTTTATAAGGTGCCTTTTGAGAGAAACTCTCAAAGAAACAAAGAGCTCAGACGAGCGTATGTGGATGTAAGTACAATATTGACTGCAGTACACTACAAGCAACATTGTTTCCCAGTGTACTGGATAACACCATATTGACTGATTTTTGTTCTTTGTTTTCAGAGAGTACTGGAAATGGATGCTCATGCAATCCCACATGAGTTCATCTTTATAGATGAGGCTGGGTTCAACCTAACAAAGACCAGAAGAAGGGGAAGAAATGTCATTGGCCACAGAGCCATTATAGATGTTCCTGGCCAACGTGGTGGGAACATCACAATGTGCGCTGCCATCTCCAATACGCATGGTGTCCTCCACCATCATGCCAAGCTTGGACCATACAACACAGTCCATATTCTCACATTTCTGGACAGACTCCACAACATTCTCATACCACCAGAGCGTATGAATGATGCAGACTATCAAAGAAACCGGTACGTTGTAGTATGGGACAACGTGAGCTTTCATCGTGCAGCCCCAGTCCAAAACTGGTTTGCTGACCACCCACCATTTCTCGTGCAATACCTCCCACCATAGTCACCATTTCTGAACCCCATAGAAGAGTTCTTTTCGGCATGGCGGTGGAAGGTATACGACCGGCAGCCCTTTGTGCGCATGCCTCTTGTAAAGGCTATGGAAGAGGCATGTGATGAAATTGCTGTGGGTGCGATTCAGGGATGGATAAGGCACTCAATGTTATGTCCGGTGAAAACAGGAACCCAATAGCAGGCAGGAATGAACAAAAACGATGTTTTTATTCCAGAGAGGTACAAAATCACAGTCCAGGGGGAAGTCAAGACAGGCAGAGGTCGATTACGGGAAGGCACGGCAGAGGTACAAAATCAGAATCCAGTAGCAGGGTATCGAGAACACGGACTGAGGTCGAAACCGGGAAATCAATAACACGAAAAAACTAAACAAGAGAACGAACAACAAAAACCAAACACTAGACACAAGAAACACTGACTCGGAAAAAACAGCTATCGAAAACTCGGAGGAAACAACAGGCAACAGATAAACGTTAACAATATAGTAAGACGAACTCGCGACGAGGAACAAAGACAGCAGGTATAAATGCATGTGTAGACAGGTGCAAACACTTAGCTCGAGAATAGCAGGAAATGGAAAACAGCGAGAGAGCTGAGACACGTAACAAGGCAATTAGTAATTCGTTAGTAATTATCCTATCCTAGCCCTGTCGTTAGTAAATTAGTTAACAAGACAATGACTGGATACGTAAGGAAACACTAAACAGCTGTGGAAACGTGATGAGAACTAAATTGTTAGTTTGTGTTAGTAATAATTCTATTAAACCCTGACGTTAGTAGATTAGTTAACCACCCCGTGTTTAGCCAGTTAGTAATTAATAAGTCCTATATAAATATTAGTAGTGCAGGGTAATACAAACGAAGTGTACAGAAACGAAAGTAAAACTCCGTGAGAGGGAGCGAGAGATACAGCACAGAACGCAAGGCTGCGGAAAACATGGAAAAGTGTATGCTACCGAAACTGACAATACTAAACATGACAGAAATACAAAAACAAACTCAGAACATAACACTCAAGGCGCTTCTTCCCTCGATGTCTGGCAAGGGAAGATATTGCCTGTGATGTGGACGAGGCGTTGTGGCCAGACCCAGCTGTGCGGCAAGATGCTGCCTAATTATTTTTCTTGCCTCTTTTTTTTTCTATATTTTTTCTGCAATTTTCTTTTTCAGTTTACTGTTTTTTGTGAGCATATTTTTGTTCACTCCAATGTAAATATATCCGCTGTGCATATGTTGCACTGACTTGTTTGGTGAAAAATAAAAATAAAAATGTTTCAACAGCATGTGTGTGTATCTGCAAATATTTCTGTGCATGTGAACAATCTGAATAAGTCTCTACAATTTTAACTATTTTAGTATTATGGCAAAGCATACTAAAGATGAGAGTGCTTTTCATTATGCCCAACAGTGTGTAGTTGGTTCGACAAAAATCTGGTACTATGAATGAAGTGTGTGCCATTTGGTGCAAAAGTTTGATTTTGATAATGTTATATGTAGTTTTGGTTACAGTGCTTCATTTTGCAGGATATATGAGGTATTTTGCAGTTTGGGTGTGTGGTTTTGTGAATTGTGTTAAGTATTTTGATAAAAACCAGCCTAGTTAGCAAAATTGTGTTTTAGCAATCGGGAAAAACTGTAAACTACCTCCTACTAATGTACTATATAGTTTCATAGTTGTCAGTTTTGTGGTTAGGCCAAAACTGGGGACAGAAAAAAAAATGGTAATAGCATATCCAAAATGGCGGCCAATCCAAGACATATATGGGACATAAATATGTTACAGATGAGGAAATTGATCACTACAGCAAGTTTTAAATGTCTAAAAAATAATGGTGATTTTTAATGAATTTATGAATAGAAAATATATATATTATGCTCTATAGCGCCACCATTTGATTTTATTGAGCCAATATTTTAGAGCTTCGCTCATAAGGTCAGTGCAAGTATAGAAACCAAATTTCATTAATATCCATTGAAGAATTGAAGTTATTAAAATTTTTGTGACTAGCCACGCCCACAATAGTTTTTATTATATATTTATACTGCGGTCCGGATATTTGGAATATCATATATCATAAATATTTCTTTTTTTTTCCCGCTTCCCTGAACAAAAGGGTGTTAGATTAACACAGATTAAAGGGATGTCTAGCCATCACCTGAAGCTCAACCTCGACAAGACTGAGCTGCTCTTCATGCCATGCAAGACCTCCCCGCTTCTAGACCTGTCCATCACCGTCGACGGAACTATGGTGACCGCCTCCCGCTCTGCAAGAAACCTGCGGGTGGTCCTGGATGACCAGCTGGACTTCAGAGAGCAAATCAGGGCAACGGCACGGTCCTGCAGGTTCTTTCTGTACAACATCAGGAGAATTTGGCTGTACCTGACCACCTACTCCGCCCAGCTCCTTGTCCTGACCATGGTCACCTCACGTCTGGACTACTGAAACTCCCTTCTCGCAAGCCTGCCAGCCTGCGCCATTCTGCCCCTACAACTGGTCCAGAGCGCAGCTGCTCGGCTTGTGTTCAACCTTCCGAAGTTCTCACACGTCACCCCCCTGCTGAGATCACTCCACTGGCTGCCAGTCGTGGCCAGGATCAGGTTCAAAGTTCTGACCCTGGCCGACACTGCAGCCAAAAGGTCAGGCCCCTTCTACCTACAGGACTTGATCCAGCACTACGCTCCTGCTCAACCACTTCGCTCTGCTGGTGCAGGGCGACTTGCACTTCCCTCCCTCCATGTTAACGGCTCTCGCTCATCCCGACTGCTGAGCTTCTCCACTCTAGCTCCCCAGTGGTGGAATGAACTCCCCACTCCGTTGCGCTCAGCTGAAACACTGTCTGTTTTCCGTCGTGGTCTGAAAACACACTTTTTCAGACTCCACCTTGACTAACTACCTATATAGGGCCAATTATATAGTACGTACTTTCTGTTTATTTTATTTTCTATTTTTTTTTTGCTATTTTATAGCTTAGAATGTATAGCCGACTTTATTCTATGTTGATTACTAGCGATAGCTCCTACGTTGTGAAAAAGTTGTGCTTTGTTGGATTTGCTTTGACCTTCAATATGCACTTATTGTACGTCGCTTTGGATAAAAGTGTCTGCCAAATAACTGTAATGTAATGTAGTTGCATGTTGATATGTCAAATGGTCTCGTCGGAGTTCGATTTGAACATGCAAGTGTTAAATGCAAATTTGCTAAAAATCCAATATGGTTGACCTCAAGTTGTTTGCCACAAACCAAGGAATATGAGACAAACCTTATTTTGAAGATAGGCCAAACGGTTCAAAAGTTATAGCCCAAAACATAAAATTTGTTTCTATAGCGCCACCATCAGGTCAATTGGGTTGAAATTCACTGTACATGTGTCCCGTCGCAGTTTCTACATGTGTGCAAAGTTTCAGCAAAACTTATCATGTGGTTTTGTTGCAATCGTGACAAATGTGGGAATAATAATAATACCGGCAATAACAACAGGGTTCCAGCACTACGTGCTTGGACCCCTAATAATAATAACGCCTTGCATTTATATAGCACCTTTCTAGATACTCAAAATGCTTTCCAATGATGAGGGGGAAACTCGCCTGTACCACCACCTATGTGTAGCACCCACCTGGGTGATGCAACGGCAGCTATTTTGCGGCAGAATGCGCACCACACAGCTGAGGTGGAGAGGGAGAGAATGATTTTTAGCCAATTAAACTGGGGGATGATTGGGTGGCAGATTGAAAGAGCCAGGTTGGGAATTTAGCCAAGAGACCAGGGAAACCCCTACTCTTTGCGATAAGTGTCACGGGATCTTTAACGACCACAATGAGTCAGGACCTCGGTTTAACGTCTCATCCGAAAGACAGCATCTCCGACAACACAGCATCCCCATCACTGCACATTGGGATTTATTTGACCAGAGGGAAGATTGCCAAAGTTAACACCACCAACACCACTTCCAGCAGCAACTAAGTTTCCCCAGGAGGTCTCCCATCCAAGTATTAACCAAGCCCACACCTGCTTAGCTTCAGAAATTCAGCAGGAGCAAATTGCATGGTGGTATGGCTGCTGGTAATAGGAATCACATAGAAGAAACATAAAGCTAGCCCCTCAATGTATGCTGTGAGCCTAGTGCTGCAGGAGACAAAGAAGTGGATGCATTTACCTTTGCAAGTGGTGCCTTGGATAGCCCTTGGACCGGATGTTACTAGCCTGCTCCCTTTCCCTCTATACAACACACATTCTTATACTATCCTGGTCTGTCCAACTACCAATGATATCAATGTGATTATTTCAAGACATCCAATCATCAACAACTCAACTGGTTTCAAACTAAAATACTAAAGCTTTCTAACCAATCACCTTGAGATGTTTGCATTAAAATTAGCCAACGAGCTAGGTTGAATAAACAAAATCTTCTGGTGAGGTTAAGGTGTGAATTGATTTGGGGGTGGGGGCAGTGCGGTTTGCGTATTGCGTATTGTCGGGGCAAATGGTGTGGAGACAGAAGATGAGGGGATAATTTTGTTACCAGCAAGTCTTTGTCTTTGGTTAAATCGTGCACACTGATACAGTTTTTTAATGAAATCTATAGTTAAATACATTACATGGCCAAAAGTATCTGGACACCACTTGGTCTGGGGCTGTTTTTCATGGGTTTTGGTAGGCCCCTTAGTTCCTGTGAAGGCAAATCTTAACGCTACAGCATACAATGAAATTAGAGACGATTCTGGGCTTCCAACTTTGTGGCAACAGTTTGGGGAAGGCCCTTTCCTGTTTCAGCATAAAAATGCCATGCACAAATCAAGGTCCATACAAAAATGATTTGTTGAGATTGGTGTGGAAAAACCTGACTGGCCTGTACAGAGCCCTGACCTCATCAAACATCTTTGGGATCAAAGGCCTAATCGCCCAACATCAGTGCCCGACCTCACTAATGCTCTTCTGGCTGAATGGAAGCAAGTCCCCACAGCAATGTTTCAACATCTAGTGGGAAGCCTTCCCAGGAGAGTGGAGGCTGTTATAGCAGCAAAGAGGGAACTCCATATAAATTTTGATTCATAGGATTTTGGAATGAGATGTTGGACAAGCAGGTGTTCATATACATTTGGCCATGTAGTGTATATCCTCATTATCTTCAATTACCTTGCCAGCACATGTTACATACAGACCCAATGAAAATATCTCTTGTGGCTGTTCCTGGAATTCATTTATCAAGCAGTTGTCAGAGTTTGCAATGCAAAGAAAGGTTTCATTTGTAAAGAGGTACTGTAGTGATGCCCTCAGATTGTGACAGTGAAAGAAGTTGATGTCAGAAATATTTGATCTATTGATTTGATTAATATATTATGTTCATTATTATTTGTCAGTTACACAAAATATATAAGGAGTTCATGGTGGAAATGTTTTATCATTCACTATGTGCATAACATTGCAGTAATATATTAAATATAGTACAGTAATATATTAAAGCCTATTTACTCTGCATATTGGAATTACAAGATAATCAGGATGAATTTTTGCACTATTAACTAACTGAAACAGTTGAGAGGTGAATAATACTTTTCACCACCTGATGTCACTATTGTACAGTATGCATGACTTAGATAATAATAATAATAATCCTCATCATCATCATCATCATGACCACAATAATAAAATAAGCAAAATTCATTGTAAATGAATGCTAGATTAGGGACATTTCAATTAAATTCAGCCAGTTTCCAGAAATTGATTTCAAATGAACAAATGTATTGAAAAAATACATTTAAAAATAATTTCCATTCATATATTGGATTTCAATTACTGAACTAAAATAGACTTGACATCAACCCTGATACACTGTATATATATATAAAATTATATAATATATATAATATTTATATACAGTGGGTTGAAAAAGTATTCAGCCCCCTTAGACTTTTTCATATTTTGCTGTGTGCGGACATTTGATAAAAAAAAATATTTAATCAGGCTGGTTGATTTTTGCTGGTATTCAACTCAAACAACTCTACGATGTCAATGTGAAAAGTAAAATCTACAGTTTGTTCCAAATTCTCTATAAATACAAAACATAGTTAAAAAACCGAAAACAAAATTCTTTAAGTATTCAGCCCTTCATTGTACTTAAACAGCCATACAGGCATGTTTAGATTGTATTTAAGGACGTTGAACAAAATTTTCTTTTAAAATGTGTGTTAATACTGTCTTTCTTGGTAACAAAGCCAAGACCAGGTCCCTTCAATACATTTTAATGGGTCTTAAGGGGATTTCAGGAAGTACAATAGACTTTACATCGCTATACTCAAACAGAGTTTATCTGATATTGTTCATTCATGGATGGCATTTGAGACCAGTCCCCGGGGGTTCAAAGAAAACATAAATCATCACCTGTCCATCACTTTATGCAAAAATGTAGAAGGTGCAAATTCAGTAACTTTCTCCTTTCAGATTTCTCCATTATCTTCCATAAGTGAAACCAGACAGGAAAAAGTTACTGAATTTGCACCTTCTACATTTTTGCATAAAGTGATGGACAGGTGATTTATGTTTTCCTCATATATGTAACCTCATAGTCACTGGTCCATTTCAAATCCAATGTTCTGTAGTACAGAGCCAAAACAACACAAATTGTGTCACTGCCAGAATACTTTCCATCCCCACTGTATCTATACAGTATATTCACAATGGCGTACAATGAAAAGATTGATTGATAAAAAAAAATCATGTCTATGGCTATACATAAAAAAACAAAAAAGTATTAAGCACTGATTATATAGTAACATATAATCTACAGTAGGCCTACACCAGTATTATGCAGCTATTATTATTATTATTATTATTATTATTATTATTATTATTATTATGCACTACACATTGGTTAATATAATATTTACGAAGTAGAACTTCCACTAAGCAGGACTATCGTATATAGTAAATGACTGTAGTAGCCTACAGCCAGAAACTATAGGTTTGGAATTCACATACAGTACATACATACGTACATTCTTAAGCGAATGACCGATAGCGTTGAGCTGGGAGCATGTATCAACAACATGACCGTCTGGATCTTTTAGGAACAGAAGGTTCATCACTACCTGGCCAATTTACTCCCTAGCAATACAACTATGAAGTTTAGTTTGGCATGCCATGCATGAAAATATTCAGCATATGATTAACTCTTGCATTTTCAATTTGCAATTGGTGTACTTTTCCACAGGATGGCGTAACTCACTTCCAATTTCCGATAAGGGCTGTATGCATCCCTCCCTCCCACGAAGGAATAAATTGCACTGACGTCACAGCAAGTGAAAGAAGGAAGCAAAGCTCTCTGTATGAGCTGTCATTAACTAGTTGTACAGACAGTAGGGGAAAGCCTCTAGTACAGGGTCTGGTTACACACCAGCAACGCTCCCGTTGCCTGAAACAAATAGAGTAGTACAGATCATTTGGAAAGCACACACCCAAAGCAGAGCAAGGGAAATAAGACTGCCATGGCTGATGTTATACAAATCAACGAGTCGTCTTCATCTGACGTTGCGAACCGATTCGCTCGCAAAGGCGCTCTACGGCAGAAAAACGTCCACGAAATAAAGAACCATAAATTTACTGCCAGATTCTTCAAGCAGCCGACCTTCTGCAGTCACTGCACGGACTTCATCTGGTAAGCATATTTCTCAAATCTGTTTTCCCGTTTAAACGACACTGGAAAAGTGGCATTCTGTGCTGTAGAAACGCACGCAACTTTATTTCGCCTTGTTGCGCGCTCAGTGCTTCTTTTAAAAACATCTTATTTAGATTAAGACGCAGCGAGTTCGCTTATAGGCTATAACTTATATGTGAAGGCTACAAACAGAAAATAATACTGTTTGCTGTGTTGCAGGAAAGTTTTTCTCCCCTGTTGTGCTGCAAACTTTTTGTACCATCCAGTGGTTACATGCAAAGGGATGCATGCGTGTCATACTGCTGCTGTAGTTAGCACTGTAGGCTATATGTCAGAGGACATTTGCGAGGCAGCCGAGAAGTGGTGTGCGCGCATATCATGTTATTCTGACACTGGGTGTGCGTTCTTCCCCCCACCCCAATACTTCATTTACGATACAGTGCACACAACTGCTCGATATACCAAACAAAATACGTGTAATGTCAAGGCTACCAGTGAGTGAAAATGTGAGAGCACACGGGTAACTCAGGACGCGCCCATATTGACTTTGTTGAAACTATGCCCTGTGGGGGTGTTTTCATCGGTTGTTTCCTGAGGAATATTACTACAATGTGTGATTCCGTCTTACTATCGCTAGTGCGTGACAAGGTTTGCACATACAGTACACCATTTATATACCACACATATACTGTATATTTAATAGCTTCAAAAGAACAGGCTTCAGTTTCAATCTGTCTAACTGCAGTGGTCTAACTGCAGAAACTGGAATAAGTGGTCAAGACAAGGACTGTCTTGACTCATTATTAAAAAAAAAAAAAAAAAAGTTGTATACATGCAAAAAAACTAAACAACATCCAGTAAATATTATTGTAGTCTAATTTTTGTACAGTAGCATGTGGAAAGGGAGAGTGTTTTTTTACTCCTGAAAACCGTGTATAGTCACTGGTTCGGAATTCGTTAACTGTCAACATCTTGCTTTTGCATGCAGCATGAAAGCAAACTTTCAGTCCAAGATGTCGGTGCAGCTGCTTTATCGAAATTGTGTCTTGCGGTTTTGTGGATACTTTTCTTGCAAGGACCTGTGCTTTACATGTTGGACTCTCTTCTTCTCTGAGACCTATCTAATTTCCATGACCTTTGAACCGAGGAAATGGCAACATTGCTTGAGCATACAGGGAGTCAGTTTTATCTCTTTTTCAGCAGAAATCTTTTCTCTGCTAAATTTCTCAGAGATCTAGCTCTTTTTCAAGACATGGGGCAACATGTTTGACACAACATCTCAAGTTAAAAGAACAACAAACAAACACACAGTCCAATACTAAGCATGAGTAATTCAACTCAACTCAATAAGGGTTTGTTAGCTTGAACATTCATCTGGTACCAAATTATAAATCCCGATCTCCTGATTATGCTACATTGTGTAGTTATGATGCTGCATGTGAATCATTCTTCTAAATCCTGAACTCAATAACCAAATATGGTTTAATAGAATCTGTAGTTTTGCTCTCTACTGTGTACAAACGCCCAGTGTTGCACCGCTCCACCCCTAATGCATACGCACACACCCCACATCCATATATGTTTTCTTTTGCTGCCCGGATTGTAAGTCATGAGTGTAAAAATCTTGCAAATTGAAATAGGGCTTTCCAAACAAAAAACATATCCCAAACACATATTACCCCGCATTCATTTAAGCCAACCGTCAATCCAGCTGTATAATTAAGGGTGTGGATGGAGCACACATAATACAAATATCCAGTATCCATGGTTGCCTGTATCTGTTATTGATACATAGGTCTGTTACATATAGGTCTGATATAAACCAACTTGCACTGGTCTAGAATGTTCTGTTTCCCATTCTGTCTCCGCCTGTAACCTGCTACACCTTGTGGTACACCTGTCTTTGAAACTGGCCCATCTCCTTGGCTGTCCATGGGTAGCCTATGGATAGTGTGGGCCACAGGCAGCTAAAACTGATTTTCACATAAGCTGACCAGAGAGCAAAAGTGTAGATGCTGAAAATTCTGCGTCTGATTTTTTTCTCATTTGTTTTCACAGGGGGTTTGGAAAGCAAGGTTTCCAGTGCCAAGGTAAGGCCACGCTCTGACTTTTCATACCTTACGTACTGTTGTGTCTTAGCATAAGGCCCTTGAATAGAGACTCCTTCATTTCTCTACTTTTTCCTGACATTGTCATTGGAGAGAGAGAGAGAGAGTGAGAGACAAACGGAAAAACAGACAGACAGACAGACAGACAGACAGACAAATAGACAATAAGGAAGTATATTGCATGGCATTTTTAGATATATGTACAGTAAGTTAACAATATACATTTTGTGGACCATTTCAAGCCAGTGTGAGAGCCATGTCGGTTTGTGGGACTTATTTCAGAAAATATACGGAAAATGTTTCTCATGTGAATGGATGTGGATGTATTTGCACATTTTTGTGTGTGTGTGTGTGTGTGTGTGTGTGTGTGTGTGTGTGTGCGCCTGTGCCTGTCTGACTATTAAGCCATGAAGGAAGTGGTCAGATTTAAAACCCAAGTAAGATATACAGTTCAGTAATGCAAAGCGCATCCAAATTTGCTGCTGTGGTTTGTTTTGCATCTCTTTGACCTTATTTGCTCATTAAATAACACTCTCTGTCAGTATATGCAAAACTAATTATCAAAAACTGAGAGGACAGAACTTCTGGTTCCAAAGATTGGAACTGAAAAACAAAACTGAAACCATACTTTATCGGGCAACACAAAAACTGGGAGATAACATATCAACATTATATGGTCTGATGAAGCTGTGACCTTGGTCAAGTGAAATTGAACACTGGTTGTATAATAAAGTATCTTTACTATATAGGTCTTTTCAGCAAAGGTATAATACTGACCTGACTAGATATCTGTAGTATATTACCTTCGCTACTGGCACTGATTCATAGCAAGCTGCAGCGCCATGCTTCTGGCTATTGTTAAATATTCTCTGTTTCAAATGTTAAGATATGAGGGACATTTACTTCAACTCAAAACCTGTTGGAATCTCTTCAGTTCTTGTTTGTTCCAGAACTGGATTCTTACATTTTGGTTTAATTTAATCAGCATGGCATGGTTGTCATTCTGTCCAGTACTGTGACCCCAAAGCACAGGTAGAAAAATTCCAGACTTCGATCAGTCAAGATACGGAATGATGAACAGGTGTATATTGGTCATGGCGTCACAATGGCATTGGGTGCACCAGTGTCGTGATGGTCAGATTTTGGTGTGGAATATGGGGGACCAGCTGGACTCCTGCACCTCAGCCACTTCTGAGGCATCCAGTTTGCTGATTTTTGTCACTGGACAAGGGAAGATGACATGGAAACGGAAGGGAACAAGCTTGTAATGAGCTTATGAAATGCTGAAGTCTTGTCATCTTGTCTTGTTGTTATTTGTGAAAATATCCTGTACCTTGTTCATAAGGCATAAACATTCTTACAAGCCAGGCCAAATTTTAAAAAGATAGCATCTTCTGTCATTTGATTAACTTGAAATTACATTATTCTTAAGAGGTAACGTGACTTCTTTGAACTTCAGTAATAATTTAAAAAGCAGGAGGTAATTTTTTAAAAGTTATGCCTTACAAATGACCATTATCATATTATGCCAGTATGATTTATTCAAATGAATATTCCAGGCTGGCTTTCAGTACCTGGGCTATTTCTGTGACTGTGGGTTAGATATTCAGGCACGAGTCTCCTCCTCTCTGTGGAGAGCGACCTGATCTGCTGGCTATTTTTCGGATTCTTCAGGTGGGAGAAGACATTGGGGTAATCCTGCTGGTTATGGGTGTTTTGAACCTGTCTGAACGGGGGTGGTGGCTCAGGGTCTCGGCGTTTGCATTCCTTTTGGCAGTGAAAGCCCTGTTTAAGTCGTGCCAAAGGCGGAAAGGGCGAAGGCTGGTCTAGTGGAACTTCTCGGGTCCCTTATGAAAGCCATGTTATGCGTTGGTACATTTTTCACAGTTTAGGAGTGGGTGTAGTTTAGCCCTAATTGAACACATTGCAGCAAACATGGCTTTGCATACTGCAGAGTTTCTTCAGGTTGCAATCAGCAGGAGTGTGGAGGGGATTTCCCATTGACAAATTAACCCCAGAACAATACTTTTGCTCATGCAGATTGTGAGACACATTTTCCCACAGAATTACAGTGAGAGTTATGGGAGTGCAGTAAAACTCCGTTATCTCTGTTTGTTAATGTCATGAAACCAAGCAGACCCTGCAATAAAACTACATTACAGTTCTATTACACTGCATGTACCAAACAGAAAACAATTTGTAGTACAGAAATAGATAAGTGTAAACATTTTTAGTTATTCCTCTATATGTAAACCATGTATTTCCTTAAATAAACATTAAACATTAATAAACATATATTTCAATCTACAATTAATGTAGGCTCAGGCAAGTCTACAACGTAGAATGGTCTAATTAAGAACCAGTTAATTGGTTAATGTCCTACAAAATAGTGGCGCCATAACCAGGCTCCCAGATTTGAAAATATATCAATTGAATTTGGGTTTTGGCAATGCAAAGTGTATCAGGAGTAAAATTGTTCTGTATTTTGTTTTCTAGAACAGTGATTGTCCACGCTTATTTAAAGGGAAACAGGCACTTTTGTTTTATGGACCATCTGTTTTTTTTATTTTCAGCAGCAGGCCTGAACTGGCACCTTGATGAGCCTTGGCACAGTGGAAAGTGAAGATTGCCAAATTCACTTTCCCTCTGCTGTACATATGGTAGATCCTTCACCCCCCCCAACGTCCCTGAAATGTCACCTCCATAACTCTATACTTTAAAAGTATGACAGAATGCTGTGAGAGGTTTAAAAACTGACGGGTACTTGCAAAACCAGAGTGATACTGATACTGTACCGTTGAGTCCTATCTTTCTCAGTGCAGTAAAGAAGCCATTTTATTCTTTGATCGACTTGACATCCAACAGAAAATATTGCTTGTATTCGAGAAAAGGAAGGCTTTATAAGTGCTTTCATTCCCTGTATCCATGGGAAGTGAGGGATAGGCTATCTATGGTGATGATGATGTAATGTGGAAAATGAGCTTTCTATGGTCCATTCATAAATATGTGGGGCCACTCTGTACTAGCTGTGGAAATATATGAACATGGAATGTATTATGACATGATCGTGTTGGTGAGACCGTCATTCAGCGTGGTTAATGTCAGAAAGCACTGGGTAGTGCGAGC
Organism: Ilyophis sp. 1 JC-2022; assembly: GCA_022702515.1. Taxonomy (NCBI): domain Eukaryota; kingdom Metazoa; phylum Chordata; class Actinopteri; order Anguilliformes; family Synaphobranchidae; genus Ilyophis; species Ilyophis sp. 1 JC-2022. The sequence goes on along the minus strand of CM040405.1, from coordinate 48,879,287 downwards.
TGAGGATGAGTGCGAAAGGCCGCCGTTAATTTAAGTGTAAGGATAAACACTCGCTGTGGACTCTTTTGATCTCTTTGGTGGAGAAGGCTTCATTGAAAGAGCGCAGATGCCTTCCGGTTTTATGTACGGGCCTGAGGTATATGAGCCTGTCTGTTGAGAGCCATTTTACTCTCTTGTTGAAGGCAATAAAAACAGGGCATCCAACTGTTTGATCACTGGTGACTGGACGAAGATGTAGCCTACCTATTCCTAGGAGTGTTTGACATCTCCTGTGTTATTGAGAAACCTGTTATTGTTACTGGGATGAAGAGTTAAAATGCCCTGTCCTAGTTCCAAGTTCTCACGACTCCTGTTTGGGGAAGGGCTCTGAGGGTGGATGAGGATGTTTTTGCTCTGTTGTTACTCATCATTATTATATACCTATGCAGATTTTAAAATGTGCACTGTCCAAGTGAACAGGCTCTCAAAGGCTTGCAGCCCATACTGTAAAGCAAAGAGGCTGACTACAAAAATATTCAAATTAAAAATACATGTTATGTGTATGTGTATGTGTGTGTGTGTGTGTGTGTGTGTGTGTGTGTGTGTTGACTAATTGGCTGGATCTGTTTTCCCCAAGGAGGATCTATGCAGAAATGTAATTTGGAAAGATTGACTGCTTCTACATTAGAGCTTTTTGGCAAGCAAGGTAGCAATTAGTATGGGCCCTTTTCACAAGAGGTAGGCATTTTATGTATGACTTATAATTCCGTTTACCATATTTACCTCTTATAATTCATATGTTGGACAGGCATATGAGATGTTTGACACTGCTCTCTTATACGTATTAAAGTTATATAATTTTTCTCAACAAGTGGATCAGCAAAATCAAACAAAACAATAACTAAGCAAATTAATACTCACAATTATGCAGTTACATACTATTTTAAATATCAAATCTATATTAATTTACAATAGCAGAAACAACCACAGTAGCAATGAAACATCTTTTGAAAGGATAATTCAGTAATTCTCTAGTCAACCCATTATACCATTCATGAGAAACGGTGCTGCGCTTCCCTTCCACAGTAAATGATTTGGGTCAGCCCTGAGTGTTCGCAGTTTCCAAAGAAACTGTTAAGCGCCGCTCTCAGAATATGAGTGCAGTGGATTATACTGGACTGGAGGGGGGGAAAACAGCAGTGTTAAGACCAGCAGCGCGTTTGTAATGTATTCTCAGCTGCTAGCAAATGAAATGCAGTGATACTAATGCCTTAACCAGGCCTCTGAGCTGGGGGGACGCTCTCTGAGCAGTCTGCCGTTGCTAAACACTACAAAAACATATTTGCCAGTAGAATGTCTTGTTGGAGTTGGCAGCAGTTTCTACTTATGGCAAAGCAAGGCTACTTTTCAATGCTTTTACTAATGTTCTGGCTGCTGCAAGAATCCTGCTCATACCCACAAAGCAGAACAGGCCTGTTTTGAATCTGCATCAAGTTTAGCATGCACAGATACAGTAGTGTGAAATATTTTTTTAAGCAAAGCTCTCTGCTAGATAAATAAGGGGTCTGCTATGCCATGTTTCCACAATGAGGATCTGTGATGCTATTCAAAGCTGAAGGTCATACTTAAAAATGATTTGAAAAAAATAATAATTAAAAGATTACCTGTGTAAAAGATTACCAGTGAATTAGAATGTGGCAGAAGTCAATAATATGGTTGTACACTTATAATTACTGTGTGAATAAGGAGCTTGTTCTTCTCTTTTCCATACCTATGCAAAATACAATTGAAGGAAGTCACTTCAGCTTTTACAAAACATGTTATCACAATATTGAATAATGAATACAAGGATGTGTGTGTGTGTGTGTGTGCGTGTATGTGTATTTAAAAAACACTTTAATTACAGTATATTCCCTATAGTTTGATGCATATTTGAACATATATTAACATACATTGGTTTTTGGTATGAGGGAAACATCACTGTAGGAAGGACTGATTCTACCCCCTCTTCCTTCTGCACTGTGTTCTTCACAGTTACTCTTCCACACAAACTCTCCAGTTGTTGTTTAGCTAGGTATTTAAATTGTGTTTGTTACATTAGCTACATAGATATTTGTTTTCTTTTTAATTCTAGCATGCAAATGGTAAAAGATATTGAGCAATTTGGCTTACTGGTTGCTTTATTTTATCATAGCAATGTTTAAACACCAACAGCAGTAAATGTGGTGTATGAGAATAATTCATATTCAGTAAAAAGCTTAATGCTACACTTTGTGGCACTACTTGTATATTAATAGTCAAGATCAGAGGCGTGTGTAGTCAGGTTCAGAGTCGTGAGTGTGTGTATGTGTGTGTGTGTGTGTGTGTGTGTGTGTGTGTGTGTGCGTGTGTGTGTGTGTGTGTGAGTGTGTGTGTGGCCTATTCTTGGAATTGCTTTCTTTTGCTATCAGTCTTTTTATAACCCCAATAAATGTAACATTTCACAATGATTTCTAAACACCTCTTTCTCACTTTATTTTGTGCGCTCAATGTTTTCGGTGCATTTCTGCTGCCTTCTTTGCCAGCAAACCTCAGTGCGGCCTTCCTCTGGGCATGACTCTGGGGAGATACAGTATGCAAGCCAATCTTGGCATATTCTCTCGGAGTGTATCGCCCTCCCCTGGCTTGTTTCTATGCATAGAGAATGAACAGTTAGGCATGACATATCTCCTATATGCACACACATGTTTATACCATTCAAATAAGCAGTCAAATATCAATTTTCTCTTTTAGCTCTGCTCTCTTCAAGATAGGCGTATTTCATGAAGCTGGCTTAAAGTGTAGCCAACCTTTGCAACTATTGAAGAAACTGAGGCTTTCATCTGTTCAGATTGGTCCCGTTAGCAGGCCTGGTTAGCGCATGGTTAACGGGGTGTTCTGAGAGCTGGGCCCGGTTAGCGCACCGTTAGCGTATTTGCAGAGGTTGTCTGGCTAACTCCTCCTTAATCCCTCTTTGTGAAATGATCCCTCCTGGTCTAGTCAGCCAGACATGGGCTTGTCTGCGCTGCAGTGGAAAATGTACACATGCAGCGGGCCCCTGGTGTGGTGACTTTGGGATGCGTGTACGGAACCCACACGTGCACCTGCAGTCCCACAGAGCCGGATGAAAAGCCACACCCCGCCACCGGCGTCGGTAACGGTCTCGCGTTTCCCCGCAGACACCTTATCCCCCAGGTAGATGGAGATGAGCAAATGCCATGGTAAAGGTTAAGAAGGAAGCGCTGCTGTTGTAGCGTTGCAGGTAGTTACCTTCTGAGATGGCATCAGCACTTGGGCCTACCCGGCATCTGGTGTCGCTCCCCCAAGCCAAGTACATTAACCCTAACATCTCATTTCAAAGTCCGTCGCAGGGAGTAGGCCTTCAAACCTCTGTTAGCTGACTGCGCAAACTGTTTGCACCGCGGATCTGAAGTGAGTTTTTAAAGCCTAATTTAACATCACTTCTCAGCGTTATGAATAATGTAAGAAATTAAAATAGAAAAGAAGAGTCGCTCTTGTCATAGCAATGTCAATCAATGCAATCTGAGTGTACGCTGATGTATTAATAAAGCAGAAGTGAAGCTGTGGAACTGTCTCCTGAGGACACGTGCCCTTGATGATAACCCACGGTAATTGGCGTACAGTAGAGGAGGTTGAAGGGGGAGAAGACACAGGTTGCAGAGGAGTGTATTATCTGACAAGAGACCTGGAACAGTGGAGGCGAGGTGAGCCTTATCGGAGGGAGTAATGCGTTTACCTTGTTTGAGTGTTTCATGAAGTGTTCCAAACCCCGGGAGACTGGCATTCCTCAAGTCTATTGGTTCAGAGCAGTCCCTGGAACAGCCCCCTGGAGAGGGAACCTCCCCCAACCCGCTCAACCTCAGGAAGACATAAATAAGTGTGAATGCATTTGGACGCGGGTTCACCCGCTCCCCCTGCCCCCATGAAACCACCGCTGCCCAAGATAACTGATCTGTGGTGCGCTGTTTTACAAAAGGTCCATCCATACCTCCAAAGATAAAGAGACTCCATTCTCCGAGGGTAGACTATTGACAGGTGTGGGGGGTAAAAGCTAACCCTATGTGTCATACACCTCCTGTGGGCATTGATAACGGTGCTCTGCCTATGTCTACCCCCTCAAGCTACTGCATTTTATTGACCTTGAAACGGTACACAAAAAATCATTCATGCTTCTTTTTTCTATAAAATAGAAGTCTTTCTTAGGTCGCAGATTAATCTGACCTAGCAACAAAACCAGGTGATCTGAGTCTTGATTGCCAAGATGTAGGTCTACATACATCGTTTAAAGATTTGGTCTCCAACTTGATAACATCTCTTGAGAATGCTACACATGGTCTGATCTGAAGAGTGGTCTGACCTTTTCTTTTGGGGAATCAAAATCAAAACCAAATCTTTGAATCAATGCAGAATCCGTGTCATTGTCTGTGGCCGCATGTAAAAGCACATCGTTATTACTATCTTGTTCGGAAAAGTCAAGTATTCCGGTTATGATACAGCCCATGTACTGTAAAAACCCGGTCAAGCTCTTATTTTGAATCCGTAAATAACAAGCATGTGAACATCTTATTATGTTTGTAACTCTTAAACACGGTCTGTAGGCATGTACGCATGGTGTCTTGGGTGTTAAAGTCAGCCAACTAGTTTACTATAAAAATGTTGCAGCAAGAATAAAGCCCTCACTTATGGAACGACGAGGAGACCAAAGTCTTCATTTCCGTATTAAAACAATTACACGTTGCGCAATGCACGGACGGCAGGAAACATCGAAATAGCTATTTGTTTAAGCATTTGTTTAAGAGTTCAGTAGAACCACAGAGCAAAAATTAGACACAGGTGGGAAAACCCTGAAAGCAATGCATTTAAGTAAGGCTGCCTCTGTTAATGCATTAACTCATGTTATTAATTTTAATTACAATTATTAATTACAATAGTTAAAGGTAGTATGGTAGATGGGAAATCTGGTCATAGATTTGATGGTAGATAGGAAATCTTGCTATAGATTTGCACTTAGCTGTGGGGACCACCACAACCAAAATAAGAAAATGGCATTACTTTACGTTAAAAAGTTTAACGTGTTAATCAGTAATAATGATAGATAATAGTGTTAACTTTGTCTTAATTTTAAGGCAAAAAAGCAAAACAGTACCAGTGGTTCACACCCACTGAATTTTTAGCACTTTGTGCGCATGGACGTAAACGGAATATTTAGCTAACCGTGTATAGGGGAATAAGATTTGTTTTGAATAAGATAAGATTTATTTTCATGATGAATGCAAAATGGCATAATCAGAATGTGACCCTAACCAGAATAGCAATAAATATTCAGAATATGGTGTGCATGTAAATGTGGTGTATGAGAATCATTCTTATTCAGTACAAAGCTTAACACTGCACTTTCAGAGACTTTGTGGCACTACTTGTACAGTATATTAATAGTCAAGATGAGAGGCGTGTGTAGTCAGGTTCAGAGTCGTGTGTGTGTGTGTGTGTGTGTGTGTGTGTGTGTGTGTGTGTGTGTGTGTGTCGGCGTGCTTGTGCTTGTGTGTGTGGGTGTGAGTATGTGTATGTGTGTGTGTGTGTGAGTGAGTGCATGCATGAGTATGTGTGTGTGTGTGTGTGTGGGCGTGCTTGTGCTTGTGCGTGTGCGTGAGTGTGTGTGTGTGTGTGTGTGAGTGTGAGTGCATGCATGAGTATGTGTGTGTGTGGGCGTGCTTGTGCTTGTGCGTGTGCGTGAGTGTGAGTGTGAGTGTGTGTGAGTGTGAGTGCATGCTTGAGTATGTGTGTGTGTGTGGGTGTGCTTGTGTGTGTGTGTGTGGGTGTGAGTATGTGTGTGTGTGTGTGTGTGTGTGTGCATGCTTGTGTGTGTGTGTGTGTGTGTGCATGCATGAGTATGTGTGTGTGTGTGTGTGTGTATGCATGAATGAGTATGTGTGTGTGTGTGTGGGCATACTTGTGTGTGTGTGTGTGGGTGTGAGTATGTGTGTGTGTGTGTGTGTGTGTGTGTGTGTGTGTGTGAATGCATGAGTATGTGTGTGTGTGTGTGTGTGTGTGTATGCATGCATGAGTATGTGTGTGTGTGTGTGTGGGCATACTTGTGCTTGTGTGTGTGTGTATGAATGCATGCATGAGGATCCTCCAAAATGAATTAAACGTGTGATTTGCAGACAGACCCAGTAGGCTGGAACTGGTTGGAGGAGAGAGCCAACTGCAGTCACTATGGCTGGGAGTGTAATGTGAGACCTGGGACACAGTCCTGACTGCTCAGCTGTGAAAAGGCTGCCTGTCAAGTTGACTGGCAAGCAAACCTTTTCACACTAGAGCCAGTGCCAGCTTACTTACTCCTGCATGCCTAATTAACACATCGCTTGGCAGGGGTCAAAGGGCACCATCCTGAACTTCTACATTTCTATCCATTTGACTGAGCACCCGAGTGTTGACTCTTCAACAAAGAAGCCATCATCAGTTTTTCTGCTGGATGTTCATCAGCACCCATGCTAGTAGAGATCTGATATCCTGAAGTGAAAATAGAAATACTTTTGGGGCACTGCTGGGAGTTGGAGATAAAGTGAATGGCGTGTAAAGATATAGTACTTTTGTTGGGGGCTTGGATATTTTGATTCAAGGGTCAAGCCTAACTATACTGGGGTCTGCGGTAAAGACAACAAATTAAAGCCAAGGAACAGCGGTTGATCCCGGCACTCCTGGGATTATCCGCCCCCCCCCCCCCCCCCCCATGGCTCAGCCCCGTTCTCTCCCAGGCACCCCGGGGGATTAGGATGCAGCCGCGTTTATGCCCGCTGACGCACCCGTCAGAACAGGGAGGCCTGCAGATTAGAGGTATGATTGCTATACACCGGCCAGGAGGGCCCGTAATAGCTGTGCTGCACCAGACAATCCCAGCGCAGGAGCGCTTATGCCTTAAACCCCACTGCTACTGCTGCCGATGCGCCTCCCTGCCGAGCGTCTGGCCCTCCCCGCTCCTCCCGAAACACAAACAGACGCAGTGCCCCCTGCCCTGCTCCCTCCGCGCCCCCGAAAAGAGCATACCGCCGAGTTAATGACCATTACCCAGATTACACAGGGCCGAGCGCACGATTAAGAGGCCTCTGAGAGAGATTGAGGTTAAAAACATCCCGTAAAGAGCGGAGTGGGTTGCCACCCTGCTTTCCACCGTTAATGTGATCTAGGCAATGTGAGCGAAAAGCAACGTTTCGCGTTAATGTTATATACAAACAGTGTGCTCTCTTCATAGTTGAGGTGAGGCCTGTCTGTCCCTTTAGCCTTTGCATCAATGAAGAGCAATGTTAGGGGTTGCTCCTCCCTGTCATTGACCCGCCCTCTCTCGCGCATAACCGGGACCGATCCGCCCACCCGCCACGACCCCTCACTGTGCGGGAGGGTTCTGGCCCCCGGCATCTTTTAGCTGCGTGTGTTCTTTTCGATATTAACAGTAATTATATGAGAGCATTGGGTAGCATTGAGCATATCTGACCCACCAAACAGCCAGAGTCAGAGATATTGCTCATGCTGCCTGCTAGATGAACCCTGAAGGAAGCATGCTCTGCACGGGTGCCACGGAAACGAGAGCGAGAGTCGAACGTGGGCGGGGCAGGGAGAGGAGCGTGCGCCGACTGCTCTGCACTAGCCATGAAAGAGCACCAGCGTAATGTGACTTACTCCAAAGCGCTTGCATGCATACTGCGCATAGAGAAACACAGAGAGGAAAGGGTGGTTGCACAGCAGTGCACACTCATGTTTGTTTATGAGTTGCATTGATTAAAATTTGTGAGCGAAGCAGCGGTGGTGTTATGTTTTCCCCTGCAAACCTCAGTCCAAACCCTATTTAGAATTACATTTGAATTCCAATTTCATTTTTTATCCTGTTGAGTACTTACTCTTTTCTCTTCACTGTTCAAACGGAATAATCCTGTCACCCACCAAAGATTCTGTGTCATGAATTATATATCCCCATTTAAATGACAAAATGTTTGGTGTGAATTCACTTTTTTGTTTTATTGGTCCTGTATTTCTGGGTATTTTTTGTTTGGAAAGTGTAAGTCTCTTTTGAAGGGCTGAAATTAACCAGCTTTGAAGGCAAGGAGCTCGCATCTGGGGCAGTTTAAAAATACAGCTGACCACGGTGCCAACCTGAAACCAAATCTACTTGGTGTCCTTGCCAACAGAGTTTTCTTGTGAGGGAGTGATAAAGACAGGGAGTGAGGGAGTGAGTGAGAGAGATAGGGAGTTAAGGGGGGGGGGCGTGAGGGAGTGAGAGAGACAGGGAGGGAGGGAGAGAGACAGGGAGGGGGGGGAGTGTGGGAGTGTGGGAGTGTGGGAGTGAGAGAGACAGGGAGGAAGGGGGGGAGTGAGGGAGTGAGAGAGACAGGGAGGAAGGGGGAGTGAGAGAGACAGGGAGGGAGGGAGGGAGGGAGGGAGGGGGAGTGAGGGAGTGAGAGAGACAGGGAGTGAGAGAGACAGGGAGACAGGGAGGGAGGGGGAGTGAGGGAGTAAGAGAGACAGGGAGTGAGAGAGACAGGGAGGAAGGGGGAGTGAGGGAGTGAGAGAGACAGGGAGGGAGGGAGGGAGGGAGGGAGGGGGAGTGAGGGAGTGAGAGAGACAGGGAGTGAGAGAGACAGGGAGACAGGGAGGGAGGGGGAGTGAGGGAGTAAGAGAGACAGGGAGTGAGAGAGACAGGGAGGAAGGGGGAGTGAGGGAGTGAGAGAGACAGGGAGGGAGGGAGGGAGGGAGGGGGAGTGAGGGAGTGAGAGAGACAGGGAGTGAGGGAGGGGGAGTGACATGCCATAAAAATGAGGGGCTGCTGGTATGTGTATCTGCGTCAAGGCCCTGTGTATTGCCCAAGTACCCCGGTGTTTGCCTGTGTTCTTTCTCTTCTAAAGTCTCTTTCGATGTCGTTGACATCACCGTCAATGTAATCCATCAGTTGGAGAGCCCCTGCACTGGACAGTGTCTCTGAAGAAACACTGCTCTGCCTGGCCCGGCCGTGTTTGTTCGAACCCGAGTGTCGGAAATGTTCCCCTCCTCTAATCCTTTCCCTCGATCCTTTGAAGTAGTGCCCCTGTGTGTTGCGCGGGTCTGGATAGTTTACCCGACGCCAAAAAGGAAGAAGGTAATTGTGTCTGGTCAGTGTCCGCCGTTTGAGAGATGGAAAGATTTGAAGTCTCCTCTGTAACAGTGTTTTATTTAGTGGAGTGCTGGTGCTCATAAAATAAACGGTCTGTCAGGAAATGGTGAAAAGCAAAAGGGAGATGGTGCAAGGCACGAGACCCAGACTGCGACTGTCACCTGACTAATTGTGACTGTGTTCTACTGCACATTCTTGTATTTGTGGCTTCCAGAAGCAATGATTACAGGTGTATAAAAGGCCTGCCTGCGGTCTACAGCCCACTGTATATGGAACAGTCTTTATGTGCAGCTCCACATGTAACCTAAATGAGTCGGTGATCTGTGATTATTGCGGTCAGAGACGATGCATATGGGCAGTGTAACAGTCAGTGTAACACACTTGGCCTAAAGATGAGGAAGGCTAACTTTGCCGGCTTTTATCAATGGCGTTTGAATGGAAGCCCCCTTTCATGTACTTATAAACTGATGCACAGATATAGACATTATTACAGCAAGGCTGTCAATTATGCTGCATGAGAACTGGGCAGGAGGGCATTTTCCCCACTCTACCCATTACGGTACAAGATATGTTGGGGTGGAGGAACTTGAAAAGTTAAAAACCGAAATGGTGGTTAAATGGTGCTGAGCTTACCATTATTCACCAGGTAACACTCCCAATTTCCCTTCCTGAACAAAATGGGAGAGATCTGTGGTCAGAACTGTAACCTGAATATGAATGTAATTTCCTTCTAAAGTTAGAGCTGTGTTGGGTGTGTGTGTGTGTGTGTGTGTGTGTGTGTCTGTGTCTGTGTGCGTGTGTGCGTGCGCGCGTGTGTGCTTGCGCACTCTTTCTCTTTCTCTTTGACGCTCCCTAAACCAGTGGCAAGGGTTAGGATGCTGTTAGCTGGCTCTGGTCGTCAGGTTTCCCTGCACACATTAATTTAAAACCTTGGTCTAGGATCATTAGAAACATTGCAAATGTAGTTCTACTGTACGCCTACACTTCTTCCTCATGTTACCCTTTGGTTCTGCACCAGCTGTACCTTATCCAGTTCTGGAATCTCTGTTAAAAAGAGCTTTTAACAGTCCTCAGATGAGACCCTCGCACAATGTAAATATGACCAGGCTTCCGGTTCCACGTGCCCCCTGGCCTGCCACACCCTCCCTTCCGTTCCATAAGACCCCTCTTTGCTATTCAACATTGTTCTGAAATATAATATGAGTAATTTATTTCTTTATCATTGTTGCCTACACCAGCAAAAGCAAAGAAAGCTAAAACCTTACTGATATTGATTATATCTCTTTCTCTCACTCTCTCTCTTTCTCTCTCTCTTTTTTCTCTCTCTCTCTTATGCGCTTGTGCTTCCTCATTTACATCATTTGCTGACTTTTTTTGTTGAGCCAGCATATGATACAACCTACTGAAGTGAATTCATACGGACGTCCATTCCCACTTCCATTGAATGGAAATTTGATCATTCTCGCAGGCTGCCTTTCATCCATCATGTTTGCACCGATTGCTTTTTGACTTCATGAATGAACTGGAATGCATTTACCACCACATGTATTTAGCGCTTACAGAGGAAGACGTGAACGGTTGTGGCTTGCTCTTTTTGGACAGGATGCTGGCAGGAATTGCAATGGCTGATTATGTAATTCTGCATAGTTCACCCTGGGCTGGAGGCGAAGGAATGGACTGTATATTTGTGGGTTGTATTTTTCAGCAGTTGTATGAGTGGACCGAATGGTTACTGTCGGACTATATACAGTTTATGTAAAGACTTTTGGTACATAAGACTGACCTTTTGGTACTTATTTTGCCATCATTAATTAGATTAAAATGCGGTTTAAAGGTTTAAACAAGCTTTATAGTCAACAGCTTGAACTGCCACTGTATTCGTACTTCACATAGCCTGCTTTATATTGCATTTCGCAGATTATGGTTTTTAGTTGCTAACGTCACATTTTGTTCCTTTAAAAGCTGGCATCTGGCTTCTTAATTTAGAGAGGATTTCCAATTGAGAACAAGCTGTGTCTAAGCATGTTGTACCTTTTTAAAAGGCTGCAAATTTCAATTACAAGCTAAAGAGGGTTGCTGACCACAGCTGGACAGAGCTACTGATTTTCCTCTAAGTTGCAAATGCAGTTTTACTGTAATGTATTTTTAAGTGGACTGTCAGACGTGCTCTGTGTGTTTGAGGGGGGAAACATTACTTTAAAAGCTCATTGCATTATGTTGATTGAATTGCGACCTTCAAGGTCAATATGAGTGAATTTTTGTTCATAATGCCCGTGACTCAACTCAAAAGACAGCGCGGCGAGTAAGCTTGTAATGTTTAGAACATGGTTTAATGCATTATCAGAAGGTAAAGCAACTCAAATATCACATTTTATCTCATGATCTTAAACTTTCGGTTGAAACATTTTTACACAGGGCCGGGACAAGACAAGACAAAGGCACTGACCCTGACGTTGTGCATTTTGATAGAGGCGCCGCAGTGCATGGGCTGGCATGGATGGTCTCTCTGGGCTGGTTCCTAAATAGGCTTTGCATCAGTGCAGCTAAACGGCAGGTGCTAATCTGCGTAGCTTCCCTGAGCTCTGTTAATTACCCTCACTCTGCCCCCTGCTTCCTGACTCCATGTCCTCTGGACTTGGGAGAGATTTACAGTAGTAAAAGAGGCATTGTTTCTCTTGCAGTTCAGCTGTCTTCTTTGCTCTATCCTCTTCGTGTGCACGTGAGCCCGGTTCTGAAAAGCATGCGCAGATCGGCAGCCGTGCCTCCGCTACACAAGCTTTCAGACACAGCTCTCCGCCCGTCACTGAACAGGGGAGGCGCGACGGAATGGACGAGCGCGGGACGTTCGATAGCGTCTCTTACAGAATGTTAGTGCTTTTAAGCCCCCGTGAAAGAGGAAAAATTCATTCTGTCTGTGCCTTAAATCTGCTGCATCTCAGGTCAGCAGTATGGAAAGTGCACTGGATAGTGCAGGATGGAGGCAGCTCCTTACCGCTTAGACAAACGATCAAAGTGGCAGCAGTGAAGTTAGCTGGGCCAAGACCTTTTAGCCCTGAATTGTGCAAGTTTATGTAAAGATGAGAAGCAGGTTGGCAGTTCCTCAGATGTCTCTCAAACATCTGTTTGTGCTTTCATTCAATAGATTTTCCTAATAGGTTTTTTTTTTTTGTGTGCTTTTTGGTGAGTTGCCAGTTTTTCCTGTGCGCTAACAGGGCTTTCCCCCACTCTGGCAGCATAAGAACAGGGATCAGAGAGTAATATATGCCGTACACAAGGCTCCCAATCATGTGTAGGCCTATTTTTTGAATAAATAATTATCAATAATAATAACAAACCAGTAACCAAGGTTCTCTCATCATTATTCTAGAGCTTGCACCTTGTTGTGGCTCGTATTAAGCAAATGACTCAGAGAAGTAAAGCTCCAAACAATACCTTTACAGCATCTATGACAGCAGCACACCCAAGGTTTTTGTTCTCACTGACAGCATCCTGACAGTGACAAAAGGCAAGGTTTTGTAGGTAGTTGTAGTTTTACATTTGATTTGTAATGGTACGCTGGTGTAGCTAAAAGCATGACACTGGTGTATTTTGTTGTCTGTGTGTCATTAGCATGCTTATCTGATGCGGCGCTGCTTCCTCCAGCATATTTCTTTATCGAGAAGCGTAATCTTGGCAATGCTTGTGGTCAGGGAGGTTTTGGCTCACTTTCTGACTAAGTAGGGCCAATTTTATGGGATTTTGCAGGGCCAGAAAGCGAAAGACAGAAAGACAAGATGATCAAAACAGTTTGCTTTTATGCTTGCCATCGTCTTGTCACATTGCCACTCGTTTAATCATGCCTGCGCATTCAGGTACTGGTCCAAAGATCAGAAAGCCAACTCTACTCGCAGTTAAATTGGAACTGTTCTCATTGTATATCAACATTTTTTTTAAAATTGTGACATGTTTATCTGCCTGCTCCTTTTCTATGTTTTACAGGTGATATTTATGAGTGTGCTGCTGCATGATTTATGGTTGCCTGGTGTTTCTCTGTTCACTGAACTTCCTGGATTCTTTATAGGTTGTATTAGCCAACATGGCCAGCGTCCTGTGCTGATAGTGATAGCCAGAGTGGCTGATGGCATTGCGATTTAGTTGTAGCCTATAATTTATCGGCTGGAAAAAATAATCCCAACGTCTGTAGCCCTTCTTACTATTGGCCACATCACAGTGTTTGCGATGCAGATTGTGTGCTTCTCCTAAACATAAAGGTGTCCAATAATTCACTGGCCTGGATCAGAGTGCTTTTAACTGGGGATTGAGTTATGTAATCCGCAAGAAGAGGAGTTTGTACATTAGCAGGGATTACTGCGGCATTTCTGTTGGAGTGCATTAGTGGTGTATTAGATGATGGAGTGCAGACTAAAGCCCTGGGCAAAAAAATATATATATTCTGCAATATGTATTTAATTGCCTGTAGTTTAGTTTTTTATAATGTTATTATCAAATGGAATGGATGATGTATTTTTTGAAAGTCATTTGAAATAAAGAGGCAAATAATGTAAATTGAAAAACCAAAAATAGAGGGGAAAAATTGAGGAGGAGCACTTCAGATTCTAAAATATAAAATGTCAGGAACGATGGGCCGGAGAAGGCCCATCGTTAATTTCTCCGCAGTAAAGATTTGAATTTAAAGCAGATTAATTTAAGCCTTGATCCCAAATTAGTGGGTAGGCCACCGTGTCCTTTGCAGAGAGCCTACAAGAAAAGAAAAGAAATGTAAATAAGAGCGCACTTTTCACCATCTGGATTGTTTTTCAGTTCAAACATGAGTAATGAAGATAGTAATTTGCCTTTTGATCAGGGTTGACTCTGTCGGTTGCTGTGAAAAGATTTCAGGCCCTCAGATGAAAGATTCTCCAGATGGGGGTGGAAAAAAGGCTTTATTTAATTTTCACATTGAATTAAGCAGGATCTGCTTTGGAGCCATTTTCCTCTCTGAAATCTGTGCAGTGGAATGGAAACCTGCATGGCTTTCTTTTCCGCTTTATTGAAAGGGACCTCGTCGTGCCGAGGAGGAGCTGTGTGTCCTCGGCTTTACAGGGTTCTGTAGCATCAGCAGCACCTTCCGTTTGGGAACCAAGGCCCGTGTGAGCTGTTACCAAGGTAGCAGAATTGGCTTTGTAACTATGAATGAATGTGTCGCCTACTGAAAGACACTGAAATTCTCAGACATGTGCTGTGTCCGATTCGGCGCCCTTCCATACTAATGAGTATTCTTGTTGAGTACACTGGATGAGAAAGTTCTGTAAGTATGCAACATGTTCTCTAAATGTAGTGTACTTAAACTCCCTGGATGATATACTGATTTCCGGGTTTTCTCTCATAGTAGTATGGAGGATATTTTTGACATACTGCATGACACTAAACAGTATGCAGTAAGCAGTAAGCAGACACAGCACTGGCTTGATCAGACCTAATGTTTGATTTACATCCTGGCCGGCAGGTGAGCGGAGCGGAGCTACACTGATTATTCTCCAGTCATCGGTTGGACGTTCAGCTGAGCCTGGAGCAGGAAGGAGATGCAGTAGAATGCACACTATGACCTGGAAGTCAAAGCTCTTCTAGAGATGTTTTGGCCCAATAGGAAATAGCCCACTGCTTGTTCCTGATCCAGGTTCACTGAGGATTTAACAAAAACTGTGCTCTCTAGGCTGGTTCTTAGAACACTTTGCATCTTGGGTCATATCTCATGGAGTAGGGTGCAAATATATCAGTGAACGAGTTACACTTGAGTTTGATCTGGATCTCTACACTTCATCTGGTGCTGCTAGTTGATACGCAATAAAAAAAACCTTCTTAGCCAAATCTTATTGAATAAGCATTGATTTTTTTACCAAAAACAATTTGCGTCTTATTCTTCCACCAGTGTTTATGTGCCATTGTGTTTCTCATATTAATGGAATGAGTATTGTGCCATTGTGTTTCTCATGTTAAGAGAATGAGTATTGTGCCATTGTGTTTCTCATATTAATGGAATGAGTATTGTGCCATTGTGTTTCTCATGTTAAGAGAATGAGTATTGTGCCATTGTGTTTCTCATATTAATGGAATGAGTATTGTGCCATTGTGTTTCTCATATTAATGGAATGAGTATTGTGCCATTGTGTTTCTCATGTTAAGAGAATGAGTATTGTGCCATTGTGTTTCTCATGTTAAGAGAATGAGTATTGTGCCATTGTGTTTCTCATATTAATGGAATGAGTATTGTGCCATTGTGTTTCTCATATTAATGGAATGAGTATTGTGCCATTGTGTTTCTCATGTTAACGGAATGAGTATTGTGCCATTGTGTTTCTCATATTAATGGAATGAGTATTGTGCCATTGTGTTTCTCATATTAATGGAATGAGTATTGTGCCATTGTGTTTCTCATGTTAACGGAATGAGTATTGTACCATTGTGTTTCTCATATTAATGGAATGAGTATTGTGCCATTGTGTTTCTCATGTTAACGGAATGGCAGCAGTGACTTAGTGCTGCTGAGCATACAATATCTATGACACTCCCACTGCTAGCTGCCTCAGTCTTCTATTATTAACACTTTATTATTCTCATTCCTGTTAGATAGCCAGAGCTGCATACTGACATACGGATCTTCCTGGCACAGTAGAGGTTTTATCAGGTGACATGGAGAATCATTCCCTTCTTATGGCTGATGACAGAGAAGGGTGGGGACAGGAAGTTTGAAGGAAGAGGGGAGTGTGTGTGTGTGGGGTGGGGTGGGGGGGGGACACACAAAGAGCACAGTAGCTCACTGCTTGAACTCATATCACTGGGGAGAGCTTGAGTACCCCCCAACCACTGAAGGGGATTGTGGGAGTTTCTGTTTTTTTCTCATGTTCCATACCTTCTGCACTTGTATTTTACATGCCCGGCTGGGTTTTAAAATGAGAACTACTGATATAACTGTGTAAATGAAAGAAAATAATGCAATTATTAATTTGGCTCTACGGGACATTGCATCAGCAGTGGAATGGAGAGGCTACATGGGCTGTGTCCGAATCAGAGCTCTGTCTACTGCACCCTGTCTCCTGCGTACAGTATACTGGCAGAAGTGTGCTGTTTAATGTGCACTGTTTAGCAGTCCGCGAAAAATATCCACCATACTATTTTCCATCTGTGGATGTGTCGTAAGCAGGCCATAAGACGTCCCACCAGTGTTGCCATGTCCGCGGTTTTACAGCTAAATTGGGATACTTTCAAAGTGCAGTCATGGGTAAAAATGAAAAGTCACAAAGCACGCACTTATTTTAAAAAGTAAAAACATGATAAAATACGTTGGTTTCGGTCTACGCCCTATCTACTCACCAAGGCTACTCAACAGTGTGGAAGAGTGCTGATTCAGACATGGCCATGGAAATTTCTGCTGTGGGCGTCATTTTTTTGTGAAACAAAAAAATGGCAAAAACAACAACAAGCAACTCATTTCCCAGGCTGGTGTTCAGAGAGAACCAGACATGAAACACAAAGAAAAAAATTCACCTGACTGACAGGAAGAGGAAGATGCGATTTTGTGTTTCTTTTCTTTTTCTGTCTTTTTTTACAACAAGGGCTACAGTGCTTTGTGCTCTTACCCTGGCTTAAGTGCTGAAAATGTGAATGGAAGTGTATCAGGCCATGGTTTCAATGGAGGTGTGGTAGGGAGTTCAGGCCATGGTTTAAATGGAGGTGTGGTAGGGAGTTCAGGCCATGGTTTAAATGGAGGTGTGGTAGGGAGTTCAGGCCATGGTTTCAATGGAGGTGTGGTAGGGAGTTCAGGCCATGGTTTCAATGGAGGTGTGGTAGGGAGCTCAGGCCATGGTTTCAATGGAGGTGTGGTAGGGAGTTCAGGCCATGGTTTCAATGGAGGTGTGGTAGGGAGTTCAGGCCATGGTTTCAATGGAGGTGTGGTAGGGAGTTCAGGCCATGGTTTCAATGGAGGTGTGGTAGGGAGTTCCGGCTATGGTTTCAATGGAGGTGTGGTAGGGAGTTCAGGCCATGGTTTCAATGGGGGTGTGGTAGGGAGTTCAGGCTATGGTTTCAATGGAGGTGTGGTAGGGAGTTCAGGCCATGGGTTCAATGGAGGTGTGGTAGGGAGTTCAGGACATGGTCAGATTTAAGTGGTGCTGACAAGGCTTCTGATTTTGGGCCCATCTTCAGCTGTTACTCCCCTATCATGTACCAAACACCCAGCTGTCTGGACCAGTGTTTATACCTGACGTGTATAAACCTTGGTTCACCTGCGGAAAAGACCTCCATTAATCTTAATAAATTACAGACTACAGCTTAGGGTTTCATAATATTAATATTTGAAAATGGAAATCCAAAATAGCAATTTCCAAAAGCACTGTGCATTAGTTAATGCTGAAAAGGAAACTAATACCTTTCACTTATTTTTTTCAGTCGTCCATTATAGCTGATCATGTAGTGTTGCGGCCTGAACCCCTTTAAGCCTTGTTCCAGAACACTCTCAGAGCATAGTTTATATTCATACATTGCATGCAGGTCCAAGAAGAACAAGAAGAACAAGAAGAACAAGAAGAACAAGAACAAGAAGACGAACCTACAAAAGAAGACCGGAAACCGTGAATCAGACCTGACTTCTGCTGGGAAACACAGGAAGAGCACTGTGCCTCTGGGTTCCCTGCAGCTTCTGTGGTTTGCACAACTGTGCGCTGAGACACGGCGGCTTCCAGGGCGCTCTCTCTCTCGATTTCGCTCTCTCTATCCAACAGGTGAAGTGCGCATCTGTGGCTGTCAGCAGAGATGACTGTTTCCTGCCCTCAGCACTGTTTATCCTCTGTTTTCTAATCCTCTCATAATCCATTCGCCGACAGGCTTAGTCCGGAGTGTACTGTACCTCGTGAGCACCATTTACTCAGTACTTAAGGGATCATTTTTCATATCTCCCTTTCCCGCATTTATAATTCTCCAAGCTTTCATGTATTTCAGTGGGTTTTTATTTATTTAATAATTTATATACGTACTTGTTTTTTTGTTAGGTGTAGGGATGGATCTCTGCTATCAGTTTGTCTGAGAGGATGTGGGCCCTGCCGCTCCCGGCACTCAGCAGGATTTTAACCCGGACTCTGTTGTCTGAAAAAAAGCCGTGTGGGCCAGAGGCTGTCTGTGCTGCTTCTGCTTCTTGTGTAACTGAATTAAACGCCGGTGTTGAGATGGTAACGCTGTCGCAGCTCAGCACGTCCGATTGCTCATTTAGAAATCCCAGAGTGTGTTGGGAGACGTTGGGAGAGTTTCACGTCTGAAATCCATTCCACCCCCCCCCACTCACTCCCAAGGTGGAGAATTCAAGCTCATTCTTCTTGGGATGTTAGCATTGCAACATCATCTAAGCTTACTCTTTCTTGGATGTTGTCTCTACAAAATCACCCCAACTCACTCTTTCTGGTATTTTAGCATCGCAACTATAGAGTTCACCCAAACTCACTCCTCCTGGTCTGTCAGCATTACAGCATCACCCAAACTCACTCCTCCTGGCCTGTCCGCATTACAGCATCACCCAAACTCACTCCTCCTGGCCTGTCCGCATTACAGCATCTCCCAAACTCACTCCTCCTGGCCTGTCAGCATTACAGCATCTCCCAAACTCACTACTCTAGGCTGTTAGTCCGCATTACAGCATCACCCAAACTCACTCCTCCTGGTCTGTCAGCATTACAGCATCACCCAAACTCACTCCTCCTGGTCTGTCCGCATTACAGCATCTCCCAAACTCACTCCTCCTGGCCTGTCAGCATTACAGCATCTCCCAAACTCACTACTCTAGGCTGTTAGTCCGCATTACAGCATCACCCAAACTCACTCCTCCTGGTCTGTCAGCATTACAGCATCACCCAAACTCACTCCTCCTGGCCTGTCCGCATTACAGCATCACCCAAACTCACTCCTCCTGGCCTGTCCGCATTACAGCATCTCCCAAACTCACTCCTCCTGGCCTGTCAGCATTACAGCATCTCCCAAACTCACTACTCTAGGCTGTTAGTCCGCATTACAGCATCACCCAAATTCACTCCTCCTGGCCTGTCCGCATTACAGCATCACCCAAACTCACTCCTCCTGGCCTGTCAGCATTACAGCATCTCCCAAACTCACTCCTCTAGGCTGTTAGCATTGCCGTAGCCTTGTAATCGGTGCCGCCCGTTTCAGCAGAATGTCTTCTGCAGGCCCTGCTGTTTCGTTTGGGCGTGTTTAGCTGTCGGCCATTTCCACACTCATAATATGCAGTTTAGTTTCACTGCGAGGGTTGCTCTTTTCACAGAGCGCCTCTTAGTACCTGTATACTCCACTGGTAATACCGAATGTTAGCATTGCATCATTCGCCCTGGTTCACTCTTAGCATTGCAAGGTTACCGTGCTCACTCTTTGCAGGATGCTAGCATTTCAACATCACCTTCAGTAACTGTTTCAGCAATCCCCAGCTCCTCCCGCAACGTTTTGCATTTAATCTTAAGAGAATATCAGACAATATCAGACACTCTAACTGAAGTGAGCTTCCACCGCAGTGCTCATGATAGCGCTCACTATCATTCGCAGAATTGTTTGTCAACATAATTTAGATGTTCTGATTGCCACCATCACTACTTCTTCAATTACCAAGAATCATGTGGAGAGAGGGACAAAATATTTTATTTGCAACCACTTAAGTG
Source organism: Ilyophis sp. 1 JC-2022 (assembly GCA_022702515.1). Classification (NCBI taxonomy): domain Eukaryota; kingdom Metazoa; phylum Chordata; class Actinopteri; order Anguilliformes; family Synaphobranchidae; genus Ilyophis; species Ilyophis sp. 1 JC-2022. The sequence goes on along the minus strand of CM040405.1, from coordinate 48,859,439 downwards.
ATTCAAGTGTGTAGTGTTAAAAATATGGATTATTCCATTATAAGATGGGGATCGGGCCTAGCAAAGCCTTTTAGGCAGACCGGAGTAGGAGTTTACTTGTTGACAGGCACAGTTGGGCTGTGTACTTTTGGCCTGTGTGCTTCACTGGTGGTCTGAGCCTTGGCTGCGCTAACTGCATGGGACTGTGTGCAGCCAGCTGCCAGAGAAATCGCACTGTGTGTTCATTGGATTGGGACCATCTCCCACTGGCCGTCCTCCAAGCCCTGCATTGACCTCCTGCATTATCTGAATATCATGGAGGTAAAAATAATTTCGTTTTGATGTCGCTGTTCTAAAATGTGCTCGCTCCTTTGCAGTTCCCAGTACCAAATCCCCTTGTGACTTAAATGGTGAATTCCCATGCACTAACGGGTTGTTTCCCTTTCAGCAATTTACTCTAATAACTTTCCATTTACTGGGGCTGAGTTCTGGGTGTTTCCTGCCGTATAGTATTTTTTAAATGTTTAATCAGTAATGTGACTCTACAGTGTGTCTGCTTTGTTAGGTGCCATTTTCTCACTCCATAGAGCCCTGTCTGGTTACTATATATAGCACTGCTTCAGTAAAGTAGACTGCTAAATGGACAAAGACCAGGGTAGTAGGACTTGCGTTGTGCTCTTGGCGCTCTGTCATAAAGAGACCGGCAGGCATCAGACGTTGTGAAGTCAGATACTGCTCCACTTCACCGATGTACCCCTTGCTTCTTTAATACATATACAGACGTGCTCAAATTTATTGGTACCCCTGGTAAAGAAGAGTAAAAAGGGTTATAAAAAAGCTTAATCTCACACTGAAAAAATTGGAAAAATCCATCCTTTAATTGACGTTCATTTATTATGAGAAAAACAAATCCCTCATCAAGAAATTATTATTTTTAACAAAACCATGTTAAAACGCCGTTTCTAATTTTTTCAGTGTGAGATTAAGCTAATTCACCAAACAGTGAATTTTTTATAACCCTTTTTATTCATCTTTACCAGGGGTACCAACAAACAAGTGACATAATAATTCACTGGGGTTTCGACTCCATCTTGCCCTCTACTAAAATATTCTATAACCTGAGAGATATTCAGCATGAACCCTCCAAGTATTGGTTTTCTGCTATGCATTCAATTTAGTTAATGTAGAGATTACAATCTCACAGTGATAGTTTTTACTGTAATTAAAACAGCCAGGATGTAAGGGAAGTGGTGTTAATCAACATAGCCTACTTTTTTGATTAATTAGTGGAAACATCCATTATGGTAAAATTAGCATTTAATAAGAACGTGCTGAACAGCACCATGTTTTCTTTTAATTGCTGGATGGGGAAAAAGGTAACACAGTGGCATAGTCAACAAACACTTTGTATTTTTTATTTTTTTATTTTGTTTGCATCTTCAGGCCTTCCTGGTGCTACACATATCCAGTGCATACGTCTCTCCGAACTTTGTTTGGAGACGAGATCAGATTGAAATAAAATTCTGTCAATTAATTTCATTATTAATCGCTCTTGTTTTGTGGAATATTGCAAAATGGGTATGCCGTAGAATATACTGGCAAAATATTCAGTGCAGCTACTGTGCAATCCGAATCCGTACGCTGCAAACATTTGTTTAATGAAAAATGTGAAAATGACATGCGATAAAAATGCTTTAAGCTCTGAAATAAGAAATACCGAAGTATATGTTTTGACAGACTGGTCTCATTCCCAAGGCGTCATGAAGTTACGCTTGGGCAGCAGCCTATGACGTCATCCTTTAGACGCAGAAGGAGGCCTTTTGCATCAGCATGTTGACGCACTCAGTGGCAAATTTACGAATCCTACTATGGCGAAGGCTTTGCTCATGAATATTCACCCCCAACCCCTAAACATAACCTCACAGGAGTTCATGTAACTCAAGCTCATGCCCGAACTGTTAAGATAGTGGGCGAGCCCGACCACAGGAGTTCACGTAACTCTCTACCGGATGAAGAGAAAAAAAAGCATAATATTGAAGTGCCACAACCAAAGAAAAGTTATGTGGCCACAAGCGTCAATATACGACGCAAAAGGCTGCCTCAATATATGACGCAAAAGGTTACCTTTGGCGTCACATAGCGACACTTGGGCAGAAGCTATGTGACGAGTGCGGGTGATACCACGTTGGTTTTTAAGTACATTTTAATGGAAATTGACATCAGAGTTGCTAGAGGATTTTTTTCATGATTTTTTTGTTAATCCCTGGGATTCGTTTCAGATGAAAACTGTATGTGTGAGTCCACAGAAGGTAGGAGGTTTGAAAACCAGCTATGGAAGAAACGTCTGACAAATCTGCGGGAGTAATTTGAATATTGGGGATTTTTTTTTGGGGGGGGGGAATCACATTCATCTGTTAATGTGGATTTATGTGTGTGACTCTGAAGTCTTGAATGGAGAACAGCAAACACAATTCTGCTGCCTTCTGTGCAGGAGCGCAGGAAAATAAAGGTGGAATACTGAATGGAGGGAAACTATGGCTCTTTATATGTAGATTTTGTGGTCCCTTGGTCAATGTCTCTGCTTAATTGGCAGTTAGAAAGACATGATTCTTGGTTATTCAGGGCCATTGATTCGTTGAGTGAGCTGACACCGTTCTCAATAACTCCCATTTGTTTGGCTCAAAGGTGCAAATGGAAATGTCTAGACAGACTGTCATCCATTGTTTTGGTTACATATTGTGTAGTTACAATTTATCAGGCTGAATACCATTTTAACTGACTCTGGCCTTGCTAGGATTCAGTTTTCATGGATTTGTTTAAGAGTTGGAAGCAGTTACGTGTATAATTATAATGTAATATGCATTGTAAGGCTTTGGCAAAAACACTCTCCTCAGACTGTGAGCTTAAGCTTTCTCTTTCATATTATTGGGGGTTTTCAGATAATCTAATCTGTTTGAATATTTCTAAAACTACATGACCGTCGTGTCAATCATGACATCTGCTTTTTAACAGTGTCATGGTCGCCCAAGAATGCAGTGATTGCCAGTGGTCATCACTTGAGTGACGTGACATGGTCGCGACTGGAAATAGAGATGTCAGACATCATAATGGGCTGTAATGGCGCATTGGGCACTTATGTCTGGTTCTTCCTCTTTTGTGTGAGCTGGGTTCTGAATGATCACAACACGTAATGGAATCTTTCTCTTTTGTGTGTGCTGGGTTCTGAATGATCACAACACGTAATGGAATCTTTCTCTTTTGTGTGTGCCGGGTTCTGAATGATCACAACGCGCAATGGAATCTTTCTCTTTTGTGTGTGCTGGGTTCTGAATGATCACAACACGTAATGGAATCTTTCTCTTTTGTGTGTGCTGGGTTCTGAATGATCACAACACGTAATGGAATCTTTCTCTTTTGTGTGTGCTGGGTTCTGAATGATCACAACACGCAATGGAATCTTTCTCTTTTGTGTGTGCTGGGTTCTGAATGATCACAACACGCAATGGAATCTTTCTCTTTTGTGTGTGCTGGGTTCTGAATGATCACAACACGCAATGGAATCTTTCTCTTTTGTGTGTGCTGGGTTCTGAATGATCACAACACGCAATGGAATCTTTCTCTTTTGTGTGTGCTGGGTTCTGAATGATCACAACACGCAATGGAATCTTTCTCTTTTGTGTGTGCTGGGTTCTGAATGATCACAACACGCAATGGAATCTTTCTCTTTTGTGTGTGCTGGGTTCTGCAGGATCACAACACGCAATGGAATGTGATTCCAATCTTTTGATGGTTTGTTATGTCCAATTCTTCAGAAAGGTCCAGAACCGAACTAGGCCTAGGCCTATATTCTTTTGTGCTCTCAAACCACATTTTGTTTGCAAGATGTTAAATTGTACTCAGTGAAGACAAAAGAAGATGTATTAACACGTTTAGTTATTTTTATAAGCACGCAGTTAAGCACTTCAACTTGATCAAAAGCCTGTTTCAAAAATGATATATCTGTTTATTGGAGGATAGGTGAGGTGCCGTTTACTTCAGAGCCAGAACTGGAATTTGGAGCTGTGTTTCAGTTTAGTTGGGACAAGGTATTAGGTACGGAATATTAGGTTTTACAAAGGTTTTGTTGTTCAGCTGTTGTTCTCTTGCTGTTTTTGGCTGCCTCTGTGAGATCATAATTAAACACACAGAGCTGTGTTTATGTAATTTTGAAATATTTTTCACTCTGAACAGAAGGCGGAGGATTTCAGCGGCAGTTAATTTTTCTGGATATTGTGCTTTTGCAAAGTGCCACTCAGCATGATTAGCAGTTTGAAGGCAAATGAAATGCAAATTGAAGGCAAGTAAAATGAAAACTGAATTCCAACTGATTGCCTGTATCATTCGCACGGGATTTTAGGCCATGTTCACATTGACAAGGAATGATTAGCCTCCAAAATAGAAGCTTAAGGAAAATGGAATGATGACAAGTGCTTCTGCCTCAGGTCTCTGCGGATGACCACGTTTTCATGGAGTGCACTCCGCCCTTGTCTCCAGTGTCGAAGTCAAGACAGACACCCATTGAGGACGCTTGCCATCTGTGCCGCCCTGGCACGAGGGCTTTTTTCTGATTTCCTTCAGGAATCAGAGTACGTGCACTTCGTAGCAGGTTCTGCTATTGCACTGCAGAAGGAAATGGCCTATGACATTTCCAAATGTAAATCAATTCATTATACAGCCCATGAGGAGAAGGTGGTTCACCACCAGGGGTGCACTTTCCAGCAGCCACATATAGGAATCCCCCCCATAAACATGGCCAATGGGATGGTCGGTGAGTTCCTATTTCTCCATGCGCCTTACAAGACTGTGGCCTGTAGATACTGTGAAGGCATTCGCCGGCTCCTGACCCTAAGCCTTTGGATTTAGCAAAGGATTCTCACACAGCCCCACGGACAACACTGTGTGCAAGCCTGGCTGCTGAACTACAGGGGAATCATGCAGTGTATGCAGTAATGAGCGTAGTCCTAAGCATGGTTATTTGAAAGGAATAATTCTGCTCATTTTTAATTTTATTTGTTCTCATTCATGGGCAATGAAAAATGTACATAACAATAAAACTGAAGCTACGGGACTAAAAAAAACACTGTACAGTATGTTTTACACCCAGAAAATAGGAATTATATGTGGCTACCTAACTCCAGCCCATAGTGGACCTCGGCAATGAAAAGCATTGTTTTAATGGTGAGTGTGAGCATTGAAAAGCATTGTTTTAATGGTGAGTGTGAGCATTGAAAAGCATTGTTTTAATGGTGAGTGTGAGCATTGAAAAGCATTGTTTTAATGGTGAGTGTGAGCATTGGAAAGCATTGTTTTAATGGTGAGTGTGAGCATTGAAAAGCATTGTTTTAATGGTGAGTGTGAGCATTGGAAAGCATTGTTTTAATGGTGAGTGTGAGCATTGAAAAGCATTGTTTTAATGGTGAGTGTGAGCATTGGAAAGCATTGTTTTAATGGTAAGTGTGAGCATTGGAAAGCATTGTTTTAATGGTAAGTGTGAGCATTGGAAAGCATTGTTTTAATGGTGAGTGTGAGTATTGACACTGGCTCGGTGAAGGTACCTCTGTGCTAGAGTGAGCCTCCAGACGGATGCTAAATCATTCAGGACCTAATGGGCTCTTGTTCTTAGCTATCCCGTGTGACATATAGCTGTTCCTTTCTCATTTTGAGTGTCACCCTTTTCCAACCCAGCTATTGAACATCCAGAACAGTTTACTGGATGGATGGTCGGATTCAAGTGCACTGTGGTGATAAATTGCCGTACGTGAGATTGTATTGCATGTCTGGGTCCACTGTCAGGTCTGTAGAAGCCTTTTTTTGTGGATCCATGGTCAGCTGGGACGAGAGCACAGATAAGTATGGATGTGTTTTAGGGATCATATGTTCGGGGCCCACACTGGGTGATTGCATCAGTATCAGCCCCCACTCCCCACCACCAGTATCAAACCCCCTTTTCCTGCAGTCCCTCCCCACCAGTATCAAACCCCCTTCCCCTGCAGTCCCTCCCCACCAGTATCAAACCCTCTTCCCCTGCAGTCCCTCCCCACCAGTATCAAACCCCCTTCCCCTGCAGTCCCTCCCCACCAGTATCAAACCCCCTTCCCCTGCAGTCCCTCCCCACCAGTATCAAACTCCCTTCCCCTGCAGTCCCTCCCCACCAGTATCAAACCCCCTTCCCCTGCAGTCCCTCCCCACCAGTATCAAACTCCCTTCCCCTGCATTCCCTCCCCACCAGTATCAAACTCCCTTCCCCTGCAGTCCCTCCCCACCAGTATCAAACCCCCTTCCCCTGCAGTCCCTCCCCACCAGTATCAAACTCCCTTCCCCTGCATTCCCTCCCCACCAGTATCAAACCCCCTTCCCCTGCAGTCCCTCCCCACAAGCATCAAACCCCCTTCCCCTGCAGTCTCTCTCCACCAGCATCAAACCCCCTTCCCCTGCAGTCCCTCCCCACCAGCATCAAACCCCCTTCCCCTGCAGTCCCCTATCACTAGCATCAAACCCCCTTATAGGAGCTTAAATACAATTCCCCCCCCCCATTCTATAACCCCACCCCTGCTTTTACTGCTCTTTTCAGTGAAGTGACACATTCTTCCCTTCTGGGACTCAGGCTTTCATTGCTCTTTACCAGAATGAACAGTCTCTGAGTCTCTCGGCTTAGAAAGGGCTGGGGGGTGGGGGTGGGGGGGTATGGGACCCTTTCTGGCCCCCATGTCCCACATTCATTCTGAACAGCAGGTTTACATTCTGCCCTGAGCCCTGTTTTCTGCCCCCAAACAGCCTCTTATTTACTGTTAACTGCACCTGTGCAAACCGCTGTGTGATAATGGCCTGTCTTCACACAGCCCTGTAAGGCTCATCCATCGTGCTGACTGCGCTGCGGCAGAGTGGATCTTAGAACTGCGCGTGCACGGCTGTGTCCCCTTGCTCTTCTGTGTGCTGCGCTCCACGCATGGCCGCATGAACCGTTCCTGCCTCGTGTCCCTCTCATAGGAGCATGTTTGTTGTGTCATCATTCAGGATGTGCTTGCAGTTGAAGTTCCTTCCCTCAATGCATGACAGGCAGTCAGTGGTAATATAAACACACACGCGCGCACGTATGCACACACATACACATACAGTATGCACACACAAACACCCTTATGTGCACACAGATGCACTTTTTTTTTTACACTTTAAACAATTAAATTGTACCAGTTAGAAACAAATATTTAAATATGGTATGTCTGAATGCTGAGACCTTGTGTTTGTTTGCATTTGCCCCAGCTAGAGTCCAGGATACGGTATCCCTTGACATCCCCTGCATTAATGACAACATTTATGAAGGGCAACTACAGTGGTTGTTAAATAGCTTGTATTGCCATGGAAGTGACAGGCTCCATATCTGCCACAATCTTGTACAAACATGGGTACACACACACACACACACACACACATTCATGCATAGTATTAATAATAATAATACATTTGAATTGTATAGCTCTTTTAGAAGTGCTCAAAGACACTTTACAACAAGAACAGATAGATAAATATAAAATACAAATACAAAGACATAAGAATGCGAATAAAACAATATTGTGTATAGCAATAAAAATCAAGCAAATATATGCATACACATGCACCCAAAACAATTGTGCTTTTTTATTTTCATGTATCATTATTGCATCATGTCTAACAAAATGAAACTATAGCTTACATTCACTTACAAACCAAGTAGTGAAACTTTTAGGCTGTGCAAAGCATATTTTTCAAATGCAGGCACATGAAAAATGTCCTGCCACTTCATTAGTTTACCCTTAAAATCAACTTTGCGTGGTGTTTTACCGTAAACTGTGAAAACAAACATTGATCTAAATAAATCACTGTCTGACTGAATGTATTGTTTCACGCACAGAAGTGTTTAAATGAGCTTCGTGAAATTAGTCAAATTACAGGTGCAATTCCCTGGTTGAGAACCACCATACTAGGCCATAGTATACAATGTATTCATTCAATACAAACTTTTTTTACACGGAGGAGGAGGAGGAGTTTCTTAAAATATTTATTTTCTTGTATCTTTCTCCACCCATCAGTGCCCCAGCCCTGCTGCGTTTGTCCATGTGGCTCGAAGCTCCCTGCTGTTCAGCCCCATAATTTCATTTTCTGCGGATCTGATCCACAGAGAATTCAGGCCTCAGGCCTGTTCCATCCCCTAATTCGTTTCCTCGCAAAGTAACTGAGAATACGATTGTGCCTCCCTCCTGATGTAATCACGGGAGAAAGCGAGGCCTTTATTCCCCTCCCCCTGCAGCCTCGTGTGTTAGTACACAGTGAAATCCATGTTGAGTGCAGATGCAGCTACGCACAAACCTGCTGAGTCATGACCTCATGCTGAAATAATGGCTTGTGCATTAAAACGGATGAACAAAGTATGACGTGTCATGACCGATGGCCACAAGTTGACCCCAGTGTGACCCTAGCATTGCCAACACACAATGTTCAGGGTATGCCGATCCTCTGCAGTGAACATGATTATTGGTTCTGGTCTAGTATCAGTTATTATTAGTGTATTACTCTCATCCTTCCCATGTTGCCATTGGAGAGGGATCATCTGTACCTTCATTGAGCTTCCCGAAATTTGGGATCAGTACCAGCACTTTGTGAGGCCAATTTTTAAACAAACTTACAAAATACATTAGGATCTGTACTCTAGGCAGTAGGACTGGATATCCACTAAAAATGAGTTTTCACTTTTAGAGCCCAAGAAGTCTTTTTTTAGAAAAACTATATATTGCCTGTTGAAATCATTATTAAATAATACTGTATTTTTGCAAGATACAAAAAATAGTATTTCAGTATTATGACATACTAAAATTCAGACATAATTGTCTCACATTTTTTATATCCCCATGATGTTGAAGTAATGAAATACATAACTCAAACCTTTGGCTGAATTTACATCACTTTTATCTCCAAATCCTGACTAATGTGTCTCAGCCTGTCACGCTGCAGCAGCCACTTTGGTAAGATATTGAAAGCTTTAGTTATGCGTCCCGTGATGTCAATATAATGAACCGTCGAGATATTATTTCTCAATATTGTTCATTGGGTTGGACATAGCCAGCACACCACAAGGGGGTTTGATAAATGGTCATTAGGCCTTTGTACTATGAAGCACTTTTTTCTTTAGCTTATTATTTTTCAAATGACCATTCAAGCTGCCTTTTAAACACACTTTACCTGCAACAACCTAACACTAGTTTAAAACCTAATCTATTGGGAGTCATATTATAAGTAACATTATACTTTTTTCATATTTTCCCTATTTAATCTTTATTTAAAAATGGAAGGTCAACTGAGAACTCGATGCTCTTCTGTACCTAGGCAATGTATGGAGACTAGAGAGCTGCACGGGAATGGGGCCAGCGGTAATGTAACGTGCAGATATGGGGACAAAATAAAAAATCTTTTTACGGTGACAGCGGGAATGGAAATGGCCTTTACGGTGTTCCCGTGGAAACGGTGATGAAATATATGTTAACGTCGAGGTAACAGTAATGAAATTTTATGGTCCTTAATCACATTTATACATCAGTTAGCCATGTGAGGTATCCTGTTTGGGTGCAGCACTAACACACCATCAATCTCCATTTCTTAGTTCACTGTTTTTCATTCATTCAACAGATCAACAGACAAACCTGGAAACTCTATAAGAGCATTGATGAGAGTGACAAAATCATTCTCTACCATTAATCATGGAGATGCAAAAGGCTGACGCACAATTACTCATTTGTCTGAAAAGTGGCCGCCTCAGGTTTGACTGGAACAACAGAACCAAAGGCGATGTATGGAAAGAGTTCACTGTGATTAAAGTTGACGGGCATATTGTCCCAATTGTCAAATGTAAAAAATGCCATGCGGTTTTAAGATGGAGGTCTTGTGATAAAACCAGTGGTCTATGGGCTCACGTCATATAGCATGCTCTCCAATCGACTAATGTTACAGAACTTCAGGATTTCAGTTTTCAGAAGCAAGCGCTGCCAGCTCGTGCCACATAAGTTCTAATGATAAGTTAAATTACTGATAATGCAAATAATACCATTATACTTTGTTTTTCTCCTGATCAATCTGGGAGCAGGTCAGTTGGGCCCATGCATTTATGATTTTTAGGGGGCCAATGGGGCGGCACCTTGAATGGGGTGGGGACATGATTGGCTATGCGGGGAAGGGGTGGGGACGGTGTTTTTGGAATGCGGAGATGGGGTGGGGACAGTGTGTGGGATTCCGGGTACGGTGGGGTACAAAATTTCATCCCCGTGCAGCTCCAATCACAACGTTTGCAGTTACAGAGCAGTGACATGGTGCAAGTGACCGTGTGCACATACAGTAATGTACGCACATAACCTGAGCTGAACGCATGCTCGTTTGCATGTAGAGCATAATGCGATGGTATCGGTGGAGGCCTTGCCGATGGGCTGCGCGGTACGAAAGCTGATCCTTCTCATTATCTCGCTGTGAATTGCTGAAGAGCTTGTTAACACAAAGTTAGTCGCGCCACGGGAAGGGTTGAGAACACTGCCTTTCTCAGCGCGGTGGGTCTTTCGAAGTTACACTTCAGAATTGGCATTGCACGAAAGAGCTCATCGCTTTCATCTTGACCACTTTGTCAGGGGAGCCATAACGGATTGCCCCTCGTTGTGAAGCCGTGTTCTTCGTCAGCCTAACTGTGAAACTCCCCTCACCGCGGGTTGGTTTTGAGCGCTCTGAAGGATAGGAAGTCTTCCATCTGTAGGGTGACAGCGAGCCGTTGTCACGCAGTTTATACCTGTTGTGCTTGTGCAGAGGCAGCACATTCTGGTTGCGTTCCTTTCTGGCAGTTACTCCAGAGCAGGTGTCTAATCTGTCATCTTGGAGTTACGCTGCTCTATTATAGCCTTTTCTATTTTGGGCTCTCGGATGAATTGCTGCGCTATGGTGAATCGGTGTCCTATGGGCAGGCTTAACGCTCCCTTCCCGAGGCACCCTGTTTGTTAGGTTTTATGGCCCCGTGGACTTTGTCCTGGGGCAGCGTGAGATGATAAAGATCCTCTGATAGTACATGGCAGTGGATTTGACGAGAAAGGCCTCCCTGGTACACTCTGTTGATCTAAGGTTTGTCTCACAAATTCTCACAATTTTTTTAAGGCATTGTCCTTGGGAGTGCCCTGTATAAACATGACCTGCAGTGATAGAGTAAAGTCATTTACAAAGGCAGACCATCAATGGATACTATGTTACCAGGAAATATGTACAATGAATCATTTTTCCTGTGATTAAGTGTACAGTTAATCTAATTATGGAATTTGGATTTTGGACTCAGATTATGTTCGTAAACGCTGCAGAAGAAAAGGTGCGGTGATAGAGGAGGTCGGTGCTTTCACTCGTCTTTTATTTTCAGGTAAAATATTTTCTCCAAAGCAAGGCGGAAGGTCTTTGTAGCGGACAGGCCGCCCTAGTCTGTGGTGGATTGAGATGACAGCCAGCATAAAGTCATCTGTCGCTTTCTCAGAGAGGGCTAATTTTAGCTCCCCGCCCGTTCGGCCGCGTTACCCGTGACGCGTATCGTTGATTGTGACGTGGCGCGGAGAATGAGGCGGGGAGATTTGATGTTTACATGCTCCAGGGCCTCTGTCTCCTGGGATCTGTACTTTAGAAAGCTGTGTCAAAGACGGATACATTTTACCGCCCTGCGCACACACAGACTGATTGGCTGTGATCACTTCAAGTGCCTAAGTCCCTTAAGAATGTCCATGTAATGCCATTAGCTTGGGTCAGCATTTGGCTTGCTTTAATCTGTCTGGTTATGACGGAATCCATTCACAAACCTAGCTCGCACAGGAAACTCTGAAAACAGCTTGCCATCAAAGCTGCCGTGGTCAGCATTTCATTCCTGGACTGGCTTTGGACCAGTTCTGTATATGAAGCCAATTCTGTGGAAGTGATCAGGTCAGTGGGCTGTAGTCACTGGGTAGTGTAGCATGTCATCAAGATATGCTGTAACCTGTGAAAGTAAGACTCTGGTGTCAAGTTCAGCTGTTACAATTAGGTCATCATAGTTGCATCAACCTTTATTTATTTTTTTTGACTGGAAATGTATCCTCATTTTCATTTTGGGATGCACTTAACAGTTTTGTTCGCCCTTAACATGCACGTTCAATTCACTGCTTCAGACATTGTTAATTGTAAAAATATTATCATGTCTTTGTACATACAGGGATAACTCACTTTATGAAGTGTGACATAGGAAGTATTATATCCTTGTGGGTTTGCCAGATTAGTGGAAATAAAGGCGTGAACGGAATTTGCTTTGTCACTCAGAAGCCTTTTATAGCCCTCTCTTGCTAGTTGGAGGTCCATGTTGACATGAACTATGCCGCAATGCCACAGATAACAATAGAATAGCACCACTAGCAAGGAGGAAACTCACACACTCACTCTCACAGGTGTAGGCCTATAACTCCGCACATAGAATACTGCATATGTTTGAGTGTAATAGTGTTCGGTTGGTGGCGACGGAAGCTCTTGTAGCATTATTTCAAGCCTTACAGCAGCTCCTGCCCATTTTGTCTGTAAACAGAAAGCACTGTACCTTGGTTAGACATGGGATTGATACATTAGTCATGGGATTGATTTGGTTATCAGCTTTTAAAACTGGGCATGAAAAACAAATATTTATTAGTCAGCTTACCTTATTAACAGATATTTAAGTTTGGTTATTCATAAACATCCACAGACCTTGTTTTGCACGGATTTTTCAAAAACTACTTTCTACCGAACTACACCAACTGTGTACATCCGCGCAAAGACTCAAGCAAAGCACGCCAGTATTCTGGGGTGCAGTTTCAACATTGTGTTGATCGCCCCAGAATACTGGCGTGCTTTGGTTGAGACTTTGCGCGGATATACGCAGTTGGTGTACTTTGCTAGAAAGTTGGCCAGGTACTGCTACAGACAAGTCAGACAGACTGTGTGTTCCAACTGCCCAGGGGGCTCAGAGTTTTCCACTTTTTTCTAAAAATGAGAATTGATCGGGTCGTAATGTGACTCATCCATCACCTGTACTGGCACAGCTCTTGGCCCAATTAGCCTGGCCTGATTTTGTTTGCATGAACGGGTCATATGTTACAGCAGGAAGCTAAATAACATCAGGAGTTAGGTAAAACATAAGGTCAGCGTCTCCGTAAAGCATATGAGGAAACTCGACAAACGCGCCAAATCGACTTTATCAACATTAACACCTGTTTGTTTCCCCCTGTCGGTTTTCACTAGAGACATGTATTTGCAGGACTGATATGGAGTGCACTTTGTTTTAGTTATATTCACTTTAAGCCAGCCCAAGCACATTTTGTGTGAATTAACACAAGTGAATGCAATATGAAGCGTTATCTCTTCCTCAGCTGGCTCACAAACGTCAGCAACTAAAACTTTTTAAAGCTACATAATGCAAAAAAAGCCAGAAATTCTGAGAAGATTAACTGTCAAATCTGTCTTGTTAATGATTTTCCAGGTTCTCATTTTTGCGTGTAGTTCAACATGCTGCAGATAACCCAGATTTTAAGGTTACACTTTTTCTCTCATTCCAAGTTGAAATGTCATCCCACTTTTTATTTTTCCGGAGCTAAAGGAGGTAGGATCTCTGTTGAGTATAATTACAACAGCTCCCTGCCAGGCTGAAACTAGGCCAGTTTCTAAAACAACCCTGTGCCGCTGACAGCAAGGCTGTTAAATGTCTGTTAGTGTGGGCTTCAGAAGGCTGTTTTTTTCCCTCTCTTTGCTTAGTTGGGTGGTTCTGATAGGTCAAGACCCTCTGAAAATGTCAGCGCTGGAACGCGCAGAGAGACACTGAGGCCTTTGTGCTGAGTCAAACCAAAACACGTGACTCAACAATGGTTTTTACATAGCTGCATTTCTTCTTGTGGGAGAGGAGTGACTCCTCCCTTCTGCCCTCTGCCCTGACCCTTCCTTCTGCACACACAGGGCCTGCTGTCAGAGGAGCCTGTGGTGGCACTTGCACCGAACGCTGCGTGCTTGGCTTTCGCAAGGGCGCTGGCCGGGCCCCGGCACCGTACGACTTTGATAATCGCCGGGTATAAATAGCATCTGAAGTCACGCTTTCGCCGTCGCTCTGACACCCCACCAAGACGCCCGTCGATGCCATCGTCCTGCAGGCAGACAAACCTGCACCATGGATGCAGCAGAAGAAGCTCCCAGCGTCTCTTTGGAAATTTGCCTCCTCACAGTGTGTCAGAATATAGCCTACTATTTCCAGTGATAATGTTGACAGACAGTTGACAGACAATTTCTATTCTCAATTCAATAAAATTATATTTGTATAGCCCTCTTTACGGAGACAATGTCACAAAGATGCTTTGCAGAAAAGAAAATTGGGCAAAAGCCAGGCCTCATTAACTCCCCAAAAGCAAGCAATTGAGGTAAAAAAAAATAAAAAATAAAAATAAAAAAAACTCTCCAGTGGGAAGTAAAAATACTCTGATTTTCCCTTTAGATTCTGAGTCTGCCAAGCTGACTGGATTTTATTTTTGTTTGTTGTGAGAAATGTGGTCACCTGACAAATGGGACAAGCTTCCTGTTTTCACCATGAAGTGTGTCAGTCACTGCAAATGCCTCCTATATGTACTAAGATTTTTTACTTACACTTCCAGTTAAAAAAAGTCATGTGATTATATTGCACTGCTCTTAGCTGGCAGCTGCAGGAAAATAAATGTAAAATGACATTTAAAAGTTGAAAGTTCAACTGTTCAATTAGAGTTTCTGTACTAATACATAGACAGGTAGATTGTAAGCAACACTGAAACGATTGGAGACCATTTCATTCTGGCGGTAGGGGCAGCAGTAGTTAACAGATCCCTGCATAAGTATTTGCTTGGAAATTACAGTGTGTAATCTCTAGTAGAATGAACTATGTAGTGAGAAGAACGCAAATAGGCCCTCGTCGTAATACGATCCTGTTCGTCCACACTGAAACTGAAAGCTGAAACCAGGGACCCACGCCCGTTTCTGTAGCTTTGTGTGAGCATGCGTGCGGTGCGTGGGTGGGTGGATGTCGGCGTGTGGGTTGGTGTTTGTTTGTGAGAGTAGGTGGCTCTCTTTAGCTCTAGTCGGAGAAGGCTCCTGGGGCCACATGTATAAAACTCTGAGTAAAAGAATGCGTAAAAGAACGCTCAGGGAGAAAGTCAGAAATCTGCTTTTGCAAAGTTTTGCATTTTCTCCCTCTGCCTTTCTGTCACGGTGTTGCCATATCAGACTGTCTGCAAACATTGCGTACGCATGGTGTCCGGCGTGTGCAGAGGTACGCAGGTTCTCTAAATACATCTGAATTTCTGCGTGCGCTTATGCAGCTTTCTGAGGGCGTTTTTCTGCTCGGCACTGTTTATACGTGTGGCCCCTGGCCTCTATGCTCTTCTGCTGGGTGGAAATTGCCGATGAAATCACATTAAACGGGATTGCGGGCATTAAGACGAATGCCTCTCATTACGGTCACTGACCCCGGGCACTTCTGCTCCTGTTGGTTGGAGGAATGCGCGTGTGCATGCCTCCTGGACAGGATCCCTTCTCAGCTCACGCTCACTCACCTGAGAGGAGCAAGATTATGCCATTCTATTTAATCAAGCTGTCTCCATATTTCCAAATAAGCTGCACATTTAACTGCAAGGGAACTTTTTCCTTTTTATTGAGATGTACTGTAGCTGCCTGCAGCCTATTATCATACCTGTGGTTATTTTAGTCCTTGGGTACCTGAGGGTATGTTGGGGAACCTTTTTTTACTACAAAACTTTTATTGCAGTTGTTATGGCAATGGGTAGGTAACTGGGCTTGTAACTGGGCTTGTAACTGGGGTTGTAGGTAATTTTTTTCTGTTGAGCATTGGCTTAAGTTAAACCAGGCAGCTGTACAAATGGGTTGTAAAATAAAAAGTGTTATTTCAGTATGTTGTTCTGGATAGGAGTGCCTGCTAAATGCTGAAATGTAGTGTAAATATAATGTAAAATGTAGACATTCAAAGTCCTTTTCATATTGTATTTGCCTTTCTTCATACCGGCCATAGCACCAACACAAAGTAGCACCATGGAAATGTGTGACCAAACATTCTGTGAAGAAAATTCTGGCTACTCAAGTCATTAATCTTCCAATGTCTATTTTTTCACCCCGCTGGAAACCCCTTGGGAAACGATGAAAACAGAAAAGATGAAACTGATTATGTAAGAGTGGGTTAAATAGGCTTTCTCTCTGTTGGAGTTGTGCACTTTGTGCTTTTTTTTGTGTTTTTTTTAACATATTAAACAGTAGTTGAAGGGGCTGTTGTTTTCTGTGTGTTTTCAAACCCCCTTGGCATGCACTGTCCCCCCTGGGATTTCACCCAGGAGAAAAGAGAATGAGACAGGGAGAGTTACAGAGAGTGAGCGATGGAACACTGAATTATTCTCTTCCTCTATTTTTCTGGCCTTGGCCCCAGAACCATCCAGTGTGGTGAGTCTGGGGGTGCATTTTGAGCAGGGGAACCCAAGTGAGGCTCCCCATGAGCAAGACATGGAGTCGTCCACAGCGATTTTTCTTTTGGTTTTGCTAATGTAATATTATTATGTCTTGGTCAGTTTACAGCAATATTATATAGTTTTAACTGTTATTATAAATTATTATTATTATTATTGTTATTATTATTATTATTATTACTCTGAAAATTATGGACTTAGATTACAGAATCAAAATATCAATTTTATTAAATTACAATCACTTAGCAGATGCTATTATAGAGAGTGACTTACACAAGTGGAGAACAGTGTTGCAAAGGGATACAAAAGTGTGTTATCACCAAGAGGGCACAGAAGGCCCATTTATAACCAACAAGTGTAAAGTTAGCTGAACAAACCAACAATCAGTATTACAAACGCAAGTAAATACCACTGCACAGCTATAGCCTACCTTGGCTATAACATTATCCCAAAAGGAAATGAAAAATGAAGCCAGTATAGCCAGTCAAGGATAGCCAGTCAAGATTAGATTTTCACTGGGATTCAGGCTTTGCTACACAAGAGGAAACAAAATCCATGTTAAGCCAGATTTTAAAAGATAGAGCTGGGTGTAATAAAGACAATGATACCGTTTTAAAAACTCTTGCCTTGGGATTCATTAGCTGACTTAAGTCTTGAATACTGTTGACAGGCTACAAAAAGAGCCGTCTTGATCAATGAATGCAGTCTCTGTTAGCCAGTTAAAACTGCTGTATAGAAGGTTGGTAACTTGGACCTGGATGGCTGGGGTACACTGACTCCCAGGCCAGTGCCCAGATGTGGACAGATCCGGTAGTTAGATCAGTCACCCCCATCCAGGGCATAAATTACATGGCGGCCATACAGCCATGGCCGCCAGTGCCCTGTTATTTGGCCTCGATGTCTTGGCCATTGTGGCATTGATGCCTTGGCCGAGGCCATTGTGGCCGGACTGCTCTTTTACTTTGACTGAAATGCCTGCAAGTCAAACCTGTGTGACTCATCAATGTATTTACCAGTGTCATTGAAACAGATTTTGTACATCGTGATTGGACATCTTCTTCCTTAATGCTTTATGTTATTACTTATTGGTTTTGTCGTGTGGTCAACCGTTAACAGAAACGGATTAGAATTGTGACCACAGCTGACAACTCATGTAAGCAAACTTATCCTTGATTGATCTGTCAAAATCTTTCTTTCCGCATCCAGGGCATCAGCAATGAAGTCACTGAATACGATTCTACTTAAAGCAAGATAGCCTACTGAAGGCGACATTATTATTAGCTAGCTTGCTAACGTTTTTCTTTTAGATGTGAGATTCACCGCAATAACATTGGTTATTATTGGTTTTGCTTGTAATGTTAAGCAAACTTATTCTTGATCTGTCAAATAATTATCTTTTCGTGTCGAGGCCAGGGCAACATGTCTTTCTAAATCATGCTTAGCTGCTATAATTAAATGACTGCAACGAAGTCACTGACTACGATTTTACTTAGTTAGGTACTGCAAGATAATATAGCCTATCGATGGCGATTAGCTTGCCAAGTAGCCTCCCAGCAAACGGTGGACGTCCCGGGGACGTACCATTTCAGTCCTCTCAAAGTTATGATGTGACGTTCCCTAGGGATGTCCTAAAAACATTACTAGGATGTTATTTAAGTCCTAGGAAGGTCACTGTTTGGTTACAATATGACATTTAATTAGAATTTTTCAGGGAGGTTCAAGCAATGTCCCTATCCGGTTATGATATGACGTTGTGCTCATAACATTCATGTGACATTCAGGGATGTTCCTGCAACGTCTGTTACTGGTTACAATATAACGTCATGTAATGTTCTCTGTGACGTCCACGTAACATTTAGAAAAACCTACAAAAAGACGTCAATGCAACGTCCTGATGACATTTCGAGACGTTCAGGGGACGTCCCAGGGAACTAACTTTGTTAGCTGGGCTACGCTAATATTATTATTAGCTAGCTTGCTAACTCATTTATAACTGATATCCAGTTTCTGATCAATCACAGAGAACTTTGCCAAGTCATTACCAAGTTTTTCTAGAGAAATGGAGGGGAGAACTGTGGAAAAAAATATACTCACTGCATCTGGTATTAAATGCCAGTTTGAGCATCTCATGCATTGTGTTGGGTAGAAATTAGTTTTGAGTGTCAGTAATCACATTAAAATGTATTTGATTTCAGGGGATTTATGTTTCCTTGACGCTCTAAATCCTGCCGTGATGCAGCACCATGTCTGATTATTACCAGCGGAAACCCTGTGAAGTAACTGTCAACACAAGTGGAGGTAGTGGGTAGCCTATTCTTCATCCGTTTTTCGCCGGTAAAGTGTAGGCCCACTGCTCGTTAAACCTTTCAGTTTTTCTGAACTTTGCTATACTGTTTGTGTAGGCTAATGGATTTATTAACATTATACTATTTAAAATGGTCAAACTCGCAATTATGTTAAAACAGTGTGCAAACATTCTATTTACCGGGATTATTGTTATGGCTGGAACACAATTTGACTAATAGGAACAGTGAACCGGATCTATCCGTTTTATAACATGAGTTCACACATACTGCTGTTTGCTAAAAATATTGACACCATGCAACCTCTTTTGTGTAATAAATGTCATTGATTGCATTATTTTTTGTATGTAGCCTAGGTTATAAGAGGTTATGGGTAATACCTACTGTAATTATTTGAACTATATATCCACACATTTGGTAGGGTCCAAAACCTGCATTTGGTTGATGGCCTTAGTGCCCCACCAGGTGCCCTTGTTGCCCCCGTAAATTCAATGATTCTTGAAGGCCATATGGCCTTGCCCCCAAAATGTTGAAATTTAAGGCCTGCCCTTATCATCCTGTCAGTGATCACCCGTACAGTCCACTCTCCGCTTTTGTTTTTGTTGTGCAGAAATCCAAAATATTACTGTGACCTGGGCACACACACAATCTCATAATAGTCCAAACTGTACTCAAACTATGTTCAAACTGTACTCAGCTTAGTGATAACACCAAGGTCTTTCTCTTCCAGCATGGGAGACTGTTTACGGATAAGAGATAGTTGGGAGGTGGGTGTTTTATGCAGTTGAGGTAATGAAAAGGCCAGATTCAGTCAATTTAATATTATTAACCACATATTCTGCAGCAGTCATTTATTTAACTGTTCTGTCAGCTACACTGTGCCCGAAAGTAAGTAGATCTTAGATTGATGTCTGGATTTCTGGCAGGATTTGCAGTGCAGTCAGACCAGATGAATCAAACCATGACAAAGTACCTGCAGTTCACAGACGGCTTCGATGGATTTGACTTTAAGCCAATGAATGGACAGATCTAACTCACTTTATCTCCACCCCCGGTTCTGCCACTGTGCCAGTATTCCAGCCTGTCTGCCATATTGGCAACAGCATAGATCTCTACACTGTACTAGTGAGGAAAGAAAAGCAAGCTTTACATCATAAGAAGGCTTACTCGTATAGCACTACTGTATTCAACCGTGTGTGTGTTAGTTACATCAGACAGAGCTGTTTTTATAGTCATCAAATGTTGCCGTTTTATCTGCCGTTCGTAATGTAGTGGGGAGGGTGTGACAGTTGGAGGTGGGCTTCTTTTGTTAAGTCTGAGAAGCCCCCAGATCCACACAGTTCTCTGAGCGCTGTGCTCCAGTGCACCCACAGTAGCCTACACAAACAGCCCGGTGGGGATGTCTCTTTTGGCTGGTGTCACTGCTCTCTGAGCGCTGACCTCCAGTGCATCCACGGTAGGAGCCCTGTGGTGCTGTCTCTTTTGGCTGGTGTCACTGCTCTCTGAGCGCTGTCCGCCATTGCATCCACAGTAGCCTACACAAACAGCCCGGTGGGGATGTCTCTTTTGGCTGGTGTCACTGCTCTCTGAGCGCTGTCCTCCAGTGCATCCACGGTAGGAGCCCTGTGGTGCTGTCTCTTTTGGCTGGTGTCACTGCTCTCTGAGCGCTGTCCTCCAGTGCATCCACGGTAGGAGCCCTGTGGTGCTGTCTCTTTTGGCTGGTGTCACTGCTCTCTGAGCGCTGTCCGCCATTGCATCCACAGTAGCCTACACAAACAGCCCGGTGGGGATGTCTCTTTTGGCTGGTGTCACTGCTCTCTGAGCGCTGTCCTCCAGTGCATCCACGGTAGGAGCCCTGTGGTGCTGTCTCTTTTGGCTGGTGTCACTGCTCTCTGAGCGCTGTCCTCCAGTGCATCCACGGTAGGAGCCCTGTGGTGCTGTCTCTTTTGGCTGGTGTCACTGCTCTCTGAGCGCTGTCCTCCAGTGCATCCACGGTAGGAGCCCTGTGGTGCTGTCTCTTTTGGCTGGTGTCACTGCTCTCTGAGCGATGTCCTCCAGTGCATCCACGGTAGGAGCCCTGTGGTGATGTCACTTTAGGATGGTGTGCAACAGGGGGCTCGTGGAGGGTACTCCTCTTTCTGTCGACATCAATTGAGACAAAAGGCTGTTATTTAAAAAAATTGTGAGAAAGTTATAGTTATTGCTCAACCTGAAAAAATACGGCATTTGGATCACAGCTTTCTGTCACTCTCCCATTCCATATATAGACCCGGCTGCCTTTCCGTTGAATAGAGGACACAAAAACATGTTTATGTTATGTATAAGAATACCCATTCTTGGGGCGAGTCACTGAGCTGTATATAATTCTACGTTGTATTTTTTACATTTACTTAAATGGTTTTAGTGGTCTTTTGTTATGTGTCTGAAGAGCTACAGTGCTTATGGCAAATGCTATTTGGGTAGCAAACTGTTGATCAGTTCAACCTTTTTATTTTTACCTGCCGTGGCTGTTTCAAGGCTATAGGACAAGGAGCAAGGCATACCCGACACAGGTGGCTGTGCGCAGAATGTATGGGTGCATTGACGGATTATCCAAAGGGGCGATGGGCCAAGCAGTTAGCGGGAAGGGATTTATTTACAAAGGCTGTGAGATGCACAGAAGTGTGTCTTTTTCAGGAACTGAATGGGATGTTAGTAAGAATGAAGAAATTGTGATTCTTTGAAATGACTGGAAGCCAGTCTGAAGCTGTAATGGGTTGCATGCTGATTTAGGTGTGAGAATGGCTAGTTACAAACCTGCTGTGTAACACTTCAGAAGGTGTGAATTACAGGTAAAATTGATATTTTCTTGGCACTTTCTTCCCGATCGCTGACGTGTCCATGAACATATGCTTTTAATTCTGCCCATTCCTATTCCTATTTCTCTTTTTCTTAATCCTATAGAAAATTATCCTTCAATAAAAAGCTTTTTATTGGAACTTCTACGATTCGATGCATTCCTAGAATCTCAAAGGAAAACGGTCGGATTTCTATAATGGGAAAAAGCGCTGATGTATTTCTCTGATTAGGAAAAATACTCAGCTTTGATTACTTTCATTAAAAATCTACTTTTCTTGGTAAAGGTTCTGGTCCTTGACTCATTGGTCCTTGACGGGATTGTACATACGCTGTACTGTTAGCTGTCGCTGTATTCTCCTGTGACTCTCCTGTGACTCTCCTGTGAAGGTGAAGGTGAATTTTAATTGCTCACTGTAGCAGACAGGCTGTGTCCTTGCTCTTCTGTGTGCTGTGCTCCAGCGCATGCCTGCATGAACCGCCCCTGCCTCGTGTCTTTCTCATAGGTCCATGTTTATTGTCATTCAGGATGTGCTTGCAGGTGGCGTTCCTTCACTCAATGAATCACACACGCACACACAATTAAGCACAGATCAGCTCACCTGGGATTTGAACCTTTCAACCTTCTCTATACAAGCTCATGGATAGCAACCATAGAGTGTATAGTGTGTTTAGGGAGAGAGAGCCCTGGATTCCAATGGCAGATTTATAAGAATCTCAATGTATAACGGTGACATTCCATGTTGTGGTTGCCATGAAATTGCAGAATGCTGTAGCTAAAGATGTTGCTTACATCATTTCCATGGTCCTCAAGAACATAATTGCAGGTTCAGATTTACAGGGGGAAAGTGCATTGAGGGCCTATTTTGCGTCATGCTATTGTGCAGTAGAGGACAGAATGCGCGCACATCTAAAACTTGTAGACAGGTGCAGGGTAGATGAGTATAAGTATAAGAAAAATGAATTACCCGCACACTGTTGAAGAATGCTCCCGATAAGTGTTTAATGGAGACACAAACACAACGTTTTTACCAGAAAGTCTTCGTTAGGTATCATACCTGGTCGAAACCTTGTGTTTGTGTCTCCGTTAAACACTGATCTGGAGCATTTTTCAACAGTGTGTGGGTAATTCATTTTTCTTAAACTGCTGTACTACAGGAATGTTGCTTCTCGCACAAAAGCAGCAAGAATAAATTTTTTAGGAATGACTATTGGTGCAGTTCAGGAAGTGTGACAGAAAAATGCATAACCCAAATCTCTTCTTAATTTTATTTTACTCAGACAATTAATTCAGCCTGTAGCTCTATGAGTTTGTTGACAATCCTGGGAAACTGGTTTCTCAGAGGCAACTTTGACTAGCTTGAGGCGTACAATAATGTAGACTAAACACTGCTGGTGCGTGCAATGTCATATGAAGAAGCCTATAAAATCTGTCTTAATTTTAACCTCCTGCCCTACCATTGCCAACTCTAAGTCATTGTTGGATAATTACATATCTCATTAACTGGAACCGATTCTATGGCTGATTATTGATTACATTGTTCAAATTTGCCGCCATCAAGGTGTGTAACAAAGGCCTTTAGTTAATCTCTGTGACAGGAGATGGTGGTCCAGGCAGGTGAGGGAGGTGGATGGTGGTTCAATAAAAACTATTTGTCATGCCTCAGTTGTCTGTACAGCTATTTTTCTACCTTCTGGCCATACGACTGTGCTTTCGCAGATAGAGCCAGTAATGATACAGGCGAAAGCCTGCAGTGTTAAGGGCTGAGCGGCTTTCTGCCTTCACCGTCGCCTAATGAGCCCACTGGTTAGTCACCCAGGGCTGCAGTCCCCTCACACTGTCCTCTCCTTATGGCTGTAGAGGCATTTTGGCGATGAGTTCAGGTCCTAGGAAGTGCATGTAGCTGTGGCAAAAGGCCCTCTTAATTGGAGGAGCCGAAGGGCCGGGGTGGTAAATTGGACAGTCCGGAATTGTGCAGCTGACAGCGAGTCCTCAGGTTCATGGAGAACAAAAATCCATGCCCTTGTCTCTCCGGGCACAAATCAAAACTTCAACATCATTTAACAAACAACAACAAAGAAATAAATTGATAAAGCAGATAGAATGAGAGCAGTCGCAGCACACTGACTTGACTGCCTCCTGTTGCTCTACCATGCAAGTGGAGCAACAATGGCCGGAATGGCCAGTGCTCCTGCAGTTGACACAGCATATTTAATTTAGTCACTTGCAGGCCACCGTAGAGCAGAGGCCACAGAGCACTTACTGTTTATCCTGTTGCGTGTGTATGAGGCAGAGGAAACCTTCTGTGTCAGAGATAATAGCCATAGAAATAGCTGTGGACAAACAAACATTATAGTATGTTGGAAATAAAATTATCTGTTTATTTATATGTGTATTACGCTTTATAAAATGGCAGGCAGTAACCAACTCTTCAATGTGTGATATATCGTGCAATGGGCACATACTAAGAAGATGTCATTGTAGCAGAAGTCTATATAAATCCATCATTTTAACCGCAAATGAAAATATCCTGGCCCCTGTCATCTGCGGTGTATGTTTGCAGGGAAGGGAGGAGGTTGTTTATGGATTAGGAACATCTTAACACAATCCCATTAAGTCAACAAAGTGTATAGCCGATCTATCCCAGACTAGTCAGGGCAGAACCTTACATTGCAGTGCTTTTTAAGTCTTTCTTTTGGAACAGGAATCCGATCATTGGTCATGTTATTGGTTTTGCGTGAGCTAAATGGTTTTGCACCCGCTAAGGGTCTTAGTAAATCAGGCCCTCACTGTTTCTAAACAATGAAAATGGTACGCTCTCTCTCTCTCCCTCTGCATAAGCACCTCTGTGTTTCTTGGGGCAAGGCCCTTTTTAAGAGACAGGAGGGAATAATTCAGTGCGGCTTGAAAACATCTGGGTCTGCACATCCTCGTAGCAGGGTCTCTGCGGAGGTGTTCTCATAACCAGCCCAGTATTCTCATTGTGCCTATGCAGAGAAACGCAGCTATCTAAATAACTAGCAGCTGTTCTTGCAGTGCTAAAGGAATGCTACTAAACAGGAAGGCTTCCCCTCCTCGATGAATCTGTGGAGTAGCTAACAACAGTGACCTACTGGGACAAGAATTGCATTCTTCTATCTGTGTTTAACAGAGTATGAAAATGCTCTTGGGTTTAATTACTTGATCGTTTGCTGTTAATCAAGATTCATGTTGCTGACATGGGTCATGGGAAGTGTGTGTGTGTGTGTGTGTGTGCGTGTGCATGCGTGTGTGTGCATGTGTGTGCGTATGCGGCTGTGTGTGTGTGTGTGTGTGTGTGTGTGTGCGCACGCGCCGCTTTGATGATCAGAGGCTACACCAACTCATCTCTGTGGGTTCTCTGGTCAAAACCCCACTGCACACTCAAGGCCACTAAACCACAGCATTTCTGTCTCACTCGCTCGTAGAGAGTTCCCTGTAAACTAGTGTGCAATCACCCAGAGAAAGGCACTTCCGCCAATCTCACAACATGTAAACATTTCAATGCTGTAACATCACTGAGACTCAGACTAAACTAAGACTAATCTTGAGAGGTCTGGAAACCACAAAGAGTTCACACTGCAAAAACAGCACATAAACAAGAAAAGTTTCTCACAGTTCAAGATGTTAGAAACCCATAAAAAGTACAAAGAATTTGACCATTTAATTCAAACAGTCGAAATGTCAGCCTGGAAAGTCAAGTGAAGCCTCCACTAGGTTTAAGCGGTTGTTATGGACGTTTGCACACAGGCACTTACTGTGGTATTTCCTCCAGTTGGCTCGGAGAAAACAGAAAGAAGTTTTGTTTTCTAACTCCCCACTGAAGCCCTCTCCTCTATGGTGCTTGCAGTCAGGACAAGAGATTGTATAACCAAATTTTCTACATATAATGGCACATTACTATGATATAGGATAGTTGTAATAGACATCCAATAGAAATCCAAATCAACTCCATGAAGTGATAATTCAACAGTGGATATTTGTTCAGTACTGTGTTATTTATTCTCAGATAAAGTAACTAACCAGGTCCCTTTCTTGGTCATAAATGGAGGTTCCATCAGTTCCTCTGTAATGGCCCTGGGTGTTTATTTTTTATGGGATATCGCTTTGACCCCATGTTCTTGGTGTAAACAAGCTCTTAAAATTGTTACAGAGTCATGATTTACATCGTACCTCTCCTACCTTCAATAAAAATGGTCTTAACAGTGGCTTCTTTCATGCTCAATACACAATGCCAAAACTATCGTAACTGCAACTTTGCAAAATCATGTGAAAGTAATTCAGATACAGATCAAATAAACAGAAGCTGACCATGTAGAATGTGTTAAAAGTGCTCTAAAATATGCTAAATATGGAGAGCATATGAAATAAATAGTGTTAATTACGGTGCCACACTGAAGTGATTGATCTTGGCAGTTGGAATGAGTAATTGTCAGTAATGGACTTTCTACTGAACCAGAACAATATGTCAGGATGAATGGCTCTGCGTCCTTCCTGTGCACGTCCACAGTTCCCCCCCTCCCCCACCCCAGTCATCTCCCCAGGGCTCTTTTCCATATACCAATGACTTGAAGTGCTCTGACAGTGAATATATTGCCATGATATATGCAGATGACACAACACTAGTTGACCACTTTGATGGAATTGTATGGTTGGTGTATGACTGGTGCGAAAATTATTTTAAAAAATATATATATATATAAATTAATAATAATTTTAAAAATCTAATATTATATACATGTATATAATTATGGTTCATTTTCGACAGCTCTTTTTCTTTTGATCAGAACACACAATACATAAAGCAAAGGGGTCAGTGATTAATATATGTCCTGCAAAGGCTGATAACATTACTGGAGTATCATCCGTCGTTAGTTTGCGCTTTAAATCTATTCATTTTGGCGAGGTCCCGAAACTGAATGGGAGTGAATTTGGGAGCCTGACAGGAACAGCAATGCTGTTAGCGGTCAGCAGGGACAGCTGATGTCGCTAGCATTCACGCTATGCAAATACAATGGGGTTGGCTCCACAAAATGACTAATGCTATGCCAAAGTGAAATGTCCCTTTAACACTTAGTAAAGGCGCTACACAGACAGTGAGCTGGTGCTCATTCCCGGCTTTTCACAGCAGGCTGCCACAGGGCGGCAAGAACAAGCTCAAGGAGATAGTGAGCCTGGGTTCCCTGTGGTTCGCAGTGGAACGGGCTCTGGAGTCTGTATACAAATCACGCAATCACGCCGAACACATTGTGCATCTGCATGTTCGGTGGTGCTAAATCTATATACAAAATATACCATGTATATGCGTGATGTGTATGTCTCCCTACTTCTCAATTCAGCACCTACTGAGTGACTTTGGTTGCAAAATGAATACATGTGAACATGGATAATGAAGGTATTGCATTGAATCCTATCATATGGGCTGGGAAGAGAAACAGCAGGCAGGCTGGCTCACCTTCCTCTTCCAGGTGGCTGTGTCTTAACGGTATGTGGAGCCGGCTGATTACCCGATTCGTTCCTGTCTTCATTGTACAATGAATAACCAGCTCACTGAAAAATGGACGCAATTTTCTTTTCTTTATAAATAGCTCAAATGAGAGTTGCTTTCCTCGCCTTTGCTTTGCAGTCCCATCCTCATCCCAATCCCTGGGGGGAAGAAAATGTATCAGGTTTGTGTCACCCTGAATGCGTTTGGCCTAGATGTGTGCATGTGTAAATCTGTGTCTGAGCGAGCTCGTTATGGGACGTCCTTTTGAGGCAGATTAGCTGCGGTCACCTGCCAGCAGCCAGCAGCCAGCGAAAATGCCCTCAGCGCCAACCCAAACAGAGTAACCTAAGCCTCACTGTGTGGGCTCGCTGACCACGGCTCACTGTGGGTGTGATATAGGCTGATTCAGGGGCGAACACAGTGAGTAATAATTTAACATGTAGCACTGATGCTTGGCCTCACTTTATTCACTTACTGGATTTTCAGGACCCGCGCAGTAAAATATCCAGTGTTAATTAAACTCTGACAGAGTTTATACGAGTCCACTTTAGCCATAGCGGAGTCGTATAAACTCTGTAAGAGTTGATTTAACACTGAAGCTTTTACTGCGCAGTATTGCAGTGTTCCATCTCAAAGCTACAAAAGATTGCAGCCCGATCCATGCACCTATCTAAACATTAGTGCCATTGTATAAACGCGTGTTGAAATGATCATGATTGATTATTAAAATCTTTGAAAAGAATAACTGAAACTGGCACACCTACAGAACCGTGAATAAACATGTTTGCAGCTTTTCATAGCTGCGTATTCCAGACAATGAATTACACTCAGTAAGTGTTGCATTTGATTGGAATTAAAACAAAACTTGCCATGTCGCTTCTGCTGGACATTGCTTTTCCATTGATCATAAGATCAATTCTTTATTTTCTCTCTCAACATTTAAATTTGCACAACAGTGGTCAGGTGATTAAAGCTAGTAACTTCTAGTAAGTTCTTTCTGGGTTTCAGCTACAGCGTGTCCCCTGCTGCCCTGGTGATATTATTCAAGTTTGTATGTGTGCTGAAGTTGATGGATAAACATAATAACTATCCGGTTCTTTTTTTCCATACTCAGTCAGGAAGGGTCAACAAGGCAGTGGAAAAAGTCATTGTAGTTTTGTAGGATGCGTTAACAGGGCGTTGGTGTAAAAGAGCATGTGTGCTCACTGCTCAGTCGACCTACCCTGTATAAATAAAGGTTAACAAATAGTTATCTGTATCCTTATTAGGGTTTTGTTAGCCTCCTGTTGTGCATTTTGTCTTAAAGGTTGCACTTGGTCACTTTTCACCCGTTGCTCCCTGGTTTTGGACAAGGGAGAAAAAAAGCTACATGCAAGACTGGAATTGAGTGATTTATGATATTTCATATGGTATTTATATATATATATATAATGTTTTGTATAGTTCTCAACTTGTTTTCTGTCATTACTGAATGACATACATTTAAGCCTCAGAGATGCAAACCTTATGCACTGACTGGTCAACTGAACATCGTATGAACCTATAGTTGCATACGTGATTAGCCTTTTCAAGCACTTTATACAATAAATTGATTATCTATTATTATCGCTGATGCAAAAAAGTGAGTATAAAATAGAAATGAGTCAAACTTTCCATTGATAAGACCAGGGAAAAACATCGTTCCCTCTATCACTGTGTGTTGGGTCCATCTATCAGTGGGTTTGGTACAAGGCTAGAGTAATGTAAGTACTATTACTTGCCATTGTAATTAATATGGACTTTTTTCAATTAAATTTTCAATATTACAAAAAGTGCAGTTTGAATAATAATATGGTATTTTAATGAATTTGTAAAAAGTTCCAAAGAAATTTCAATTATAAAAATCATTCAGAAAAATTATGCAATTTCAGGTCCTGCAGTCCTAAAAATACTCATATGACATGAAGAATGGCCTTAAGTCGCTTATTAAGCCTGCTGATGATTTAGTGAATTATGCTCATTCCATTTGGGAGTATGTAGACTATGATTCTGGGCTGAGGAAGGGGGTGTGGGTGGGGTGGGGTGTGAGCGGATGTGATTCTCTCTAAAGTATGGCTGGGCAGTGGGGTGGGGTGGGGTGTGAGGGGATGCGATTCTCTCTAAAGTATGGCTGGGCTGAGGAAGGGGGTGTGAGGTATGAGGGGGTGGTCAGGGACTGAACCTGCATGGATGAGTCTGAGAGATCAGTTTTTCGTTTGTGTCGGAGCTGTTGAGTCATAACCGCAGTCGTCTCTCACTTCCTCATCACCGCCTGTCTTTGCGTCCGCTCCAGGGGACCTGACTGCTTCTTCTTGCCAGTCCAGCACAACAAATGTTCGCACCTCCTCGTTTTGAGAGCGTTCACATCTCCCTGTCCTTGGTTAACTGCCTGTCCTCTGCCTGCTTTGAATAGACTGAAACAAGATAAATTCGACCTCCCTTGGAAATGGGAGGTCATGTTGCATGTTGGAGTGAAATGTATTGCCGTGATAATTAAATGGGCGGTAGTGTAGTATAACGGTTAAGGAACTGACCTTGTAACCAAAAGCTTTGATTCCCAGTTAGAACACCGCTGTTGTTCTCTTGAGCCAGGTGCTTAACCTGTATAGATTCAGTGTAACTGTATAAAAGGATACTATGTAACAATGTTTAAAAAAAACAAAAAAACTGTATGTCGCTCTGGATAAGAGCGTCTGCTAAATGGCCGTAATGTAATGTAATAATTGTAAACTCAAGGAGCTTTTCATGTCCAGAACCTTCTTCAGATGAGAAACCCTCATGCCTTTGCATGGAACCAGCTTGTGTCGATCTTGGATCAGCTCCAGATCATACAATTGTGTGTGAAATCCGGAGTCGCTGTGCATTCGGGAGAGGAGGGGTACCAATAAAATCTGTCTCTTGGTGTCTAAATGACAATTGCTTTCTTTTATGTTACCTTTTCTCGCCACTTTAAGATACATTCGCCAAACTCTCTACTCATGATTTAACAACTTTCAATTATAATGATTAGGAAATGCAGATGCCTAAGACTGCTAAGATGTGGTCCACACGAAGCAGGGGTGTGTTTCCATGTGACAATTATTTCATGCATGCATAATTTATCGACATATATGCCATGTTACTCATATCATATCATATACTATGCTTGGGTCATGAAGGGTCATGTAGGGTTTGGAAAATGGAGACTTTGAAAGCAACTGTCCATTCATCATTTAGAAATGGGGTCACTTTCTACATCTGAGTGCAATGTTCTTGTGGGCAAGTTAAAAAAAAAAATAATAATACTTTTCTGCAATATTCATGCATGCATATAGGATCAATACTATACAATATTTTTGAACATATTGCACGCTAGATTTTTTGGTGAAGTTTTTAGACTGCTGGACTTATTTTAGTAGACCCCAGGGGTACTGACATCATACATGTTTATCTTATCTATTAAACATCAATGAAGTCATGTCTCTTTGCTGCTGAGTGTACATATAGTCACTTCAGTGCATCCTATACAGTAGCTATGAATAATAGAAGTATCTTTTTAAATAAATGTTTTAAAAAAAATAGTCTAAAGAGTGGATAGTCATTGAATGGAAAATATCACCTCAGTGTTTTGTGGGTTGTACTTGTCTAAACCATGGCAGGCCGCCTGTGCAGAAACAGACCTATCTAACGGGAAGCGTGAGCTGTTATTTGAGCAGCGGGTTTCAATGTAGCTCATTTTCATTCCTTTTGTTTTCTTGCTTCATGGAGGGAGGGAAACCATATTTAACACCGTTAATTACACAGTGCTGGGAGAGGCTCGGTAATCCTCATTTCAAAGTGTACATTTCGGACTGTGAGAGAGGTGTAAACACGCTTGCTGTCGACACGTCTGTCCGAGTCGAGATGTGTATCCAGTTCTGGGTCCGTGAGCAGCTTTAATCACTTCAACCAATGTGTCGGCTCCCGAGCGGTGTTTGGTTGAATCAGTGCAGGATAATTAAAGAAAAACACAGTGAATAATAGCTTGTGGAAATTGGATCATCCCGTTATCTCATTACACTACCAAAAAGGAAGCTCCACACCTGTGAGAAATGCATTGTGCTACATTATTGGATTACAGCACATTGATCTGAGTTCAATCATGAACAATGGAAGACCACATTGCATTAATTACAGCACTCAGAGAAAACGGTTGAAGTACCTTTTTGAAATGCTTATGGACAGATGTACATTATAAAACTGTATCTAAATACACTAGTGAAATATTGGAGTAATTCAGTGAAATAATAATACAAACCCTCAGGTGCTTGCACTCGGTTGTTTCAATGTAACAATATGAAATGGGTCGACTATCCTGTGGAAACATATTTAATATTATTAGTTTTGTATGTGCATGTTTATTACCTGAAAAAAAGTGCCACAATTGAAATATGCTTTTGAAATCTTATGGCAGTATTCTCCATTCTCCGGTCGGGGAGGGAGGCAAGGATTGGACACGCAAACTCAGGTGAAGCCGGTGACACAGCGTGCTGTCAAGGTCGGCCGGTGACCTCTTTGGTCTAAAAACACTGTTAAACTACGTCATTTGGAGCCTTTGATCCAAGCTCTCTGTGCTCACTGCAGTTTCACTGTGAATACCCCGGGGTCTGCTCTCTCTCCTGTTTTGTTTCCCCCTGTGTGGTTCCAGCTTATTTAAATAAATTATTGTTTATTCATCGATTTATCTTCAAATACAGACACTGATGGGAGTGATTGATAGATACCATCCCCCACAGCCATGTTCAATAGCCGTCTGCTAAAAAAACTCATAGCTAAACATGTGTTGGCACTGCAGAGAATATCTCTGATGCCTGCGATGTGCCAGCATAGCAAAGATCCTAATTATCCATACCTCCAGGGCCTCAGGTAACAGGCGGTGGATGATAACTGTCACTTTAAATGGAGAACCTTCAACCGAACAATTACCTGCATCAGGGGAGTAAGATTGTTAAAAACAGGTCTGACGTGCCTGGTTACTTTTGCGAATCTGAATCTTTTTTTCCCCTATGAATAAAAGGCTAATTATGAGCCGCCTCGGGCGTGGGACGTCAGAGAAATAATTTGTGTCCCTTAATAAGATGGTTTCTCTCTAGAGAAACCAAAGTAAGCAATCTGACAGCCTCCTGACTGACAATGAGTCATCTTGTTTTTGTGTGCTGGTGATGACTCTGATGGATTTTCATACGTACAGCAGAGAGCCCTGACTGGCATTAAAACGGGCTGAGCGGTTTCTACGACTGCCCCCGTCTTCACATGAGATTATGCACACGCTCCTCTCCAGTTGGCTCTTGTTTTGAGGTAGTCTTTAGGGGGGGGGGGGGGGGGAGAGAGAACAGGAGCATGCTTTTAACATGCGCTGCTCGCAAACAGACTGACTTTGTGATTGTCCCTGGGAATGGCTGCCGTCATTCCCAAGGAGCCTCTCAAATGGTTAGAGAAAAATCATAATATTCAAATGTTGTAAAAATGCTGTTCATAGTGTAATAGTGGAATAGTATCTCGCAAAGTTATTATACATTTCATTCAGGCGTGCAGTTTTCCATGCAAAAACAATGCTGTTACAGATTGTCACGCAGTGAACAGGCCTCCAGAGACTGTGAGAGACTCCATGGAACTGCCAAGCGACAGACTCCTAATGTCTCCACCGTGTGTGGAAATGCTGTGGTGGGGAGGCATTGACCAGCCTCTCCCACCCCCTTCGCACTCTGATCTGGCTGCGAGATACGCTGTTTAATTTATTACGATTGTATCATTACGGCCCTCCGCTTGTTCCCTTGGAAACAGGCTACCTTCTCCTCCAGACCGTTCCCTCCCTCCCTCCCCCCTCTGAATTTAAGCGGTATTTAGGAAAACGATGCCAGCTGGGCAGGGACCATGATCCAGACCGGTCTGCTTTTCCAAACTGGGAATTCCGCCTGACAGAGAATCGGGAGTTGTGCTGCAGTTGACAGTAAAATAAAAGCGTCTAACATTGGCACCTCAGCAACTTGCATTGCAAGCAGTCCAACGACCAGCAGTAATGAATAGTTTCAAAGGTGTTGAACAGGCCCAAGATGTGTGCATATGTGGCGTGTGTGTGTGTGTGTGTGTGTGTGTGTGTGTGTGTGTGTGTGTGTGTGTGTGTGTGTGTGTGTGTGCCTGTAAGCGCCACTCGATATGAAAAACAGGATGTGTCCTCTGGGGGCTAACACCACTGCTACTGTGTCTTTGTGTGTGGGTGGCTGTGGAGAAGGGGTGACGTTCCCAACTCCAGCTTACCTAAGTGTGACTAACCCTCTGCAAGCTGCAGTCACAACCTTGGAATCATATTCAACTTGATAGACACTCAGATACACTCGTCGCAGAAGAATTCCCGGGTGAGATGGATTTACTCGGGGTTATAACGCAATTACATTTTTGAAAAAAAGTATGATATGATCCCCCCATTGCCCCTCCTTCGCCTCCCAAGTGTCTAATGTCCCGTTTGTCATTGGTATAATAAATGGAGTATATATTAGAGATATATGAGTAGGTTAATCATCTTACCATCATTGTGAATGTGTCTGAAGAGCAGTTTCAAATCCTGGGGAAAAGGGAAGGTTGTATTGTCAAGATGTTATTAAAGTGTGCCAACCAAGTGGTCCCCCGGAACAATACACCATACACCATCTGTGTAGTCAGGAATTACATCTTGGATCAATTCTGGTGTTGAATTAAAATAATAATAATAAGCCTCAACAGGGCAAGGCCATGTGGTGCGGTCCATAGGGCAGCTAACTTCTTTCAACCTACATATAAATCCACCCGTGCAGCTAGGGACTCGATTCGATGTAGTGTGATCCCATTTAGTGTAATCCCATTTCTATCTGTACCCTTTCTCTCCATCTTAATAAGTGGGGGGGAAATACATAAGGAAGGTGCACTGTCTGTTCTCCCTTTTTAAACCAAAAAAAAAGGCTTGATATACTTTTGTCTGTTTTATTTACCTTTTTTTGTATCTACGGACAGTATTCAAGTGATATTCTAATCTCCAGACAGTTAACATCTGCAACTCCACTCAATTTGTAATTTACATCACCTGTAGACCAGAGACCTGTGGTGTGGCTGATCAGAACTGAATCATGGTTTTGGCTATAACTTTTGTGCATGTGTGAAACTGAAAAGATTGAAACTGAACAGACTTGCTATGATTGCGAAGTACACTTGCATCCATTAGTCTCTTTTGGTGCTCTGAAAGAAAACATCAAGAGTATTATATATTTTTTAAATGGAAACAAAGAATGTGCTTATGTACAGAAACAAGTAGAGTATTTTTTAAGGACACTTTAATCTTTGCGACAAGGCTTAATACATGTCTGTTACAATGGTTTGCATCTTACAATCCCTGCTCCTAAACCACTGAAGTTTGTTTATCGTCATCATCGTCGCCACGTGCACTCGCATGACTCAGAGATGGACACTGATATCTGCTTCAGTATCTTGTCTTGTTACCAGAAAGCTGTGAGTTTAATCCCCAACTAATTCAGACAAAATATTTGAACGATAGCACCGATTGTCACTCTAAGTGGCATTCATCTCTTGTGAGGTTTAGTAAAAGAATTTCTCTGAACATATAAAAATTTTATTTGAATTCATACAGTCCATAGAGCTCAATGTAATTAAATGACATTGGTGTGACAAGGATTTAAATAATGGTAAAACAATTGATTGAGTAATAATGTGTATAAATGATACTTGGAAATAATCAATGAACTGTGTAATGTGAATAAATGATGGAGAACAATACATTGACTGAGTAAAAGTAAATTAAGACAAATAAAAATGAACTAATCAAATAAATTATGAATTATCTAATGATCTAAAAGTTGGTTTCATTACCATTAACGGATAAAAGTTGGGGGGGGGGGGGGGGTTAGGAATTGAGGGGGTGAATTGGCATAGTCTAGAACTGTGCCTGGAATAAGAGCTGGGTTGAGTAGGTGGTGAGGGCGAGTTAGAGTTTGTACAGGAAGAAGCTGTAATAATAATAATAATAATAATACATTTAATTTATAATGCACTTTACATTTGGGACCAAATCTCAAAGTGCGTTACAGTAATCCAGCCTGGAGGAGACAAAGGCGTGGACCAGAGGCTGTACACCCAGAATACTGCCATGAGGTTCACAGAGGGGGACCGTTTGCTATCTGGTACCTCTCCGGGATTCCTAGCAGATGAAGAGGTCACTGTGGTTCCATCCAGGGTGAGTGAAAAGTTAAGCAGGCGAAGGACTTGGCTCGGAGGTATAGCATCTCAGTTTTAGCCAAGTTCTTCAGGCAATGGTTTTCAATCTAGCTCAAGATATCTTGCAGGAGTTCAGTGTCTCAGAGGGAGGGTAGGAGAGAACGATAGTTGTGTGTCATCAGTGTAGCAGTAATAATACAGACCGTGGGAGGAGATGACAGAACGAAGAGACTTAATTATAGAGAGAAGAAAACCAAGGACTGAACCCTAGGGGACACCTGTAGGTTATGAGATCTCAGAATTGCACCCCCACCATGAAACCTGAAAGGAAATGCTATCAAGGCTGGCAGGAAACCAGCCGAGAGCTGATGCACAAGTAGTCAGCGAAGACAGCAGGTGATGAAAGTCAACTGTGTCAAATTCTGCAGAGAGGTCAAGGAGGATTAGAATGGTCCACTTACCTGGACCACCAAAACAGTATGATGAATTTCATTATAGTGAGTCTGTTGTTCACTAATATTTACACCACAGGAAAAAAATGGCTGTGATTGTTAAAGGGTTAGTTCACCAATTTTGAAAAATGTTATATTGTTTTACTTATCCCCAAAATAGTATGTATAGGCTGTAGTGATGCTGTCCTGGTCTCACTGTTGTAGCAAAACCTGACTTGGAACAATGCTAACGATTAGCATCTTTCCATTGGATTTAATCGCTCTCCTGCTAAATTTTGTTTAAATAACCGCCTAAGTCCACTGAAATTGTTAAATAAACAAACGTTTAGTTTGGTGGTATGTAGTAAACATTTTACATGCTGAAATAGCATTTGGAAAAGTTGCTAGTTGTTCTTTAAGGTCGATATACTGTAGGGTTGACTGATGTTGAAAACATACAAACTTTTTATAGGACATTAGGCTACAGGAAAACACAGCGGTACATTGGTGTCATACTTGTTGTGGAGCGGCCGGGGTTTCAGAGCGTGGTGACTGAGCAGAGGAAGGCTTGGAAAACCAGTGGTGTGGTGCTGGCTGAAATCGACCTGTTGCACAAGAGATAGTTGTGGGTGGCAGGGGAGATGCATTAGTATGCCAACATTAAAAGCTCAGATAACATCTCTGATATTGTTCCAAAGCACTCCCACCGTGTTATCTGCGGGCTGCATGGATGTAGGCTTTCCATCGCCAGAGATCCTAGTTGCTTGTTGGGAGGGTTGAGCCCACCCTGAGCATTTAGCATTACGCAGCTAAGCGGTGCAGTGAAGCGTTGACCTACGCGTGTTGGAGTGGGGAGCTCAGCGGAGCTCCTTGGAGAAATGATAATGTGACTCGACACAATGACTAACTGCCATTAAGTCCTCCAGTCTGACGCAAACAACTGTACAGAGCTCCCATGCTGCCAAATTTGACACTGCAGAATGATGCATTGAATTATTAATCTGCCATTCAGGTGAGGTTTGTCTCAGTTCCAAATACATCTACATTCCCATGATGAAGACATGCAAAAATATTTTTTATATTTAGTTTTGAAGAAACAAAATGAAGGAAATGCATGTGTGGCATATCTGTTTTGATTATTTAATTAACGGAAGCTTTACCGTAATGTGTGACTTCACCTGATGGTTAAGAGATGAATTGTGGAAACACCATATTCACCATGCAAACGGGATAGCTTTTTTTATGTTGTCATGAGCAGGATCTGCAGTCATCAAGAGCGTCATCCATTTTGACGGTTGCTAAGGTTGCAGACACTTCAGCATTAGGCAAGCGTTTCATGGTCATCGCGGCTTTGTTTGGTAACATAGTGCAGTGCGCCATGCTGCGTGTCAGAGCAATCATCACAACCAACAGATCTGAACATTCGTGAAGGTAGGCTTTTTGTTAGAGCCGGGTTATTGATTTAGCTCTTTTCTCAGAGGGGTCACTGTTAAAAGCATAGAGGCGCCTTCGCAGGTGTGCTGTTTGAATACTGCGCCTTGGTGTGGGGGTGGGGGAGGGTCCTTATTCCACGCTGGAGGGATCTTGGGATGTAATAGATATTGATTGGAAAATCCACATTTCATCGTCCCCACTACATAATTTATTCTGTTCTGAAAGTGAAATAACCATAAGGTCACACAGCGTCGTCCCTCTCATCTTAGCCTTTTAAAAGTCACCATGACATTTCTGTTCTTTTTTTAACGTGGCTAATGCTGTGGGCGCATTCAGAGTTGTATTAAGCAAGCAAGCAAGGAAGCAAGTAAGCAAGCAAGCAATCCCTGGGTGTCTTTGTATACACACTTTCTCAGTCAATGTTCTAAAGTGCCACTGCTGGTCTCGAGCTTAACACATAAAGCATATGTATACTGTATGTATATGAATATCGTGAGGGGGGGTTGGTAAGCGGGTCGGTCCAAATCGAGGGGGTTAGGTGAGACTCCACTGGTTGGATCTGTGAGACATTGCCTGAAGATGACATGAAACACAGCGGAGTGACTGGCCACAGCCGGCCTAATGGAGGGGGGAAAAAAACCTCAGCAGGCCCTCCATTGCTGGGCCCGTCTAATGAAGACACCGCGGTCCTTCTGCACGGACAGACCGAGGCACCTTCAACATTAATTTCCTGTCTCATCCCCTGCCATCTAAATGGAGGAGGAGAGAGCATTGTGCTCATAAATCAAAGCAGAAATGGTTGATGTCGGATCTCTTTGAAGGTTTCGTTGTAAGGGCCCCAAGCGTACGGGTCACGTCCAGGGGACGGGAGGTTACGGCCAGTATGCGCATGGTGTATTTCTCACGAGGATATTGCCACGAATCCTCTGCAGTGTAGGGATCGCTGTGTTTTGATCTATGTAATCGTAACAGATCTCAGTAATGGCGCTGAGTTTAATTGCTCCCTGTAGCCCAATTAGGGTACAGGTACATATATGCCGAAGGGGCAAATCATCAGGCAAAAAGGGATTCTGATACAAATGATCCATGAGATTGGAATGGACCATGACACAACATTAGCGCTGTGCTATCAGCCTTCTCAAAGACTCATTTCAGCCTCTCTTCTGGAATAGACTTAATAGACTACAACGCAATGCAAAGACTCCTCGCCTCAGTCTTTGTATTGCATTGTAAACGCAGCCACCCTGCATAACTGCTAGAATTTAAAAATCCCGCTGACCTCACACCCTGGAAATGGTCCCATTCTCACAGCACTGTTCTCTGTGTATACGTCTGTATGCCCTGACAGGCAGGGGGAACCAAGTAAAGTCAACCTCTGACCGGTTTCAAAAATAGCTCTCTGGTAGTGAGTTTAGCCAAACATGCATCTTTCTCTCCATTCCCTTTCCATTGCTGGTAAAATTGGATTTTTAACTCTGGTAATGGAACGATTTATCCATCAGGAAACCTTTAGTAAGGCCCTTACTTTGATCTTGCAAGGGAATGAATCTCTTATTTGACATCTCCTGGCAAGAATTCGGATAGAATGAGACCAATAACTGTCGTCGCGTTGTGCATTAATTTTTTTGTGGTGACAGCGCATCTCTTTATAGGTGCAATCTGATGGAGTCTGTGTCTACTGGCAGGAGTCATGGGACATTTATCACAGAGGAAATGAAAGCCAAGCTCATGGGGCTAAATGTTGCCCACTTTATGTTGCCCCGTTATTTATGAAGCATTATTATTTACAGCTGGGATTTTTTCAGTGTGGGCGGCTGCATGGGTGAGTTACAGGCCCTTGTCACAGTGAGGTCTTGATGTGGGGACGATTTGGGATGATTTGCTTGCTTGACAGCGAGGCTTCTGCGGAAATCAATTTAGAAAGCATGGCTTTGGCTGCTCTTTTGCGTCTGGAAGGGCCTACATTAGCATTTACCCCTTAATTACATAAACACACTGATTTTGGAAGGAAAAAGAGACGTGGTCGCTGTGGCTTTCCGTCCAATTGGGTTTTTAGCTTTTAGGCTGAATTTATGGACAATGTCGTGGTTACGGATCTATAGGCCGGTCTCTCTGTCTGTCTGACAGCATGAAGCCTGGCATCCTACTCGTAGCATGGCGGCTACTCATGGCATGGCGGGCCCTTCATTGCAATTGAATAAAGGAAGGAGCCTGGCAGCTTCACCCTGATGTGAGAGCTGCTTAGAGAGCCGTGTAGCATGCAGCCATCAGCTACAGCGCAGATTGAGAAAATGATACCCTCAGTGTATCTATTATTAAAACAATGATGTAGTGCTCGGCGATGAGAGTGTCTGAGCTCTCGATGATTCAGTCCGCTGCCATGTAAGTGCTTCTACAAGACTATAAAGCAAAGCAAGTGACAACTGTTGTGGCTGTGGGGAGAGAGAAGAAAGAAAGAGAGAAAGAGAGAGAGAATGTGTTAGTGTGCCTGTATGTATGCCTACATCCATTTCTGCATGTGTATGTTTGTGTATGTGAGGATGTGATTGTATTTATGTGTGTGTATGTATGCACATGTATGTGTGTCTGTGTCTGTGTACTCGTGATTATGTGAGTGTTTCTGTGTGTTTGTGTGTGTGTGTGTGTGTGTGCGCTCGTGCTTATGTGAGTGTTTGTGTGTGTTTGTGTTTGTGTGTGTGTCTGTGTGTGTGTGTGTGTGTGTGTCTGTGCGCTCGTGCTTATGTGAGTGTTTCTATGTGTTTGTGTGTGTGTGTGTGTGTGTCTGTGTCTGTGCGCTCGTGCTTATGTGAGTGTTTATGTGTGTTTGTGTGTGTGTGTGTGTGTGCGCTCGTGCTTATGTGAGTGTTTGTGTGTGTTTGTGTGTGTGTGTGTGTTTGTGTGTGTGTCTGTGTGTGTGTGTCTGTGCGCTCGTGCTTATTTGAGTGATTCTATGTGTTTGTGTGTGTGTGTGTCTGTGTCTGTGCGCTCGTGCTTATGTGAGTGTTTGTGTGTGTTTGTGTGTGTGTGTGTGTGTGTGTCTGTGTGTGTGTCTGTGTCTGTGCGCTTGTGCTTATGTGAGTGTTTGTGTGTGTGTGTGTGTGTTTGTGTGTGTGTGTGTGTGTGTCTGTGCGCTCGTGCTTATGTGAGTGTTTCTGTGTGTTTGTGTGGCTGGGGTCTGATGGGAGCTGGCATGTGGGAGAGCTGCAGGCTGCACAGGCCATCTGGAGACATGGTGTGTGACTGAGACAGACAGGCTCTCCAGCTTTCTCTCAGCGGTGAGACAGCTTATTTGAGCGTGGTCCTGTGTGTGAGCACACCAGTGTCACTGTCTGTGCCTTCCCGAGTCAGCACTGTTACGCTAAAGACAGGCTAACTTACTGCATCCTCCTCTCCTGCAGTTTGCTGCTTCGTGGTCCACAAGAGGTGCCATGAGTTTGTCACTTTCTCCTGTCCCGGAGCTGATAAGGGTCCTGACACAGACGTGAGTAACATTCCCGCTTCCTCTCAGTCTAGCACCCACACACATCCTGCCATTTCTACAGGGTCAGTCCAGTGTCACTCTCAGTATATCATTTTCCTCTGCAGATATGCGATACAATGCCTGGCCAAAAAAAAAGTCGCACACTCTAATATTTTGTTGGACCGCCTTTAGCTTTGATTATGGCGCGCATTCGTCGTGGCATTGTTTCGACAACCTTATGCAACATCACAACATTTATTTCCGAATGAGTTGCATTCATTTTTGGCCGAGATCTTGTATTGACGACGGGAGAGTCGAACCACTCCGTAAAGTCCTCTCCAGCACATCCCAAAGGGGGTTAAAATGGATGAATCTTGGCATTGTCGCCCTGGAATATGCTCATTGATGGGATAACCTGGTCATTCAGTACATTCAGGTACTCAGCTGACTTAATTTTATTGCTGCATAACATTGCTGAGTCTAGACCTGACCAATTGAAGCAACCCCAGATCATAACACTGCCTCCAGAGGCTTGTACAGTGGGCACTATGCATGACGGGTGCAACGGGGCTGTCCGGAGGGCGGGTCGGTTGTCGGGGTCGGTTGTCGGGAGGTGTGTTCTGCTCACCTCCTGGAGTAACACCCGCAGCACCTCAGGGCGGAATTTCATTTGGAGATTCAATATTTATCGTACTGCTTATCCTCTTTGTCCAGCCTTGCTCAGATATGCCGCTCCTTGGCTTCCCCCAGTCCTTTTTGGAAAGTCAAAAGAGGAGTGCAGCCTTGAGCCAATACCTTGAAATGAAATAATTTTTGGGGCGTTAGATGGATTGAAAATCTTTTTTTAATTTTCATTAGACAGATGCTTGTTGAGTTTATGCCCAAGCGTCTGCACTCTGTGATCCGGCCTTCCTGCGGAGTAAATTCCCCTGAGCTCAGCCAGGAATGCACTGGTGGAGACAGGAAAGGAGCTTCCTTGTGCGGCTTCTAGCCAGGAAGCTTCAGGTTTCCACCCTGTTTTACGGTGCAAACCCACACAGACAGTCTCATCATCCAAGATGACCGAGACCATCACCTGGGAGCACTGCAGTGTTGTCCTTTGTGATGTCATTTGACACAGATGTGAATTTACTGAGAACTTTCCCAGGATAGGGCGGGCAGCCTTTCGTGAACTCTCGGTTATTTGTATTGCAATTGCTGCTGGTTCTGAGAAAAAGGAAAAGGCCACAATGCCTGCAGGGTTTACACGAGTGAATCATGCAAGCAGGTGGTCAAGTGACTGTGCTCTGCTTTCCCTCTAAGCCTCCCTTGACTGGCCATATCACTGCCATAATACCTAGGTTCTCATCTGAACCCTGGCAGTTGTGAGCGGCCAGCCGAACTCGATCCAAAGTGCTCTCCCTGTATGCTATGATTTCAAAGAGTATTCAAACTGTACAATAATCACTCAGGGATTTGATGCAGAGCAACAACAGATCAAAGTAGCAGAACATCTGTCCTGTATTGGCGGAGTTATCCGACAGCTGCTGTCTTTGCTGTGTTCTCTGGAGATGGTTTCTATGGTCAGCAATTCCCCACACCTGTACTGAGCATGGAGCTGGGAGAAAAATCTCTCCATGGGGGCATGTGATAGTGGCTCTCTCTCTCTGTCTTAGAATTGCACAATAGCAGACATGCGTTAAAACACGCACGCTATAACACAAACGGGCCCTCTTTCTCTCACATACACACACACTAGGGCTGTGCCGGTGATCGTATAATCAGGTGATCGCAATTACATGAACTGCGGAAAATTAATTTATATAACTGTTTGATTCCATAAACTGTCCCATAGTTTGTGTTTATTTAACTTCTTTTCTTTTTCTCAAATTTTCAAATAAACCCAAATGTCTACCTGTCTTCCATTGTTTCGCTACTTTGATAGTTTTAGGTCAACTCTTTTATTAAAACTGTGCTGCGATGAGATACGAAATGTTATTAACGAGAGCACATGCAACGCACGCTCTGACATTTACTGACACCAAATAGCCTACCCTTATAACGGCAATAGGCGTAGTGAAAAAAATGGATCTCATTGCAAAGCCCCACACGACTTCGCCCATCTGGTCAAATTTTGAATTCAAGCCAAATGACAGAGGAGAACTCAAGGAGGTGGCTTTCCGCATTTGTCTGAAAAAGGTTGAAGTTAAAGACACTAACATGACAAATCTAAGAAAGCACTTGAGAATCAACCACCCGACACAATTTGCGCAACTAGGGATGAGCACTGTCGCAAAAGCATCGCCTAGCTCAGTAGGCTCATCTCGGCAGCGACTTTTGGCCGTGTTACCAAATACAGTCCAGACAGCAAAAAGTGGCGGCACTAACGGACAGGTCTGTTTGTCAATGGAGCAATAACAATTTGTAATCAAACAATTTATAATCAAAAAGACATTTAAATAGTTCATCACAATTATTTGTGTGACAAATAATCGTCAGTGAAAATTTCATAATCGTCACAGCCCTAGCATACACACACACGCGCACGCACACACGCACGCACACATGCACACACATACACACACACACATTAATATTAGAGTAATAAAACAAAAAAAGGACAGTAGTCCCTCTCCGCTCTTTTTCCATCATTGAGCAGTGAGTTCAGCCCACCCCCAGCCAGCCTGCATCAGTGAACGCTCGTAGGCTCCAGATGGCACAAGACTTGGAGTGCCGAGCTCTGACTCACCAGCTCTGACCACCGCTGCTTGACTCAGTAGAGAATCATGATGGCGGTTTTCACAGATGGACAAGCTTGGTGGTGTCCTGTTTCGTTCAGCTTTGGGTCAGAGAGCTCCTAGCAGGACTGTTGCTGCTGCTCTGTCTCCTCATTGTGTGCGTTCCCAGGACCGGCCCGGCACTTCCATCCTCACAGACACAGTGGTTGCCATTTTTGCCATTTTTGGATGCACTTAAAGGGCGTGGACAGATTAAGTGTTAGACAACTGCTGTACGAGTTGTATAATCCTTAACAGTACAGGAAGCCAAGTTGAGAAAATAATGACTGAACTGAGAGGAGTGATTGCACTTTGTGAAATGGCGACTTGACAGTGCCACCTTTGTAAGCCTTGCTTCCTGAAAAGGGTCTTGTATTTCGTAACAGCCACCATTCCATTTGCGAAACTACTATTAAAACCACCAACCTTTCTTGTGGAGGGTTTTCCACTATTTCAGGGTGATTTACAAAAAAAAGGAGGCTGTGAACATTGTAAACATTTTACTGCATTTATATCTTAACATCTCTCAAACCCTCTTAAGCAGCAAACGGCAAACACAATCATTCTCCAAGCCGTTGTGTCATGTATCCTTTTCTGAATGCACATGATATTAAGATTTATATGTTGTGACTTGTTATATTTCTTCCAATTGTCATTTGATTTTCAGATTTGTAATGCCAATGAAGGCAATGAGGATGAATGTCCTGTCACCTTACAGTACAATGACTTTATAATCAACTTATTACTCTCGTTCATCATTCATTACCATGTGGTGCACCTTGCCGCTTGAGCGAGATTTGAAACTAACAAGCACTTGCACTGTGCAAACAAATACATACTTTTGAACAAATTGCTACATTTGTCAGCTGTATTTTGTCATCATTATTTGACATGACTGTAAATGTTTCTTCTTCTCCTTCCATATTATTATTATTATTATTATTATTATTATTATTATTATTCCTTTGGTAGAGTAGTAGTAGTAGTAGCAGTAGCAGCAGTAGCAGTAGCAGCAGTAGTAGCAGTAGTAGCAGTAGCAGCAGTAGCAGTAGCAGCAGTAGTAGCAGTAGTAGCAGTAGCAGCAGTAGCAGTAGCAGCAGTAGCAGCAGCAGTAGTAGCAGTAGTAGCAGTAGCAGTAGCAGCAGTAGTAGCAGTAGCAGCAGTAGCAGCAGTAGCAGCAGTA
Source organism: Ilyophis sp. 1 JC-2022 (assembly GCA_022702515.1). Taxonomy (NCBI): domain Eukaryota; kingdom Metazoa; phylum Chordata; class Actinopteri; order Anguilliformes; family Synaphobranchidae; genus Ilyophis; species Ilyophis sp. 1 JC-2022. The sequence continues at coordinate 48,814,751 of CM040405.1, read as the reverse complement.
GTAGCAGTAGCAGCAGTAGCAGTAGTAGTCGCAGCAGCAGCAGTAATAGTGGAAGTAGTGGTAGCATTTAAAATTACATCCTGTGTCATTGTGTATTAATGTACGTACATGCAGAATAATGGTAAACAAATAACTGGTCTTAATGTGAGTGCTCCTGAAGAAAGTTTTATTTACTGGAACTGACATATTGTGGTATGGTGACATTATTATTATTAATAATAATATCTTGTTGAGATATATGCTGATCAAACTGATTCAGAGTATCATCCCCAGCCCAACGGATCTCATTAATAAACGTTGTGTGTTGGAATGTCAGAGCGAGTTGCTGTGTGTGAGGTATTCTTCCTCATGGTACGACGTGTGTCCCTGTAACTGGAGATATGTCAGTGTGTCATTCAAGCTCTGCAGCCAGCAGCCTTTTAATAGAACTCCCTGTATATGACACAGGAGTCTTCGCTAGCTCGGAATACACTGGGTTCTCTAACATAATTAGCCTGTTAGCATTGTGCAGGCTGTAGCAAAGATGTAGCAAAGATGTAGCCTCATAAGGCTTTAATCTTTTGTATAGATCTGACGCAGTATGTAGTGTCTCTTGCTTCTAAAAATGCAGTCCGTCAGCTGTATGGTATAGTTTTATATACAATTTTTATGTTGTTGAATTTGAATTCTAAACTAACCTGATAAGGTCCTTTTGAATGTGCTTATATTGCCAGAATTGTTATAATCACCAAGGAATTGAACAGCAGTAAAAATGCATTTTAGCAAATATTTACAACAGTCATCCCCCTATGTATTTTAGTAGTTTCAGCAGTTGTTTGAGTAGTTGTCCTGAAATAGTTGCCAATGCGTGGTTGTGCAGTCAGCAGGCATAAATATTATTTGATTAACAAAAAAACAAAAAAGATAAAATAAAATTGTGGCAGGCCTGCCTCATTAAAAACATGTTGTCTTCGAAGTAACTATGCATAAGTGAAAAAGAGACAGCAGAAGACATGTTTAGTCCTTGATCAATGTATAATTGTACCAGATAGCCTTGAGCACGGCCTTATGCTGTACTATGCAATTCCACCAGGCACTGAGTTGTATATGCATTTCCCAGCGGGGATTTGCTGGCATTAATTGGCTGATTAGGATAATAAAACTAACAAGCATTTTCATTTGTTCACTTTGCCTGTAAACAGAGACAAAGGACTGGATCTTTACAGAACAAGCAATGTGAATAATTGATCTTATTCCATCCCCTATAGGCAGACGTGTAGAAACTGATAGTTGGGGCATTTGTTGATGAATCATTAATGGCCACTTTCAACACATCAGATGATGCCCTCTTTATATAGATGCTCCTTGATGAAAATGGCTCCTTCAGAGCCCCAAAGCCCTTCTCTACCTCTTTAGGGTTTGAGATGAATATGGCAGTATGACCCTGGTTTGAGGTGAATATGGCAGTATGACGCTGTAGCTGCCTGTTTCGAGACAGAGAGGGACTATAACAGAGTTTGAACTTGTGGGTTTTAGCTAATTCTTGGCTGTCTCCCCGCGCTGTCTCTGCTGTCTGCCTTACGCCGCAGGCGACTCGCTCATCAGTTGTGATGTAATCCCATTGCTTGCTGCTTGACTCCTCCCTCCCGTCCGGGTGTAGAATGCTAGCACATGCTCTTAACCTCTGCTGCCAACATTCCAAAGTGACATCAGTTACAGGAAATCTGACACTGAATATTTTGCGCTTACCACGCTGTTTTTTATTTTTGTTTTAGTGTTGACATGTTGTGCAGAGAGGAATGCTGCTCCAGCTAAAAGCGTCTATAGTCATTTGTTGTAATTAGCGTCAGCAGTTTAAAAAAAAATTGATAAATTAATTACATGAAGTAAGAAAGAAGACGTGCATCTTATAGCATTGTTGCATTGCATCATGTTATTCAAATTGATTGTCCTAATGAACACTATATTTAAAGTATGACAACGACTATGGTGTGGTATACTTTTGAATCCTGGCATTTGACAGCGCTGGCTGCTCTTTGGTACTCCCCTGAAGCAAGGAGTGCACAGCTCAAATTGGCTGCCAGCGTGTGCTGTTCTGTTGTTTGCAGAACTGTAGGAGGACACTGCAATGATCACACAGGCCCATACATTTGGCATTCAGTGGAGAACACTAAGAATACATGTTACATATTCTAAGAAGATATGGCATGTCAACGACAATGGTTTGTAAACTTTTTAAGATTAATCTTATCTGAAATGAATAAGGCTGGATTTCTGGATGAGTGTGTGAGTGAATGGTGTGTGTGCCCCGTGATGGATTGGCAACCTGTCCAGTGTGTATTCCTGCCTCTTGCCCAATGCATGCTGGGATAGGCTCCAGCACCCACCCCCACCTCAAACCACCCCCCCGATCCTGACCATGAATAAGCGGGTTAGGTGGTAATGGATGGATGGATTTCTGGACATTAAGGGGATGGACAGATTAAGTTTTGTTTTTGAATTGCAACAGTGTTTTAAGGCATTCACTGTATATTTTCTCTACAAAAATGCATTTAGTTATCCTGAGCCTCACAAAATAACACAAATAAAATATTTGCCACAATTAAAATATTAATATGAGCCCCCACTTAAACAACCCTTACTCGTGAGGTCGATGTTTTTATTACTGTAATGTCTGACATAGCTGAGTAGGTTTCTGCAAAGTAGGCCCAGAGCTCAGAACCTTGCCAGAGGGAAGCAACAGCAATATTGGCCGTAACCTCTGTGCAGCATTGTTGATGTCATTACATGGCTATTTGCTCGGCAGTAGGGAATCCACCTGACTCTGCTTGTATTTCCTCCGCGCTCATCATCCATGAACGTTTCCTGCGCCGTAAAAATTTGGGTCCCCGCGGACCCCGGTAATGACTCCAGTACATTTCATTTTTTACTGCCTGTTAGCGCAGTCCTCCTTGTAACCAGACTCACCGTTCACAGTCCCCAGTGCAGAGAGTCCATATTTTATTAATATTTACTTTCTTGGACACGACTATTGATATGTCTGCAGAAGTCTGAAAATGAAATTTCTATCTAAAGCAGGGAATGCAGTCATCTATTCTGCAGTACTTTGTATCACCTGTTATTCTGTGTATGAACATTATACTTTTCCAAGGTTTTTTGCTTAATTATAACATTTTTTTTTTTCTGTATGGGCAGAGCACCTTCAAGATTGTAGGCTATATAAGAATAGCCTACAGCTGCTTAGTTTATTTAATCAACTCAATGAAGAAACACAAGAAGAGCACGCCATCAGGCCACTGCAACTGGTCCACAATGCTAATGTCCACCTGGTCTTAAACCTGCCTAAATGCACACGTGCCAGGCCGCTTTTGAACACCCTTCACTGAGTTCCTGTGGCTGTCTACATTCATTTTAAATCTCTCACCCTGGCATACCAAGCTACAAATGGTACATTCTCATTCCAGTGGTCAAGGCCTTCTGAGAAGAGCACAAAGCAATCCCGACACATACTCAGTTAGCATAGAGTGTCTTCAGCCGTGCACTTCATATGGATTTGATACGGCTCCTATTTATTCTCTGTGCAATGACCTTAGCTGGAAACATTCCTATTTTCAGAGGCTAGATGAAACCATTCTTTCTTTTTTGTGGAGATTCATCATTTCAACAATTGATTACTGAAACAAAACAAAGACACCGGCGTGAAACAACAGCAGCATATGAAAGAGTGACAGATTGAGTCTGTAGGGGCCTGTGTTTTCTCTGTAATATTGTGTTTATGTGTAGCACACTTTTAAACCACAACTCCTATGTTACTGCATGCCTTGGAAAGGTGATAGTTAAACTGCATCCTCAGTAACATTCGTAAAGAAATCAGGGACTGATGGTGAGCCTGTTGCTGATTCGACTCAAATGAGTCATATGCAGTAAATGTCAGGAGTAAAAGGTTATTAACCCCTCATATATTAGCCCCTCAAGATGTTCTGTTTTAAATGACCTATGCTCATTTTGTTCTCATCAACGGTGAAGGGAACTAAGCCAGCCTATGCATTTTATGTCACTGTAATTATATTGCATAAAAAAATTTCAACTACTTGTGATTTGTTGGACAGAGACGAGTATGGATTTTCTCCCTTTGTGAAATATGTGTACAGAACAGACTCTTCCCCATTGGACTAAGACCTCTGTGCTATTTTTAGGCCTGAGCACCCATTGGTGGGTCAATCAGAACCCATGTCCTGTGGATGGGAGGCTGTGTTCCTCTCACCTAAAATACACTGAGGAGTAACAATCCTACCATAGCAAACATTCTGCCAGCATTCAAATGTTATGTTGTACGACACATCATTCATTACACAGCCAAAACATTTTCCTACTTAAAATTTGGGTTTGCCTTCAAACCCTCTGAAACACAAAAATATTTCTAATGGTCCAATATTTTAATGGAACGGTATATTTTTTCTTCTTCTATATGGCCAGTTCTGTGTTGAAAACCAGAAGGAAATTAGAATGGACTCTCCTGTCGATCTGGAAAGTATTTCTGCTCTTTTTTTTATTTTTGTAATGAAAACCCGATAAACTTGACTCGTTGAAATGTTTTACAAAAACATTTTTTGACACATGGTGTCAGACGCAACCTCCGGGGATCAAAAGTGCCGCCCCCATCTTTTGTTCTCATGGAAGTAACTACAAGTACTGTGTGAAAGAGAAACTCAGTGTGCCTCATTGTTTCATATAGATTGAGGACAGTTGGAGTCACACTGTAACACAACTTCTCACCTGTTCCTTCCGGTTCTATCTCAAGCCCCAGAGTGACGGACTGATGAGACATCATCTCTGTGTCATGCCATGCTCTTCTTCTCCTCATCACGTACTTCTCTGGCTCGTTGAGTTTATTAAAGCCCCATTATCTCATCAGCGTTGCTTTGCTGGATCTTAAAGATGTTGCTAATGTGGGCTGTGACTTGACCCAGTCCCTCCAAATCACTATGGGCAGGCTTTCATTGGTAATGCATCAGATTAGATCATCTTGTGGCACATCATAAAAGCACATCCATTTACACATGGGACCACATGGCAAATCCTACTTTATAGCAATATCTCTCCTGAGAGCAGAGAGCAGCATATTGTGCAGAGTATTTGGTAGCGGAGGGTAGGACTCTGAAGGGCCCTGGTCTAAGACACTATATTCATATTTTAGTGGCAGTTTTCCCCACCATTAAGCAAACCAGGGGCAGGTACACAGGTAAACCTGTGTGCACGGTGTGCAGAGGTAAGCTGGACTCTTATAAACCAGAGACATGCTGGATATAGACGTATTCGTCATCGCTGCATTGATGGACAGAACAAACGTTACGCACCGCTCTGACTGCGTCATCTTTTCCTCAGGCATGAGCGTTTGGTTTATAAGGTGACTGATAGTCTGTCAATATCTCAAGTTGACGATAAAGACAACAAGGAGAAGGGGAGTTACATTTATGAACAAGATTCGCAAAGTGACTTCTGAAGCTTAAACTATTTTTGTAATTTAGTTAGTTAAATGTCTTAAAATTGATTAACATTATTTAGTTCGCCTAAAATAAATGCTACCGAAGTCAATCTAGCTAGTCTAGCTAATGTTGCATAGCCAAAAGATTATATTGGCTATTTTGGTTGTGAGACAAACTATTTTTGAGTTTAATATTATTGCGTTTGTTTCACACGTCATCTGTGAAATCGGGACTGAAATGACTCTCTTGCTCCGTTATGGACTGCATTACTCCTCCCCCTGTAAAACCCTGTCCAGATAAGGCTTAATACCAAAATGTTCATTGGGTAATCGTAATTGTACTTGTAGTGTATCGGTGTTAAAGGGCGCTTGTGTCTCACGTTAGGCAAACCTATTAACCTCAACCACTGCTGGAAAGAATCCTAGGAGAAATACTGGTGTGTGTGTGCGTGCGCAATACCAAGTAGGCCTAGGCAAAATTTTATTGAAAATTGAGAGTTTAATAATCTATTCTACAGACACTTGTTCACAGCTTCATAGACTGTTTTACTGAAACTTGGTTAGAAGTCCATGTTATGTTTTAATTGAACTGAATGATAGTTCCATGTTTTATTGGAACTCGGTGGCAGTTCAGTGTTGTTATGTTTTATTGGAACTCAGTGTGAGTTTTGTGTTCTTTTTGATAAAGGAATGCACTCAAAAATCTATGAAAAATAATAAACACTCCATGGGTCTACAAAATCAGCTGTCTCACTTTTATGGTAACAGAAAAATCCAGTAGTATTAAAAGTACTCGTATCGGTACTATCGGCAAGTTCTGAAAAATATGGCTTTGGTGCATCCCTAATCATAATAATCATAATGATCATAAAAACAAAAATGGATTGCTTTTGTATGGGCTTGCCATGATCTCAAAGCAATTTGCAGTGAAGGGGGAATCTCACCCCAGCCATTACCAATGTCTACTGCCCAAGGCAGCCATTTTGCACAAGAATGCTCATCACACATCAGCTTAAGTGTGATGGAGGTAATTATAGTCAAATTAACTAGGGGACAATTGGGTGGAAAGTTACAAGAGCCATAGTAGGAATTTTGCCAGGACACTTGGGAACCCCCTTCAGTTTGTGATAGGTGCCATGGGATATTTCATAACCAGTGGCATTCGGGTTTATTTGGTCCAGAGAGAATGCTGCCCCCTTCTGGCCCACCACCATATTGTAACTTCTAGCTGCTGAATAGTTTACACAGGAGGTCTCCCATCCCATACTCCCATACTAAGCCCACACCTGATTAGCTTGAGCCATCAAGTAGGAATAGGCAACATGACGATAAGACTGCTGGTACAAGCAGATGGAGCACTGCCCTGCAGAAACTGTGCTGTTCACCCTCTTGGCACTATGCAGTATTTTATCACATGGGCAATAGATTTCTATCCGTTCTGATGATGGATATGAAACAATGGCTCTGGGATTAGTTGAAATGAAGGCCTTTCAGGCAGTGAGGAGTAGTCTATACTGTTATACTGCTGACTAAGAATCACAGACCAGGTAAATATTTAATGCAGTGTTTACTCTTTCATAAATATTTCATGCTGCCTGCATTGTTTTGGGCAACAGAAGAAAATTATTTAGAAGATGGATAACTGGATTTCTCATAAACTGGCCATGGGAGCTTTCTCTACCTGTAACAGCGACATACATACAGCAGCTGGCACAAGGGCCTTTTACAGTGCTGCCGATGGGGCTGCCTATTCTCCACACAGACCTAAGAGGAGCTGAGCTGCTAGAGGGCGTTTTAGTCTCTGAAACGTGATGGAGGTGTCCGTGTTCATCGGCGTTTGCGTGTCCCGGCCAGTAGCTACGTGTCACAGCACGGTCCTCATTCGTTTCAGAGAGCGATCCTTTAGTGGGTTTTGGTAGGGGGGGTGGGGCGGGGGGGTGTTTGATTGTTGTTTGCGAACACCTGACTCTCGATAGGCCTTGATTGTGTTGCCACAATTGATTTTGACAGCGTGACCGTAAATTGGCACCTGCTGTCAACCGCACTCTCCGCATGGTGAGTGTTAGGAAGTGAGATTGGCAGGGGTGCCAGAGTGGGCAGTGATTGGCTCTCAGCTGGAGGCGGTTCCTCTGCCCTCAGAGTGGGGCAGGAGTCTGAAGGTGTTCTGGCAGGAAGTGCGCCGCCACAGTCTCTCTTTTCTTGTGGCCTCCC